>CM024761.1:22714306-23272253 GCA_014218235.1 Colocasia esculenta | reverse complement strand
TCCTTATGAGAGTTACAAAGGAATCCATGTGAGAGTTACAAAGGAATCCTTATGAAAGTTACAAAGGAATCCATGTGAGAGTTACAAAGGAATCCTTATGAGAGTTACAAAGGAATCCATGTGAGAGTTACAAAGGAATCCTTATGAGAGTTACAAAGGAATCCATGTGAGAGTTACAAAGGAATCCATGTGAGAGTTACAAAGGAATCCATGTGAGAGTTACAAAGGAATCCTTATGAGATCGATTCCTTAAGAGAGCGAATCCTTGAGAGCGAATCCTTATGAGATCGATTCCTTAAGAGAGTGAATCCTTATGAGTTACAAAGGAGTCTGTGTGAGTTACAAAGGAATCCTTATGAGTTACAAAGGAGTCTGTGTGAGTACAAAGGAATCCTTATGAGAAGTCACTTATCAAATCGTTATGAGACCAAATCGATGTGGCACTTTGAACTGAAATCCATATATATATTGAATGGAATTCATTTATCTGTTTAGTGCAAATCATTACGGTAATAATGTCATAAAATTATATTTATTAGAAAATCATGATATTTAATTTATTATTAGAAAAATCATGGTAATAAATATATTTAATATTCAATTAATCATGTAAATTTATATTTATTAAGAAAAACATGATATTAAATATTTTTAATAATAATTAATTAAACATAAATTTTATTATCACCAAAATAAAAGGGTAAAATATAGGAGTGGTTCAACAGATGTAGCCGCCATTGACGCTGGCCCTCCAACTCCGAGCTGGATGGACCTGTAACGCCCCGAAAATTAAAAAGTGTTAGAAAAATATGAATAATGTGGTTAGTATACATTAGTATTGTCATTAAATTGAAATAATTAGAATTTAGGTTTAATTAGTGGTAACATACGTTACCCCAGTGTCGTACACAGAGGTGCGCGCTTCCACAAGGCGACACCGGAAAACTATAACGAAATAAAAATCCGAGAACATCATAATTTCTAGAAAAATGTGGAGATTGCAGAAATATAAATATCTAAATTTTTCGACGTACGGATTTTGAGATTAAGTCGACGTGACTATTTTTCGGGTGATTTTTCACCGTGTAAAATAAAATCTAAAAATTAAATAAAAATCACCATAATTTGTAAACGATTACATTAGCCTATGGTTAAAATCTTAACGTAAACAGACATCGTTTGAATATATAGAAATGGGGACAATTGGAAGAGCCGAATTATTGAGCAATTACGGTTGAGCTTTATTGGAATTTTTATGTGCTTACGTGTTAGGTGTTGAGGAAGCCAGCACCCTTGATGGTGAAGGTAACACGTTATTTACCATGTGTAACTTGCAGGGAACGCATGAACTAGGTGTCTGTGGGAGGTAAAATGGGTTTTTACTCTCAACACCTGTGAACGTACGTGGCATTGTGCATGGAAACAGATTTGGGCTATAAAACCCACTGTGTAACCAGCTTGTAAACCTTCCCAACACAAATCTCTGTTCGTTCTCCTGTTCTTGTACCCCTTCTATGTTGCCCAGTTGACGAGCCCAGAGGGGGGGTGAATGGATCTTTTAAAATTAATCTAGAAGATACCTGTAACTAAAAACATTCACGCAAACGTTCTTCGAAGGAGGTTAGTGACTGTCAGTTTAAATATCAAACACATAAAGAAAAATCACACGACACAAAGGATTATCCTAGTTCGGACCTCCTTTCCTTAGGAGTCCTATGTCCAGTCCCTGAGCAACCACTTAGGTTTTTACTAACTAGGGTACAGTCCCCCTAAGGACGCTACAGCACCCAGCTCGGCTGGTCTTCCTTCACACCTGAGGGGAATACAACACCCTGGATACCCCACCAGGTCTTCCTTCACACCCGAAGGGAAACAACACAAAGAGAATGGAATAAGATCAAGCCCCTAGATCAAGCTTTTAACAAGCCAAGATCTGAAGCGACTAGTACTGAGAGCAAAGAATCTATGCTAAGTACACTCTCAGAACTACACAAGCTCTCTCAAGATTTTCACTACAGTGAGGAGAGCAAAGAGCGAAAGCTAGGTGGAATGAAGTTCTTGGCTCTGGACTTCTTGCCGAAGAATTTGAATGCTTGAATACGAGATGCTTGTTCTCTACTTTGTTTGTTGTTTTTTTTCTCTTCATTCTGTCTTTGAATTTATATCTTCTATTTGAAATACTGTCGTTGAAGTAACCGTTGTCTCTTGAATTGATAGACGTTAGACTGTTTGACATTTGGAAGCTTCAACTATCTTTTATCCATTTGAGCACGCAAAGAGATAGGGTCTTCTGACGTCTATAGGTCCAACGTTGTATGATAGAAAGTCTTCAGGACCCTGCACACATTAAATGCTAGAACAGTAGACAACTCAAACTGTCTCTTGTTGTCAGTATACGTTGATGTGAGTATCACTAGAATAGCAATCCCAAATAGCTTGTTTTAAGATGTATATAGAGTAAGCACAATAATGGACGATATTGTCTGCATGCATGCAGAGATACGTTCAGAACTCATAAATGCAGGAGGACAGATAGATATATGCGTGACTTTGACTAGTCAACGCTTCAAGAGATAAGATAAAAATCAAGTTGATATAAACTGTAAAGTCGTTGTCTATATGACTTATGAAATCGTTATGAATACTAACAAGTCATTATAGAGAGTAAATCGTTAAAGCAAGTGTATGTGTTCAATAGGGAAATCGTTATGAACACTTATCAAGTTGTTATGAGCTCTAAAGAAATCATTGTGAGAGCTTAAAGAAATCTTTGTGCAAAGCAATCGTTATGAGCGCTTAAAGAATCTTTACGGTAACTATGAAATCGTTACGGCGAGCAAGTAGTTGCGAGTTCTAAAGAAATCGTTACGGCGAGCAAGTCGTTGCGAGTTCTAAAGAAATCGTTACAGTAACTTACGAAATTGTTATGGCGAGCAAGTCGTTGCGAGTTCTAAAGAAATCGTTACGGTAACTTACGAAATCGTTACGGCGAGCAAGTCGTTGCGAGTTCTAAAGAAATCGTTACGGCGAGCAAGTCGTTGCGAGTTCTAAAGAAATTGTTACGGTAACTTACGAAATCGTTATGACAGGCAAGTCGTTACGCTTTCTAAAGAAATCGTTGCGATGACTTATAGAATCGTTATGACAGGCAAGTCATTACGCTTTCTAAAGAAATCGTTGTAATGACTTATAGAATCGTTACAGTATCGACTTGTTTGAAACAACATGACTTTTCAGTCTTATAAGGAAATCGTTAAGATTTTCAACAGAAATCGATATGGACTTAGAGAGAAATATCATGTTGAAAAGATTAAAGCTTCAGAGAAGTAATGCATACCTTTATTGGCTTTGACCTTGGTTTTTTCCTGTACTTTAAGACTTATGAAATATTTATTAGATATTATTGATAAAAGTAGTTTAGTTTTGTTAATCACCAAAATACATATGTAATTAATTAAAATTACATAGGGACAGAACTGATCATCAATCTCCCCCTTTTGGTGATGACAAAACTGAACAATAAGCATGGATAAAAAATATCTGAAATCAGTCTGAAGATATGACATGCTAATTTGCTTCCTTAAAAAAATTGGAATGTATTTCAGACATGCTAATTTTCTCCCTCTTTTTGTCATTGAGCAAAAAGACAACCTTCGACAAAGAAATAAGAGAGAAATAAAATAGGAGTACACAAAGAAGGAGATTTCATTAACTTTGCGGAGATACAGGTAAATAGAAGGCAGGGGACAAAAGAGAGGCAAAATGGGAGATGGTTTCCCATGCCTGGGCTTCCTGCTCTTCAAAATGAGTTTTAAAAACTCCAAAAGGCAAAGAATAGGTTGGTCCTATGGAGGAAACCATCCTTTTGAGATGAAGATCTAGGTGTTTGTAGAGAAGATCAGCATAAGCCTCCTTATCCATAGTCATCTTTAGGAAACGACGAGTCCCAAAGTTGGCACAGGTAAGAAACTGATCCATGGACACAGGATAGTGATTGAGATTATCTCTGAGAGCTTTGTGAAGAGCTACATATACCTTGTATCTTTCCTCCCAGACTTGAAAGGGTCATTAACAAGATGTATAGAATTCATATCCAAGAAGGGGCTGGAGAGATTGCAGGTTTGCCTTCCTGGCTTAAGCTTCATTTAGAGAAAACAACTGCTGAGCAGACAAAGGGTAGAACTTGGACCATTCTGAGGATGTCAGCCTTTCACATTCAGACAGAATGGGGGCTAGAACTTCAGCACTTACATGCCCCTGGTGATATTCCCTAAATAGGAATCTAGGAAAAGCAACTAGGCAGCCTTTCTGTACTCTAATTCTGCCCATTACTCTGGCAAAACGCTCAAAGATGATGGATCCTACAGAGGATTCCATAACTAGAAAATGGATTTGAGGAAGGGCTATCTCTTCAGGCACTTGGAGGGTAGCAAAATCTACCTGAACATCTGAAGTATGTGAGATATCCGGAGTCAGAGCTGAAATGGCCTTTCTGAATTGGCTAAGCTGAACCTCTGGAAGACTATGGACATATCTGTAATTGTTGAATATCATGAAATGTCTGATCATTTTGATTTCCTTTTGAATGAAGGGTGCCCAAAGTTCTCTATGATACAACCTGAACCATTCTGATAAGGTCAGGGAGTGGTCCCTTGGAGGGAATCTAGCAGATTTGGCAAGAATAATTTCTTGAAGAGATCCTTGTGACCTTTGCCCCATTGGTCTTCTGATTTGGAGTGGGCAAGAGAGAAAATTCTGGATTTTCGGATTTTGTACGAGAAGTGTAGGGTAGAATGGTGTGCAAATGATCTGTGAAATCAAGAAAGGGAAGGTTAATGATAGTTGCAAGAACAACCTTTGAGAGATATTCTCTGTACAGTGGTTTATGTTTGTTGTCCACTATGAGAGAAAACCACAAAGGTGGGTATTTAGGTTCAGAGGAAATGGAGGAAGTAGAAGTAAGTTTCCTCTTCTTGGGGGCAGGACTGGAAGAGTCTGCCCTATGGACATGTTCACCAACCTTCAACACAGACCTGAGGATCCCTTCCTCAAACTCATCTTTATCTTTTCTATAAGGGAGAATTAAGTTGGCTCTTTCATGTATGATAGTGATGACAGAGGGTGGAGGAGTAGGATGAAGAAAAGAATGTGAAGTAGTTGGGAGGTCATCAACTGGTCCAAGGGAGGGACCAGAGGAGGAGGAGGAGGAGGCTCCAGCTGAGGATGCTGGAGGGGCCTCAAGGATAGGAGAAGGAGAAGGAATTGGAGTAGAGGAGGCAGAAGATGAGGTGGAATGAGGAGGAAATGGAGTGGGAGAGAAAATTGGTCTGGTTTGAGGCTTCTTGAATGTTTGTGGAGCAGGAGGAGCTGAGGGTGGAGTGGAGGAATAGGTGTGTGAGAGGGAGAAGAGGGAGCTGGGGGCTTGGGTGCCAAGGACTCTTCTTCAGCCTCTACCTGCACAGGTTCACTCTCCAAAGGCCCTGTTGGCCCTGACACTTGCTCAGCTTGCCCTGGAGACCCTTCAACCTGCTCAGCTGGCCCAGATGGCCTTTGCACATTTACTGCTGCCTCTGTTGGTGCTGCTGCTGCTTCTGGCCCTGTTGGCCCTAGGACTGTTCACGGTCCGTTTGGTCCGGTTTACACATTTTTTTTTCAAAACCGAACCGAACCGAATTAGACTTCGAACCGAACCGGACCGAACCGAAGGAGATGTATGAACCGTTTTGAACCGAACCGAATTAGTTCGGTTCGGTTCGGTTTGTTCAGTTCGGTTTGTTCAGTTCGGTTTGGGCTTTATGGGCCTTGGGTTGGGCTTGTCTGAGCAGTCAACACTGTGCAATTTTTTTAAAATAAAAAATTTGGCTAGAAGACATGCTACCACTACTGGGGCTATCTCTGGGCCGCTTCAAAGATACTAAACCCATGAACAAGCGGATTAGACACCCATCAAGGCTTCCTGCTTGCTTTTTTTGTAGCTTCCTCCTCCAACTTTTAGTAGCAGCAAATAAACACATCCCAGATTCTCACAGGAGCCCAATTAAAAGAATTAAAGTTATATGACCATTAACTTCTGCTGTTCTGCATACAAGACGATAGTCTACTCAAATTTTATGGCAGAAAAGAACTATGCATCTTCAGAAACCAATATATGATGAACCTCTTACAAGGTTTCAAACAGCTAGTAGCAAACATTTCATGCTTCAATAATTGTCTAACATACATTTCATGCTACTGAATACTGAATAGTGACATTAATTGTCTAACATACAATCCCACATACAATAACTAGTGCCACCACCATCGACCCACTATCAGAAGTCTCTGGTTCCATGTAAAAGCGTGCTCGGAATGCAGCCAGATGGGCATAGTATGCAGGCGGGACTGCAAGAAAGGAAAGATGGGCTATGAGTAGGGGCACACACAAACAAGAACCAGCTCCCCCACAAGCACACAAGGACCAGCAGCTTTACCTATGGACACAGACCGGGTGCATCTTGCATAGCTGCACAGAGAAACTTCAGTTAGCCTACACGTCAAAAAACCACAATAACTAAAAGCATAGACATGGTAATGAGCAGGACGGCTTGTGCCCTGAATTACACGCGTAGTAGCATGAAGTTTTAAGTGCTGGAACTAACTTAGTTTGTAAGATTTAAAATGCAAAAAACCCTTCACCAAAGCCAGCCACTTTTAGTGACTCTGTCTCAAAGACATGAAATACAACCTCAAGTTGTTTTTTCTGATATAACTGTAGAACAAAAAGTGTTAGGGAAACAGAACCCACTAAGACTACAGATGAAGAGTAAACAATTTACCATGCTTCCACCATTAATGTTCATGCAACGTCAATGACATTGGGTGCCAAAGTAACACTTGGCAATTCTGAAAAATAAATCACATACATTAGTAAACAAAAGTTAACACTTATATACATTAATAAGTACATACCTTCATCTAGTTGTTCAATATCATCTAATTTCTCTTCAACATTGACCCGATCTTTTGATGTTCGAATCCAATCTTGAATGCAAATGAGAGCTTCCACTATCTTAGGAGACAAAGAACTCCTAATGCATCAAGGACATGACCACCAGTGCTAAATGCAAATTCAGAAGCCACGGTAGAAATAGGAATAGCCAAAATGTCACGTGCCATTGTTGAAAGAATTGGAAATCTTGCACTATTGAGTTTCCACCATGATAGAATATCAAAAGTCCCCATGTTTTCTTCTGTATCTTCTTCCAAATATTTCACAAGTTCAGATTTCACATCTCCAGTTTCCTTTTCAGCTTTGTGTTGCTTGTACTTGTTATGGTAAAGTGGCATATCACCATATGTGGTTGCATTAGAACTTGAAGCTATAGTTGACACTTGAACCACATTCCTTTGTTGTCCACTTGATGTTCCATACATATTTTTATACTCATCATACATAGCAAAAATAGATGTCTTCAATTTCTCATTCATATCATAGCCTTCTCAACATCAAACATTTCACTAATTGAAAACTCAACATATTCCAATTTGAATCGTGGGTCAAGAACACAGCAAAAAACATCATGAGATTCAATTTTTCAGGATTTCCCCAATATTTGTCAAATTTTTGTTTCATCTAAATGCCATATCTCCAAATGCTTGATCATCACTGTTACACCATTCCTTTAAGAGATACTCAACATTGCTAAGCTCATGCAAATAAATGTTGGAAGTGACATACAAAGCACCTGAAATCTTCATAGTAGTATCATAAAATGTCTTCAACAACTTGGTCAAATTTCTAGCTATCACCCAATCCTCCTCTTGAGGCTTCCCTAAACCATCTCTTTCATTAAGCTCAGTAATGAAAAATGGATCTTGTTCTTCATACCTCTCAAATGCCTTCTGAAATTTTTGTGCTGTGTCTAACATCAAATATGTTGAATTCCATCTTGTAGGGACATCAAGACACAATAGACTCTTACTTGATATTTTTCTTCTTCAACACAAATCTTAAAATTTTGTAATCTTGATGGAGATTGTCTTACATACCTCACAGCATTTCTAACACGAAGCACTGAAGTAGTTGTCAATTTTAAGCCATCACTAACAATCAAATTCATTATGTGGGCAAGACACCTCATGTGCAAAAACTCTCCCTTTAAAACACTTCCTTGCCAATTGTTCATTCTTCTCTTAAGATACACAATAGCAACATCATTGGAGCTAGCATTGTCAACTGTCACAGTCATAACATTTTCAATACCCCAAATATTCAAACATTTTTCAATTGCCTTACCAATGGCCTCACCTTTATGGCTGGAAATTGGACAAAAATTTAAATTTTCTTATTCAATTTCCAATTATTATCAATAAAATATGCAGTTAAACACATATAATTGATTCTCTGCAAGGAGGTCCAGTGTCCGTAGTAAGACAAACTCTTCTACAATTAGATTTCATGAAAGTTTTCAACTTTAGCATCTCTTCAACATATATTTCATAGCAATCTCTAGCAATTGTAATTCTTGAAGGAATGTGAAACTTCGGCTGTGCAATATTGCAAAAATATTTAAACCCTTTGCCCTTCAACAAATCTGAATGGAAGTTCATCAATAATAATCATGTAGGCCAATGCTTTTCTAATTTGTTGTTGATCAAATTTCCAACTTGTCAATGTGGTTTTGCTCTCTCCATCTACCCCTTCATTAACCACTGATGTCTGAATGTTAATCTGTGTTTGTCTATTCTCACAAGCATTGATTCTACTGAAGGGATATTTCTTGCATCTCAAATTCAAATGTGTTCTTAAAGTGATTGTGCCACATGAGATTGCGTCACAAGTGTAAATATGATCACAGTAATTGCACTTACACTTGTTCTCTCCTTCAATTCTTGTGAAGTGCTCCCAAACATCTGATCTTGGATGCATATTTTTCCTCTTCCCCCTAGAAGTGCTCGGACCTCCAATTGTATTACTGGTTTGTGTGGCGACATTTGGTCCAGAACTTGCACCCTCAGTTGTTGAGTATCACCAATGTCATTAGAGGACATCTAAATAGACACTTCCATATTAATTTATGTAAATTAAACATAATGAACAATTCAGGAAACTAAATCAGAGATAAAAGAATAAAAACTTACATTGCAAGAGCCACTTCTTGATGCCAGTTTTATAGCTAATATCACAAAGTTTTATAAAAGTGTTTCAGGTCCTACTTGGTCAAATAAGAAGACAAACCAGCAGTAGTATATTCGCTGCAGAACATTAGAAGGGTTGTCAGTACTGATTTCTCCTACACTGTTTGCATAAAAGACAATGAAATCAAAACATATGGATGCAAAACAATGAAATAAAACTAAAACAAGGGTTGTCAGTAGTACAAGTACATGTCTATATATAAGTTAGACTATATATAAGTTAAATTCTTTATACTACTACAAGTACTACAAGTACATGTCAATATATCTTTACAGATCTATAAGTTAAATTCTTTATACTAATACACTCGCCAGACAATTAAAATGACTATTGGTGGGTCTTTTTATAGGACAGATGAAGTATACTAATATGCATCACCAACTCAGACTTGGCTTATCACATTTCTTAGCACCAATCATGCGATAAGATCTCCAACAAACAAAGGTAATCTGTAAATAAAAATTCTTTGAAATCAAGGTTCCTCAACGAAATTTCTAACGGTTGGCCCCTTCCAATTGTTGGGTTGAATGCATATTCATATCATTTCCCTCCTATTTTGATGATGACAAGAGGTAATTTTAAAGCAATTTAAATGAAACATGTCAAAAAATCATACCTGAACATTTATCATTTGTACTCATAATAAAACATTTTACTAATGATATATGTGTTAATTTTCAGGTACAAACACCTTTTTACAAAAGAAGTGTCGACACACCCCTCAATGGTGTCGACACATCACCTCAGTCTCAAAGGCAAAAAGCTGAAGAATTGCCTAGACTGTGTCGACACATGTCAAAGAGTGTGTCGACACGAGTTGCAGATTCCAGGAATAAGTGTACCCAGGTCGACACACTCTCAGAGCAGGTCGACACTGGACCCAGTTCCCAGAACAGCCAGTTTGCAGAATTGGGACAGCAGGTCGACACACTCTCAGAGCAGGTCGACACTGGACCCAGTTCCCAGAATAGCTAGTTTGCAGATTTGGGACAGCAGGTCGACACACTCTCAGAGCAGGTCGACACGGGACCTTCTTCCCAGAACATCAGTTCTCATATTTGGGACAGTGTGTCGACACCACCACCAGGGCAGGTCGACACACTACGGAAAGTTTGCAACTTAAAGTGGATGGCTGCCACGTGTCAGCCAGGCCGATGGGGAATCAACCTAGGATTGTGTGCCTTTATACCTAAAGGGTATCTTTGGATTCTTTTGGGTATAAAAGGCCCTCTATTGGCCATCCATCCAAAGAGAGAGACCCAACAAAGCTCTTAGAGCCTCCTGGAAGTTTCCTGGCGGCTACAAGAGGTTGTCTCCCTCCTCTGCTCTACGAGTGCTTCCAGAAGACCAATTCTCACCAATTCAAGTGTGAGAATTGAGTGTGATTCTTGAAGAAACCTTTGAAGCATCCCAAGGAAGCAGATCCTGTAGAAGCCTTCGTTGGAGAAGAACTCAAGGAAGATCCAACAACTCCAAAGTGCAGAGCATCGGTTTTGGACTTCAAGACTGCAAGCCTCTTCCCAATCCAAGCTTCTACAAGGGAGTACACTTGAAGAACGAAGCTATTAATACAATTCACTGTACTTCTGTTCTTCTGAGATATCTTTTGAGATTATGCAAGTGCTTCTGCATAGCTCTCATTAGTGCTCTCATTTTCGACTAGATCTGTGCTAGAAGGTCTATGTCTTGAGTTGGTGTCTAGCAACCATTATGTGAGCATTGTGCTCAAGTTGTGTGAGCATTGTGCTCAGGTTGTTGTGAGCCGTCGTGCTCAGTTTGAGTTGTCTAACTCAAGGTTGTGTTGAGCAGTCTTGCTCAGTGGTTCTAGAGTAGTCTTGCTCTAGAAGTTGTGTGAGTTGTAAGCTCTCAAGTGTTGGAGTTGTCAGGCTCCAGTGGGTGTGTACCCGGTTGTTTTAGTGAATCCTCACAGGGTGTGAGGGGTGGATGTAGGAATCACTTGGGTGATTTCCGAACCACCTAAAAATCCTTGTGCACTTGTCTATCTGTGGTTTGATTTCATTATCCGTTAGATGCTTGCATAGGAACGTTTAAAGTTCACTTAATCAACTGATTTCATATCTATTTTACCAACTCACTCAAATCTCATCAGATCTGTGGTTTTTCACTGATAAAATTGCCTCTGATTCAAAAGTGTTTTTAAACTGTTTAAGCTTCCGCAGAAAGTGGCATAGATCTATTCATCCCCCCCCCTTCTAGATCTTATCCACACCTTTTCCTCGATCCTTCACCAATTACTTGTACTTGGATAAAGTGAGAAAAAGAAAGATTGTGCATCACCAATAATATGCATCACCACTCAGATTATGCCAATGTTCTGTAAACATTACGAGAAAGAGAAAGATTGACCCTTGATGCACCCCTGCTTCCTCATCGCCGCATGTCAGACAGAGTAGAGATAGAGGGTCTGAGACAGAGAGGATCTGAGGCAGAACCCCTGCTTCCTCGCCGCCGCCTGTCGTGGCCGTGGGAGAGAGGATATGAGAAAGAGTAGAATCGTTAGATAGAGAGTGTATGAGAGAGACAGAACCAAGAGAGATAGAGACAGAGAACCCGACCCCCTCTCAGACAGATCTGCCGCCGTCAAACCCCGATCTGCTCGCCGGTCGTCGCCGCCTGCCATGGCCATGGGAGAGAGGGTATGAGAGATTTGAGAGAGACAGAACAAAGAGAGATCGAGATGTGAGAGAGGGTCTCGCCACAGCTCACTGATCGCTCGAAGCCGGAGAAGAAACCTCCTGCCGGTCTCCCGCTCGAAGCCCGGAGAAGACACCTCCCGGCTCCCGCTGCGCCGTTTGCCCCTTCCTCGCAGACCGCTGGCTGCGGCTGACCTTTCGCTCGAAGCCCGGAGAAGAGCCAGAAGGCACCTCCCGCCGCGCCGTTTGGCGTTTGCCCCTTGCTCGCAGATGACTCCACCCTCCTACCGGCTACCGCAGCCTCCCACGGGGCCACGACCGTAGCAAACCAGCTTCCCAGAATCCCAGCCTCCCACGGGGCCACGACCGCCGCACCGTTTGGCGTTTGCCCTTTGCTGGCAGTCGCAGACGACTCCACACTCCACCCTCCTGCCGCAGCCTCCCGCTCGAAGCCCCGGCCCCCAGCGGCCAGCAGCACGCAAACGAAGCAGCGCCGCAGCTACCAGCTTCCCAGCCTCCCAGAGTCCCAGGGCCACCTCCCAACTCAAGTCCCAAGTCTTTAGGAATTAGGGCAAAAGTAAAGCGCAAATTAGATCGGGTCAAACGGTTCATTTCGGTTTTTTTTTCATAACCCGAATAGAACTAAAATTTGGTCTTCGGTTCGGTTCAGTCCGTTGACCCGATTTATTCTGTTGTGAAACCGAACCGAACCGAATTTTTCGGTTTGGTTCAGTTCGGTTCAACGGTTTGAACCGAATACTGTATAGCCCTAGTTGGCCCTGCCTCTTGAACTAATGGCCTTGAAGGCCCTGACTCTAGAACTTGGGCTACAGGAGGTGGAGGAGGAGGAATTTGAGCTCCAACCACCTTGAGAATGTCTCCCAGCAAATTTTTCATGGTGCCCATTTCCTGGTTAAACCACTTCATGACATTTCTTATGTTGGAAATTTCCTTTGAAGCTGAAGCTTGGCTCATGAAGATGGAGGATACATCAGATTGAAGAGAATAAAGAATGGTTCCTTGGGCATCAAGTCTCTCAATCACAGGCTTCAAATTTATCACTATCTTCTGCCTCATTAGCCTTTCATGTGGAGTGTTTGATAAGAGAGGTACTTCAGGCTCCACTTCTTTCCCTTTCTGCCCAGCCTCTGAAACTGGAGGAGGCTGATCATCATCAGAATCAGAGGAGCTTGCTGTCTCCCCATCTCTGACATCATCCTGATCATGAGGTAGGTCTTCATCAACTGGTACATCACCCATTGGCTCATCATGGTGAGCTGCTTCTTCTTCTTGACCTCCCTGAATTGCTCCCCCTGAATAGGAGCATCTTTTTCCATTAATTCTTGCTCCCCCTGAATGGGAGCATCTTCCAAAACAACACTTGTTGGAGCACTGGACTGCTCCTCTTGAACTGTTGCTGCCACTGATTCCTCAATGTGACCTAATGCCACAACTTCTTTTGCAAATCCACCAGTCTCTAAGGTGACTGGAGTGGTGAGAACTGAATCTACTACATCTCTGAGAATGGAGGCAATAATGGAGGTGGGCAGATTATCTGCTGCACCTTTCACTGCTTCTTCAACAGGACCTTCTGGAGATTGTGAAACTATTTGGACAAGGGGTGACCCTACATCCTCAACTGCTGCTTCTGCTAATTCTGCTGGAAGTGAAGGTACTGCTGGCTCAATCTCTATTCTCTGTTCTACTGCTGCTTGGACTGCTGCTAGTTGCTCTGCTGCTGGTTCTGCTGCTTCTTTCTTAACATCAGGAATATCACCTATGATGGCCTCTCCCTCGACCACTGTGGTCTTAGACCAAACAACATCTATAACTGAAAAACCACTTTTCCTAAGATTTATGGATCTAATTGATTGGCCCATTTTCTCAACTATTGCTCTTGTCAGATCAATACCAAAGTGCTTGAAAACTTTGGTGAGCAGATGTGCATACGGCAAGGAAACATTGAGCTTGCTTTTTGTGTCCCAAATCTGATCTCTGACAAAAGACATTCTTTCCATCATCACTGCGGCCATGTTGATTTCCTTGTTCTGTATGGCCCAAAACATCATGTCTGAGTCTGCCTTGGTACATGTGGAGAAAGTGGCGCTTCTTGGAACCAAAATTTGACACACTATGAAGTGAAGGAGGCGGTTGAACGCATTCAGCTGGTTGATGTCCAATTTACCATCTCTTAATCTGTATCCTGGCCCTACAATGCCAAGACCCTTGACCTGGGCGTTCACGGAGTGAACCCCACTGTGCCCTGATGTTGTTACTCCAAACAACTCATGCAAAAGCTCACTATCTATCTTAATTTGGGTTCCCTTGACATATGAAACCAAGGACCCATCTTCTTGAGTCTTTAAGCATACATAGAAGGCCTTCACGAGGTCTGGATAACTTACCTCAGAGAAAGTTGTTACTCCCATCCATTGCATCCTGATCAAAGCTTCAACAACACTGCGCATACCATTCTTTTCAAGATCAGCAACGTCCACTGCCTTATTCCACAAACTTTAGTCTTCACAAAGGTGAACCTTTCCTGCTGCTCAGGAGCAAGAAACTCGGCGCTGTTTCCACCCAAACTCCCGAAAGCGGCTGATGCGGCCATGGAATCAAGTGTGGAGGTTTTCTGGAGGATTGAGACGGAAGGAGGAGAGAGATCCCTCAAGAAATTTCGCGGGAAGAGGAGAGAAGCTTCAAAATTTAGCAGAGAGTTGATGTCGAAATGCTAGGGCATCGGCTCAAGCAACCAGACGAAAGGGGGAAAGGTAGACGATGGGATACGAATCGTTCTCTCATCGATTTTATGAATAATTAAAGCGTTGTGAAAAGTGAGGTGCCAAAAGGTGGCAGAAGAAGACAAAAGAGTTTGACTATTCAAACCGACTTCAATGAGAGAGCGGTTACAAAGGATAATTTGAATTTTTTTTGCTTAAACCCATGTAGGGAAAAATTACTTAATTCTGAAATTTAATGTGCCAGTTTTAAACAAAACCTTTTTCACAAATTGCACATGCCTAATTCCCTTCTAAGAGATGTGAATCTCACCTCGGGTAAGGCTTTTGTGAAAATGTCTGCTAACTGACCATTTGTATCAATAAAAGATATTTCAATATTACCATTTGCTACATGATATGAATAAAATGATATCTAACCTCAATATGCTTGGTCCTTGAATGTTGAACTGGATTCTTGGTGAGATTAATGGCACTGGTGTTGTCACACAACAGTGGGATGGATTTGATGTTTAATCCGAAATCTTCAAGTTGTTGCTTTATCCATAAGAGTTGTGTACATCAACTTCCAGCAACTACGTACTCAGCTTCAGCTGTAGATAGTGCCACTGAATTTTGTTTCTTTGAAGACCAAGATATCAAACATCCTATAAGAAATTGACAACAACCACTGGTGATTTTTCTATCTAATTTGCATCCAGTATAGTCAGCATCAGAATAACCTACTAAGTTAATTTCACAACATTTTGGATACCACAGACCTAAGTCATGAGTTCTTCCTAAATATCTAAATATTTATTTCACAGAAATTAAATGTGATTCTTTAGGATCCGCTTGATACCTAGCACACATGCATACACTAAATAAAATATCAGGTCTACTAGCTGTTAAATAAAGGAGTGAACCTATCATACCTCTGTAGATCTTTTGATCTACTTTCTTACCATCTTTATCACTGTCCATCCTTGTTGATGTACTCATTGGTGTTGACAGTGGTTTGGTATTATTGAATCCAAATTTCTTCAAGAGTTCTTTTGTGTACTTTGCTTGACAGATGTGAGTTCCTTCCTTTCCTTGTTTGATTTGTAGTCCAAGGAAATAATTGAGTTCTCCCATCATGCTCATTTAAAATTCTCCTTTCATCAGTAGAACCAAAAATAATATCATCTACATAATTTGAACTAGTAGAATGTGTTTGACCTTTGACTTTATGAAAAGAGTACTATCTACTTGGCCTCTACTGAAACCATGGTTTAAAAGAAAAGAACTAAGCCTTTCATACCAGCTCTAGGTGCTTGCTTTAAACCATATAATGCCTTGTGAAGTTTGAAAACATGATTAGGAAATTCTATGTCATCAAAACCCGGGGGTTGTTCCACATAAACTTCCTCTTTTATAAAACCATTTAAAAAACGGATTTAACATCCATTTGAAATAATGTTAAATTTAAAGCTGATGCATATGCAAGTAATATTCTAATAGCCTCAAGTCTAGCTACAGGTGCATAGGTTTCATCAAAATCTATGCCTTCCTCTTAAGAATAGCCTTGAGCTACCAATCTGTCCTTGTTTCTTAAGATTACACCAGTTTCATCCAGTTTATTTCTGAACACCCATTTGGTGCCAATGACTGGACGGTCTGATGGTCTAGGAACAGTGACCATACTTGGTTTCTCTTGAATTGATTTAATTCATCTTGCATGGCTATTATCCAAGATTCATCAGTAAGAGCTTCATTGACTGTCCTAGGCTCTATTTGAGAAACAAAACTAGGTAATCACAAGGAATAACATTACCTCTTGTTCTTACCCCTACGGATGGATCACCAATAATATTCTCAAGTGGGTGATCTTTCTTGTGTCTCCATTCCTTTGGAAGATTTTCATGTGTAATTTCCTTTTGTTGCAGGTCTTCCAGAGGTGGATCATCCTTGTCCTCAATTGATGTATTCTTTAGTTTCTTGGACAGCTTATCTGCATCATCATTATCACTATCTTCTTCCTTTCTTAAGGAAGGGTGGTTTCATCAAAAATAATATGTACAGACTGTTCAATTAATAAAGTGTGTTTATTAAATACTCTATAGCCTTTGGGTTTAGAGGTGTACCCCATGAAGACCCTTCATCTGATTTGGCATCCAACTTACCAATGTCTCTTTTTCCATTGTTGTGGATGAAGCAAGGACATTCAATGTCCTGAAGTGGCTGATCTTTGTTTCTTTTCTTTGAACAGTTCATATGCAGTCTTCTTAGGATTGGCCTGATCATTACTCTGTTGATAATGTAGCTTGCTGTGTTGACTGCTTCAGCCCAAAAATACCTTGGCAGATCATATTCTGATAATATTGTTCTTGCCACACTACAAAAAAAATGACCTATAACTTCGCATAATAACCGTAGGTATATACCCAAAATCCGAAGGTAAAACCCTTTACCTACGGAAAATGCTACGGTTTGAATCCGCACGCATGCGCCCGTGACTAAAGCCTATACCCACAGAAAAAAATCGTAGTTATATGTCGGTATATTCATACGAAATTAACCGTAGGTAAAGAATCATATAACATAGGTAAAAGACCCAAAAAAGCATAGGTATTGCCGTCTATACTGATGGTTTTGTACCCGTAGTAATAAATTTTTGAGATGATGATAAATAAATGTAAGTGTAGATTTATCTATACTGATGGTTTTTATAACCGTAGTAATACTATTTTTTTGAGATGATGATAAATAAACGTAGGAATAAATATTGCAATATATACCTATGATTCTACAACATTGTTTGTAATCATGTTTAGTCATGAATATTAAAAACCGTAGGTGTAGATTTTTTATTTTTTTTTTTTCAAATAGAAACTACCTGTCCATATCTGATATAAGCATGTAGAAGTATTCTACAAGCGTGCATTCTATATACATGCACATATAAAATACATATACATCCACATAACTACAAAAAATTCAAATCCATATCCACTCATCTAAATCACATAAGCAAAACACCATTCAAATCTATAATATTCACATCACATCCATAACATTCACATGTCCAGTCAAATATCCACATAAATATCCACTCTTATATTCATGAAGGGATTGAACTTAATCAAAGACATAGAGAAAAAATAGAAGTGACCAAAACAGTTGTAATTATGATCTACTAGGGTCTAAGCAACCTGTAGTGGCCTATATTAACCCCTCTATCATGATCACTCTTTTTAGGAAGGCAACCTGCTGTGTCCTTAGAAAATTGATCACTTCCTTTGTCCCTGCATCCCAAAAACAAGATCTTGCTCCAGGAGCCCAACATCACCTGGCCCAAGCTCTCGAATAAGCCTGTTAAGTTTTCCAACTATCTGTGCAAGAAGTAAGTAATCAGAAATGATAATAATTGCTCAACCATCCTTTACTCTGTTAGTAGATTGAAGCCTTGAAGTAGATAAGAACAAAGGCAACTAAATTCACTACTGTTTTTCTCCAGAAAATTCCTTCAAAGAGTTGATAATTTCTTTACTAGAAAGTGGATACCCTACATAAGATTAAAATTTTATGGGTCTAAAAGAAATGAAAATGCTCTCTACACATTCGAAGATGTAAATTTAACAACCTGAAAACATAACACAAAATGCTTGAATCAAGCATTAACTTAACTTCTCCAAAAACCTTAGACCATCTTTTGACTCAACAACAAAGAAGAACTAAGCATCTTTTCTATTCCTTGTTACTGAAGTTGGAGAATATCGTTTATGAAATATAACTTGCTTTTGGTTGATAGATAAGTTTCAGATGAGCCAAGTCATTCAATGACAACAAGGTGACTAAAATATCATTTATATTTCACTTAA
This sequence comes from Colocasia esculenta, assembly GCA_014218235.1. Taxonomy (NCBI): domain Eukaryota; kingdom Viridiplantae; phylum Streptophyta; class Magnoliopsida; order Alismatales; family Araceae; genus Colocasia; species Colocasia esculenta. The sequence goes on along the minus strand of CM024761.1, from coordinate 23,253,841 downwards.
CTTATGTCATGAAGTCATGGACATTCAGTTTAAATACTTTTTCATAGAACAAGATAATAAGAGAATTAAGATTTGGCTGTTAAAGTAACACCTTTAGTGTGAAATCTCTTTGCTAAACACCGTTATTGTGAACTCACTTTGCATAATCTAGGCTGCCCTCATGTGTTAGAAAGCATGCATACCTTGAACTACTGATCTGTGCAGCTTTATTCTTTGCACAAAATTTGTCATCTTTTCATGCAACCTTTCAGTAGCCTGCACCATCAAATAAAAAGTTAAGCTCATGACAAAAATGAATCTAATAAGACTTGTTGAACAGAGCATACATCTGCTATATGTGCATGCCAAAGTTCAAGCCAGATAGGATCATGATCCTCCAAAAGGACATCCTTCTTTTCGGGTGTACCACCTGATTTGCTTGGAACCTAAAAGGGGAATACATAAAAAGACATAGAACGAGTAGAGACATAAATTAGAAATTTCATTAAAATGTCACTAATAGCTGCCTAAATTTAGTATCACGAGATTGGACACATGATATCTCATTACTAAGTACATCAATCCAAAAAAAGAAAGAATGCAAAGATCATTAGAACTTATGAAACAACATTGATACCCAAAAGCTCCTCTAAACACAAAGCATAAATACCCAAATTCATCTGCATGTGTTAATCAAAATAGTAAGGGTGTCACTCCCATATTGATGTAACCCATGCAAACAGCTAGAATTGGAATGCATATCCATAAAAGATAATCAATGTACAAGATGAAAAAAAAATTCAACCTCACTTAATGCCCTGTAGCAGCAGACTTGAAGAAAATAGGGTGAGAAAACTTGATTTGAGCCACTAATTCCCTAGGAATAGGCGAACTGAAGAAAACAAATGCCCTGTAGCAGCAGACTCAATTAATTACACTAGAAAAATATTTGAGTGATCCCCAAGGTAAATGTTAAAATAAACAGAGTTTAGTCACACAAAAATCTGGATCCAGATGACATTTCAAAAAAATGTAGAGTCTTAGCAAATTGAAAGCCATAGGGACAATATCCATAGCACCATCAGAAGTTGCTTCAAACACCCCATATAGCTTTCTTTCCTCATACTCAAATAAAATAAAAGCATCCCCATCTTAATTTTTTTTACAAAACACAACACTGAAAAGAGATGAAACCAGCATATTAAACTGATTGTTTTGGCAAAAATAAACAGCTGACCCTGCAGTTCACAGTTTTCATATTTTCTTGAAACAATATAAGATCTAACATCCATAGCAAGAAAGAACAAAACATATTAGCATCCATACACACATGGCCTTCGTATATCAAACAAGTTAAACACTAGAACTTTCCTGCCAACAGGAAAGAAAGGAGTCTATGGACAAGTGTAATACTACATTAAGGAGTGTGGTTTGATGGTAACACTCCACTCATGCAGAACATGCTATTTAATTTTGTCTATGTTTTAGGCTTCTCTAATTTCAGTTTTCATGAATTTCACTTCTAAGTTATTCTCTCAGTGTACATCACTTTTGCTGACATGCAGTGAATAGGTTATGTACATTTCTTATAAGTACTTGTCAGTTGGCATCCAGAGGCTTTCCACTTAATATGGAGAGACATTATGAATTTATGATGGCTGAGCTGTTTGGGATTTTAGATATTACACCACTCATACACTACATCATTGTTATTTGAAGCTCTACCTTTATCTATAGAAACATAATTAATGGATATGTGTGGATCTAAAATGTTACATTCTTTCTTGTACTCAGGGCAAAGTTGTTGTTATTAGAGGAGAGGGGACCAAGGGTGGGCCAGGAATGCCAGAAATGCTAACACATACAAGTGCAATAATGAGAGCTGGTCTTGACAAGGTATCTCACCAGTTAATATTTTGTCTTTAGGTTTCTAGATCTGGAACAAATCCAAACTGATTTCAACTAGTTATTGGCTATCACTTTACTATTTTTTAAGACTCAAAATTAAGAACTTTATAATAAGAAAAAAAATGGAAAATCTCCTAGCATAGCACAAAAATAATATGTCACAAGCTATGAAAGGCATCTTATACACTCTGTGCACGAAAAGAATGAAAATTCTTACTACAAGACATGAAATCTACAAAATATATTTAATTATGAGAGTGTGAAGAAAGAAACAAACAATCTACACAACATATTTAATTATCAGCTCTTTATTCATTTTCTTCCACCTCCTTCATTTCATACCACCTCTTCCGATCACAGTACATATATTTCCTATTCAACACATTCTTATTATCTATCTTCCTCTTTGAAATCTAATAATAGAGCATTGCCCAAAAAAAAGAATCTGTAATAGACCACTAAAATGGGAGAAGGATGTATTTTCCAATCATCTCCTGAACCCTTGGTTTAAAATGTTAAACCTGAACTGTTACTCTGTCAACCCATGTTCTAGTCTACAGGGTTTCCAGGATGGCCAAATTAGAAAATCATATATTCAACCCATGACAATCAGCAAAGTTCAATGCATCTGGATACTGTTGTTCGTTGATTAAAATGTTATACATTTCTGAAGCAGATCTCTCCAGAAATGAAATTAGACTCCAGCTATCAGCATCAGAATGTTGGCATCTTCTAGGGTTGCCCTCTAAAAGACTCCCATTGTTCATAGTTTCCTTGTGGAGAGAGACAACAGAATGCTCTCCCTTAGATGCTCCACCATCTAAAACAACATATAACCTTCAAAAAACAAAACCCTTTCTAAAACAGGAGAACATAATAACAGATCATGCCCCTCAACCTTTGTACCACTACACACATCAAACATTGTGAGGATGCCACTTTCCTTTGCAATATACGTGCCTTTTGGTGAAATGTTAACTTTGGGGGTCCTGAATCGGCCTGCATAATCTTTTGAAAAAAAAAAGCCTTCTAATTGAGGAGTACAAAAAAGTGATTCAAGTTCCATACTTCTTTTCATGTGCCACAAAGAATGAGAATAAAATCCTGGAACACATGAAGAAACAAACTTCATTCAGAAACACACCACATTTAAACCTCATCTAACTTTCAAGATAAAGTGAAATGTTACATAGAATTTTTGGCCAATGAGCATTGAGAAAGGGAAGATTCCAAAGAGAAAATTAGCAAATAAAGAGGTGAGAAGGCATTTTCTTGGGAGCTAGGTAGACTAGCCTTTCTGGGTTCTACACCAAAAGAGCTACACAAAAATATACCTAGAGTTGGGTTCTATCAGATTTGATGTTTCAGAAAAATCAGACAAGAAAAATACATAATTGTTTCTAGACCAATGGCATGAAGTGGATGATTACAATCAATACAAATATTCTCTACAACTTCCTCCAAGAATATTAACCAGGAAAACATGACACTTTATGATTGAAACCACCTTTAAAATTTAAAAAGATGAGAAAGGTTGGCCCTGCAGTTCACAGTTCCGCAGGGAAAAAATTTTCATTGGTAGGAGTCCCAAGCTATAATGCACTTTACCTTGCTTACATCTCCACAATCTATAATGCACTTTACATCTTGATCTACAATTTACTATACCTTGTTTACATCTCCACAATCTGTAATGCACTTTACATCTTGATCTACAGTTTGTCCCTCAACTGCACTGGTCGTATGCACATCCACATGTGGAGATGGAGCACACTTAACCATCATTCTTGGCCTAGAACAAAGTAGTCCAGAAAATTCAATCAAATTCTTCAAAGAAAATATTAAACAAAAACAACTGAAATATGCAAAATTGAAACAAAACAAAAGAAACCTGGGATCCCATTTCATGTTTTGAGGATATTCAAAACTGGAGAAAGGTGCCCAAAACATGTAAGGATGATGTGTTTGGAAAGAACATACATATGATTTTCTGGTGGATGTCTAGCATGCTAATTTTGTAAAAAAAATGATGAGTCATTTCACAAAAAAAATAAAATTACTTACAAATCTTAGTGCAAGTCTAAAACTCTATTATAAAGATTATTTATACTCAGACAGTGCTGTTACCGGAATGGAAAATTTAAAGCATAAAGAACAAAAAATCTCAAAATTGAATGTAAACTAATATAACCAAAAGTATGACATGATTACAAAAGTTGCTTAGCTGCACACGGTGTTGCATATGGTAACATGCTTTGAGAGTCTATTCTACTACTCTTGAATTGGGCCAAAGCAGTTGATGGTCATCAAATGTAGCACTGTGTGATAGGCACAATGAGACAACCCCAACCAAATTCCAAGAAACTTAAACTTTCTAGACTTAGAGCTATCACCATTGGCCTTCAGTTATGTAAGCAGCAGGGGTATAAGTCTTTGATTGTTGAATCAGACTGTGTTGCCATGATCAGGATTATTTCATCTTGATAGAGCAATGTTCCATGGATTTTATACCCAGGGTGGATCCATTTTCTGCCTTGCCAAAGATCTTATGGAAATTAAGTTCTGCCATGCTTTTAGAGAGGGCAACAAGACTGCAGATGCATTAGAGGGGTAAAGCGGAATGTCCCCCCTATTTTGTACTTATTCCTTGATTTACATCAATGAAACTTTAAGGGCTCACCAGGGGTCTTAGATAAGCTCTGGGCAAAAAAAAAAAAAAATCTTAAGGTTCTAGCACAAATCACTATACTCTGGTCTATTGTCAATGAAACAAACTTATTCCTAGCAAGAATCAAAATACTAAGACAAAAGAATAGAAGAACACATGAGAGCAAAATTTACTGAGCAGTAGTATGACATTGAGGCTATAGAAGTCGACAACTATCACTTTGCAACACTTGGTTAAATTTTGCATAATCATAATATAAAAGAGCAAGTAGGTAGATATCCAAATTACGACATAAAACAAACAGAAGAAAAAAAAAACAACAAGTTCAGATACTAGATAATCTGAATCAATCGTTAATACCTCCCAGTCCATAGCCTCTGAACTAAAGGTGAAATGAGGAATTGTGAAAGTCTGCAAAAACAAATGAAGTAAGAGTAACATGTTTGGTTCAAATAACGTGAAGACACTAAATTTCAGGGATAGAAGGGTATACAACTTGAAGACACTAAATTTCAAAATTAGAGCTAAAACATCTTCAGAAACTAGGAGAAAGAGCTTATCGTTAAAGTAATATGTCTTCTAATTTTGTCATGTTACCCAATAGCGTACACTGAGTCATCTGCAATCAACTTTGCTCCAGCTGTTCACATTGTTTTTGCAAAAATCATTAGAAGCACAAACAATTACACCTAGATGATTCACAAAATCACTCTTTACCTAGAACAACAAATCACAACTAGGAACACAAATCAATTTGAATTGATTCTCACACACCCCACGTTGACGTGGAAGTTGGATTTGCCCCCAATGGAAGCCTAACATTTATCAGGACCAGTGTACATAGTGAAGGGCCTAATTCCATCCGCTTCTTATGAAAAGAAAGCAGAACCTTAAAAAAAAAATTCTTCACACAAAAAATTCAAATCACCACTCAGTTATTCATCTATCACAATGAGGGGAGAGAGAGGGCGAACCTAGTACTTAGTAGCTTTAACCTGCCAATTAATGTAACATATATATAATTCCATGCATATCAAGTGTTATGGTGTAAATGAAATATGAAAGAATATATATATGCCTCATGCCCAAATGCCTATATAACACTATCCATTCTTCACTCATCTTTAATATCTCTTGCTCAATTACTTCACATCCCAAACTTCCATCCACTTCTCTTGAGAAAAATTAAGATTCAGAATTAAGAACTATATAATAAGAAAATGAACGAAAAATATCCTGGCACAACACAAAAATAATGTCACAAGCTATGAAAGGCATCTTATACATTCTATGCACAGAAATAATACAAATTCTCACTACATGACATGAAATCTACACAATATATTTAATTATAAGAGTGTGAAGAAAGAAATAGACAAACTACACATTACACCATTTTATCATAGATTCCCATTAAACCATGCTTACAGAAGTATGGAGAAAAAGAGGTCATGAAGATGAATGTATATGCTTCACAAAATAATCAATGAATGAAAATCACCAGAAGTATAAGAAAATTGATTCTTTCAATCTAGCCTCCAATCTGCTACCTAGTTATGAACATAAACAGATTAGACCTATAGTTTGCCATAACATAAAATTACACTAAATGAATGATGTTAAAACTAACTTAAGGTAACAAATTAACTTGAACATGTAATTGGAAATAATGATGGCTACAGCCTAACTCACGTATATGCCAATCAACATGCCTCCATGACTTTATGCATGTGCAAGGGAAGGGGATACAAAAGGCATTCCTTATCAGAATGACAAGTGGAAATATAGAAAATAAATGAGCCTATGGACAACATTTTTAAAGGCTTACATATAACATCTCACTAACAAGTGAAAATATAGGACATAAATAGCTAGACGAAATGAAGTAGAACAGTGTATATGACACATTTTAAACGCAATCTTCACTAAGCTTATGCATATAATTCAAAAAAATCTTATATCATAGTATTTAACCATGAAAAAAGATCAATTTGCATTATAGCAGAAGTGAACTACATCTCCATGATCGAACAACTTGGGATGATCTGTCATATTCAATGTAGACCAAAATCATTCAAACTCAAAATTAAAATGAAGATGTTTGACAATAGGAACCATGCACACAACCACTGGGAAGATGGAACATGATTGCCGCCAAGACCAGATGAGAGTTTGAAAAACCATGTTGACCTGTTCATATACACATGCATGTATTCATGTTTTCTAGTATTTCTTTAAGCATTCGCTCACCATGCTCAGTTGTGGTAGTTTCATATTACCATCTATTGATTTAATTCACCCATACAAGAGTATCTAGGAAAAGACAATATCATATTTGTTGTCTGTACCCCTTAGATGTCAAATATCATATTTGTTTCATTTGTGAGCAACTGGGATGAGATAGTTATTCACACCACTTTGTAGAGTGGAGGATATGGATCCTTTTGCTTCATCATATAATAATGGTTCCTCGGGAGCAGTAGACTCTGAATTTACATCTAGCTCCGACATTCTTGACCTTTCTCGATGAATCTTGTTAGGAACTGGGCTTCTTGTATAATTTGTGGAAACTTCCAAATTTGGTCATTTTTAAAACGTATCTCTGACCCCTTAAAAATTGGTCATTTGCAAATTCCACTGGTTTGCGTCAATTTTTCTAAAGCCTTGGTTAACATGAATAACATTAGATATCACAAACTCAGACAATGTGAATTAAAAAAGGAAAGAAGCTACAGACTATAGGTGTATAAACAACTGATGAATGGTTGTTCACTATATTAAATATAATTAAAAGACATGTTATGCTCCATGCCAATATCAAAAGATCTAATACACATTGAAAAATATAATTCCCAACCCCAATGTCAAAACATTTAATTGAGATATTCAACTGAAAAGACATGTTATACTTGTATAAAAACATCAGTGTATGTCCATTACACTTCAACCTTAGCCAGAAACAATAGACATCACATAAGACACCTCTTCAGCTAAGAATAGTGGGAACAAACTAGGACTTCAGTTACATAACACAACTAGAATCCATGATTTTTTCAAGAACTAGAAAATTTTACCTGGCTGGGCATGGTCCCACTCCCTTCATCTGCTATCTAATAGCTAGACTACATTCAAGTGGTTGCTTCTAGCTACCTGTTCAACTTCTATCGATTAACATAAAAAATTAAATGGAAGATTTTTCAAATACAGAAAATTATCTACAATAAAATCTCCTCCCGGAAATGAGTTAGAAGAAATGTCTGCTGAATGAGATGAGGAAGTACATATTTAGTTTTTGCACTCTAGAAGGTAGATATAACTTTTGGTTAAACAATGCCCCGCCATAGTTTACAATGACACAAGATGATGGCTACATGCAGATGCAAGACAATCATGTCTAAGTTTTGTGCATTTAATGGTTTAGGGTCCAGACTTGTGACATGAGGAACTAAACAACATAGCAAAATTTAGTAAAAGAATAAAGACACACCATATAGTCAGATAAATAGTAGACCTAGCTCCCAACCCACTATTGCCAAGCACAAATTTGTGACCAGTGCATCTGAGGACCCTCTCATGTTCAAACATAAATGACCAAATGGATCAGAATAATTAGAATGACACAAATGACCAAATGCCTAGAAACCCTTATCCTCAATAGCTTAATAGAAAGCACAGGTCTACATAGCCAATCAAAGGATAAATCTCAATGGTCATTTCTAGGCAGAGCTCCATTAAATACACCCATCCCAACTGACACCTCCAAGTAAGATGAGATGTAAAGACCTCAACCTTAATCATCCATGAACAACAACTTAAAGAGCTCTGGTCCCTGGCATAAAGAATCCCGCAAGAACCTAAAAAAGTATTGTAACCCTGAAAAACTAATGCTGGTCTCGGGAAGGTATTGCATGCCTAGGAGAGAATAACATATAGTGTAGAGAAGAGAAACACTAAACAGATCGGATGCAGTAGCTGCAACCATCGAATCCCCAAAACTTGACAAAAATCTTATGAATCCAGATGAGAACAACACATATGTCCCCAATCCGGTCAGAACTGGCATTTTTCGACCAAAAGGGATTCCTGAAACCATCCACGATCAAAAGGGTCATCGAGAGGGGAGGGGCTCCTATGGGTACGAGATGCCAGGGAGGGGGGTGCTTACCAATGAGAGAGGGGGTCGCCATGGGTCTCCACCGCAAAAGTGGGAGGAAGAAACATTCGCGAAAGAGTGTCAGAGGGGGATAAAGATAGCGGAGGGAGGAAGAAGAAGCATCTGCAAGGGCTGGCAGGAGGACATAGAGATGCAGAGGGAGAAGAACCGTCCACGAAAGAGTGCCGGGGGAGGATGAAGATAGCGAGAGGAAAGAAGAAGCATCCACAAGGGCCGGAAGGAGGGCAAGAGAGTTGAAGGGAGAAAGAAGCCGTATCTGTGAAAGGGAGATTGTGGGAGAAAGACTCAGAGTAGAGGAAGCGCTCACAACCTGGATTCTTGGACTTCAGTGTGATCTTCTTCTTGCGGATGAGGGCATTGATGAGGGATGACTTGTCGGACCGACTGAGGATGGCAAACTCAGAGCTCTCGTCCCAGAGGTAGTTCTGCGCCCAGCCATTGCTCTTCATGAACTCCACCTCCTTGATCTGCATGTGCTCCGTGTGGATGACGAAGGTGGCGGGCGAGGGTGTGGTCGAGCAGGACGATGACGATGGTGGCCGAGGGCGCGCATGGACAATAGCAGAAGGAGGTATCCGCCCAAGGGAGAACCCTAAATATCCCACATTTTTTATTTCCCGCGCAAGGGAAATGTATTGGCGCCACAACTATACACTCACGGTTTCAATTTTTTTAGGATGTTATGAATAGCCTAATACCTATATTTGGTAGATTTCCATAGGTGTATACATCTTTTTGTTACACTTCTTAATAAACTATGGCTAACATAAATATATTTCTCACGATTTGTAAAAACCGTAACTATATATACATATCTACATATGACTAAAAAAAGTGTGTGCATAACCTTGCAACGAACGGATTTAGCATGTATAATTGTGGTATATACCTACGTATTACCCTACTGTAGGTAAATTCTGTGGGTATAGCCCCAATTTGTTGTAGTGCCATATCCAATAGAGTTCTATTTTTTCTCTCAGCAATTCCATTTTGTTGTGGTGTCCTTGGTGCTGAGAAATTATGCTCAATTCCCTGATCATCACAGAACTTAACAAACTTTTCATTCTGAAATTCACCACCATGATCTGATCGGATAGAAACAATGCTGAACTTTTGATCCTTCTGTACTTTCTTACTGAAACTGACAAAGTTATCAAATGTGTCATCTTTATGCTCTAGAAATGATACCCATGTGAATCTTGAGTAATCATCGACTATGACAAATCCAAAGTTCTTTCCTCCAAGACCGGTAGTCCTCATTGGCCCAAATAGATCCATATGAAGGAGCTCTAAGGGTTTTGAGGTGGTTACCACCGTCTTTGACTTGAAGGAGCTTTTGGTGTGCTTTCCCTTAGCACAAGGTCTACAGACACCTTCCATTTTTGCACAGACCTTTGGCAGACCTTCTACAAGATTTTTCTTCACCAATTTTCTCATACTGTCTGCTACAATGTCCTAGTCGTCTGTGCCATAATTCAGTAGATTTTTCTTTGTTTGCTGCCAGATAGACATTTTGTTCTTTGAGTTCCTCAAGATAGAGCACATATAAGTTGTTTTCTCTATTTGCTTCAAGATGACTGATCCATCTTTCAGTATGCTGCATTTCGATTCTTGAAACTGTATCTGATGGCCTCTGTCACACAGTTGGCTGATGCTAATGAGATTATGCTTCAACCCTTTGACAAGTAACACATCTTCTATAACTGTTCTTCCTTTATTATTCACAGAGCCACTGCCAACTACTGTTCCTTTCCCATTATCTCCATAAGTAACTATTCCTTCTTCAGCTTGGAGATGAGTGAATAACTTCTGGTTTCCTAACATGTGTCTTGAGCACCCACTATCCAAGTACCATTTGGATGCTCGAGGGTTAACCTGAAATAAAATCATCAAGCTTTAGGTACCCAAATTCTTTTGGGTCCTGATTTGTTAGTATCATTGATTTTACTTTTTATTATCCATTTCTTATGTCTTGTTGGGCATGTCGTTATGATATGTCCTAACTTGTTGCAGTGACTACATCAGGATAATTTGGTTATTTTTTCTATATATTTGAAATCAACTTTGTATGCTATATCTTGTTCAGGTACAAATTTTGGTGTTGGATATGTTTTAGGATAAACTATGGTTTCTTCATTATCTAGGGGTGTATATCCTAATCAATTTTTCTTCTTACCTGATCTTCTAGCACCTTTTAATATGAGGGAGTTTTTACCATTTGTGAATTTTTCTAACGTGCTAGATAAATTTATGTTTTCTTCTGTTAGAGTCTTGATTTTAATTCTTAGTTCATCTACATTTTCCTGTTTTACTAATTCCGTTATTTGTTTATTTTATCTTTTAAGTCTTCACATAATAATTCATTTCTTCTTTTAAGTTTAGTTATTTTTTTCTAACTCTTCTCATTTTCTGTTTTCAGATCAGAGTTAGTGTTTTCTAAACAAGTACTGTTTTTCTTACTGGCTTTAATATTTTAGTTACTTCTTTATATTTATTATATAGTTCATTAAATGCTTCCTCTAAATTATCTGAATCAGAATCATTGCATGAATCAAAAGAGGAGTCAGAAGTTACCTTATCTTCAATATTTGCCATGAAAGCCAAATGGGCTTCTTCTTCATCGCTGCAGGAGTTTGACTCACTGTCTGAGTCGCTACTGTTTTCCCATGCTGCTGCCATCGCCTTCTTTTTGTACTTTCTGAACTTCTTGGAGCTGTCTTTCTTTCTGAACTCCAGCTTATTGAATTTTGGACACTCAGCTTTAATGTGTCCTGGCTTCTTACATTCATAGCAGATGGGTTCTCCTTTCTTCATCTCATCTCTTTTCCATCTGGCTTCTTGAAGTCCTTATTCCTTTTGAAGTGCCTTCTACCAGATTGGAACTTCTTCTTCTTAGCCAAAATCCGCTGCAATCTTCTAGATAGCATTACTTCCTCATTCTCGCTGTCCACATCACTTTCACTCTCATCTGAACTTGCTTATGGTGAATCTTCTTCAACTTTTAAGGCGTTGGAGTGCTTCTTTCTGCTAGAGGACTCTCCTAGTCTTTCCATGTTGATCTCATGGGCCATAAGGGACCCAATGAGCTTTTCTACTGACATTCTCTTCAGGTCATTAGCTTCTTCTATTGCTGTGACCTTTGGAGTCCATGAGGACGGTAAGGATCTAAGTATTTTCCTTACCATGTCTCCAATCTCATAAGTTTTCCCCAGACCAGCTAGTCCATTTGTGATGTCAGTGAACCGACTGAACATTTGAGTTATGGATTCACCTGATTGCATCTGAAATCTCTCATACTGAGTGACAAGAATGTCGATTCTTGTTTCCTTTACCTTGTCTGTGCCTTCATATGTGATCCTGAGCTTTTCCCACATTTCCATTGAGGATTTGCAGGCTGAAACTCTGTTGAACTCCTTCTTACTTAGAGCACAGCATAAGATGCTCTTTGCTTTGCAATTCAAGGAGATCTTCTTTCTGTCATCATCTGTCCATTGTGCTTTTCTCATTTGTGACTACCAGATCACCTTCTTCTACTATGGACCAAATTTGATAGTCGTGGCCTTGTAGAAAGTATTCCATTCTGGTCTTCCAGTAAGGATAGTCTTCACCATCGAAGAGAGGGGGTCGGTTGACAGACTGACCTTCAAAGTTACCTTGGGCTGCCATGGATCTTTACTCTTCAGATCGTTGGATCCTTTTTCTTTGTCGAAGAGACTGGCTTTGATACCACTTGTTGCCCAGTTGACGAGCCCAGAGGGGAGGGGGTGATAATTGTGTTGTTATTGATGATAATCATGTTATTTTATTATCTTATGGTCCTTAATTTCACACAAACTCATTGTCACTTTATTACAAAAAATGATAATTGATTAAATCTCTATTGTGTTGTATTTGCAGGATTAATGGGCCAAGAAATAAAGTGTCAAATGGGCTAATGGATTGGAGTGAAGCAAGAGAAAATAAAAGAGAGATTCCATGAAAATATTCCTCCTCTATTTTTTAAAACACTTTCTCACTTTTAAAAATCTTCTCCTTATTTTCTAAAAATCTCTCTTTCCTTTTCTCTCCCCCCCTTCCTCTCTTTCTCTACCACTTTATAAACCTCTCCCCTCTCACTCTTGCTATGATTTCTTTCCTTCTTCTCTCCCCCCCTCTCTCCTTCTCCGATCTCTTCTTCCTCCTTTCTCTTCTTCCTCTTCCCTTTCTCTTCCTCTCCCCCGGTCTCTCTCTCGCACAGAAGCAGCAAGCAGCAAGCAAGCAGCAGCATGCATGCAGAGATAGCTTGTTTTAAAAGATGTATATAGAGTAAGCACAATAATGGACGATATTGTCTGCATGCATGCAGAGATACGTTCAGAACTCATAAATGCAGGAGTGACAGATAGATATATGCGTGACTTTGACTAGTCAACGCTTCAAGAGATAAGATAAAAATCAAGTTGATATAAACTGTAAAGTCGTTGTCTATATGACTTATGAAATCATTATGAATACTAACAAGTCATTATAGAGAGTAAATCGTTAAAGCAAGTGTATGTGTTCAACAAGGAAATCGTTATGAACACTTATCAAGTCGTTATGAGCTCTAAAGAAATCGTTGTGAGCGCTTAAAGAAATATTTGTGCAAAGCAAATCGTTATGAGCGCTTAAAGAAATCTTTACGGTAACTTATGAAATCGTTACGGCGAGCAAGTCGTTGCGAGTTCTAAAGAAATCGTTACGGCGAGCAAGTCGTTGCGAGTTCTAAAGAAATCGTTACGGTAACTTACGAAATCGTTACGGCGAGCAAGTCGTTGCGAGTTCTAAAGAAATCGTTACGGTAACTTACGAAATCGTTACGGCGAGCAAGTCGTTGCGAGTTCTAAAGAAATTGTTACGGTAACTTACGAAATCGTTATGACAGGCAAGTCGTTACGCTTTCTAAAGAAATCGTTGCGATGACTTATAGAATCGTTATGATAGGCAAGTCGTTACGCATTCTAAAGAAATCGTTGTGATGACTTATAGAATCGTTACATCATCGACTTGTTTGAAACAACATGACTTTTCATTCTTATAAGGAAATCGTTAAGATTTTCAACAGAAATCGATATGGACTTAGAGAAATATCATGTTGAAAAGATTAAAGCTTCAGAGAAGTAATGCATACATTTATTGGCTTGTTGACCTTGGTATTTTTCCTGTACTTTAAGACTTATGAAATATTTATTAGATATTATTGATAAAAACTAGTTTAGTTTTGTTAATCACCAAAATACATATGTAATTAATTAAAATTACATAGGGACAGACTGATCATCATTCTACTCTTGTTTCCTTGCTCCTTGCCACTGGTTCTTGCTGTTGAGCTGTGAGGAAGCTACTGTTGCACTTGCTAGTCTTCCGGTTGTGGGCTTTGTCCTTGCTTCGTGAGAGTAGTAGCTACTGGAGCTGTGGAGACGACGAGAAAAGCTATTGTTTCTCTTGGAGGAGTGACAACTTGTAGCTGCTGGAGGATTGCTGGAACCTTGGTTTCTCTTCTTTCCAGTTGGTTGTGACTCTATTGAGGGAATACATCATCTTCTTCAATAGAGTAGGATTCTCTTCCTATCTCTTCTCTTTTCTAAATCCTTGACCCCCACCTTGTTTAAAGAGGTCATGATCACCTGCTTACTTGCTATAGACTGTGAATTCTCTCTTTGAAAACCATGAACCCATCCCTTAGTCTTGTTTTAGTTGTGTGGTTGTAGGATTTTCCTTCTACTCTTGTTCTCTTCTTCCTACATTTCAACGTAGTTCAAGTAGTTTGAAGGGATCCTTTACCAAGAATTTGTTGATTTCCAGTTTTGGAAATTAGTCCCATGGTAAGAATTAAGCTTTTCATCATTTATGATTTAGTGTTTGGCCATGGGAGACAATACAATTCTTTCTTCCATCATAACTTGTGCAACTCCGAAATCATGTTGACCATTTATGTGAATCACATTCCATGTCCTTTCTTTTGCTTTCTTGTCATGTTAGCTTCATGTTTGAGGCTACGATCATACTTGGATAAAGTCTTAATCATGTTAGGAATGATAGAAAAGCTTGGTAGCACAATTTTTAGTTGGATTTAATCAATTTTTGAAAGTCTACATAGCACCTATCAACAGCCCTGCTTATAGCTGTCGACAGGGCCCTCTGTCCAGAGCCCAAAAAATGTAATCTGACAGGGGCTGTCAACAGACACCCCTCTGGCTGTCGACAGCCACTGCCAGGCTGAGATTTCAGCTTCTTGGAAAGCCCTACCTGTCGACAGCAACACCTTGGCTATCGACAGGCACAGTCAGTCCAGAAATTTCTGCACCTATCTTGACTCATTTCTTGATCGGAACTACACCCAATTGTTCTAACTAAATGCTCACTCATTCATGGATGTTCCTACCACTTAACACCTACTAAACTAGTCAAGCTTCTTTTCTTTTTTACCATGAACATCACTTCAAAGTTCTGAACATAATTGACCTTGTGAGAACATCAATTTCTGAAATCAATGAAGGAACAGAGTTCCTTATTCTTGTGTGCAAACCATGAGTGAATCCTTGTGTCCTTGATCTACTACAAAAATGTATGTGTTATGATGACAAGTTGTGAGTCTTTGGACTCGTTTGAGAAATATGCCTGGCAAATAAAGGGCTGGTTCAGTCCTGGGGGGAGCGCCCGAATTCATCAGTGGCCGCGCGGGGGTGATAAGAATTTCTGGATGTTGGCATACATCAATTCTGTTTGATTAGTCATCACATCATGCTTGTGTGTGTGAAAATGTGTCTGATTCTGAATTCAAGTATCATCCTGAGTTATTGATCTTGTTTCTAAACTATTCTTGTTCAATACCTGTTATCAAATTGATTCATTTGATCATTGTTTGAACACTCAGTGCTAGCAATCTATACCTGTTCTTACCTTGAGAATTTACATCTAAATCCTTTTCATTTAATGGAATTGAGTTCTACTGGGCTAGTTAGCTCATTCAATTTACCATTTTTAGGTGGACCCAATGAAGATGAAGCTTAAGGGGATTTTGTGTGCTGAGTGGTCCACACCATGACAAGCATTGCTGTCATCTTTTGTTTTCTTTGTAGATAAGTGGAAATGTAATAAGGCTACAGTTTACTTTTGCATGTTCCTCATTTAGACTATAATGAGGGATGTCATGTAATAAGCTTCCACTAAACTAGTTGTTTATGTATAAACGTTTATGTTAGTTCTTGTAATAATATCGGTCATATTCAGTAAATGTAATTTTGCTAGAACGTGACAGGACCCCCTCATGGCCTACCTACTTCAAAATAAGCTTCCGTCTGATCAAGGCGAAGCCCAGAAGATTAGACTGCGTTCCCAGAGGTTCACCCTCATTGAAGGCAAATATACCGCGATCTCTCTCAAGGCCTCTCCTACGATGCCTCAACCCCGAAGAGGCACCTTTGGCTATTGAAGAGGTTCATGAGGGGTTGTGCGGAAGCCACTTGGGAGGGAGAGCACTGGCACGCAGCATCATCCGAGCAGGTTTCTTGTGATGGCCCTCATTATACCGGTACGGTTATACCAACCCACGTCGGTATAGCAAGCGTCATCACAGTGGGACATTTACCCAATGATACATTCAGCTGAGATACACGCGAATATACGAACAGAGTAGCGGAAGTAAAAAGAACTACTGTCTTCATTCATTCATCATCCACATTTAACATACATGAAATTGCAATAACATTAAAGAACTTAGAGTTCACATGATTTAAATTGCTGAAAATTAAATACATAGATGTCCACACTTATACAATTTTCATCATGATAGTTCTAGTACAATGTCACTTTTACATACTATGAAAACACAAAAGGGTACAACTGCTCCAACAGTCTAATCTCCGCGCTCGGAGTCCGTCTCCACCGTCTCCTCCAACGGTGCCACGTCACCAACTACACCTGTACGCCGAAGCAAGTAGTGAGTCTAAAAGACTCAGCAAGTAACACTACTCATACCATACACGTACATGTCACAGTGGGCTTTACACACACAATTGCAAAAGACTCACATGTAGCATGCTTAAACCTTGAAATGAACAATCTATCATGATAGTTCTATCAGTAAACACATGATACGTGCTTTCAGATTTCCTTAATGAAATGAATTTCCTAACACATGCTCTCTAATCATCCTACTCATGAAATTCTACTTTGCATTTTAACCCAAACATGAAAGCCATTAACATGAATTCTGCGCGTACATGAGAGGGAACACAACTAGCATGGAATCTACATGTTCTTATACATATACATAACCATTTTCACATGCTTAAGCTTGCTGGTTTTCACATGCTTTAGTAACCATAACCTACACATGAGAGCTACAATGTTATTTAGGACACAACATGTGAACAACCGAACATGGAATTGTGTACTCATACTCATTTATTTGTCCCTAGCATGGGTTCTAGACACTTGTACATGTAAACATGATCATAACATAAGGAAGCTACTGATTTAGCATGGTTTCAGATTTGTCACAACAGGATTTACAATATCATATCTTCACATTTTGGTTTCACATTTTCTTTACACAATTTCCAATTCACTTAAATTGCGCTTTACACATACACATTACACATTGTTCACTTACACATTAACACATGAACACATACACATTTACACATTCACAATTTAGGTGCCGTGACACATAGTCCAAACCACCAAAGAAGGACACAAACACATCACATCACATAGACGCCAACTAGGCAATACAATGGCGACTCTTGGACTGCGCAGACCGAGAGAACAAGTCACCACCCTAACCAGTGGTACTTGTCCACCTCCAGGATTTCCCCTTAATGCCCTTAGGGTCACATCACATTGAACTTTCTCAGGGGGACTTTTCCCTGATACAGTTCCACTGCCCTCTACGGAAGCAGTGTCACATTGGCACAGTTACACATTTACACTTTTTTACCATTTTACACATGGTTTGACACATGTCACTCTCACTTCATTCACTTTCTCACTCACATGCACATGCCTCTGTTTTTCCTAACATGACACTACAGATTTCAGACATTAACAAGCAGGTAATTCCATTAATCAAGTTGGATTAAACAAGAATTAACTCATTTTACAATGACATGCATCAATTTCACATTTTTCATGGAAAATTTCATAAGGCATCGTGCTCTGGTCCAAATGACCTGAAATTTTAATCACAAACTAATTTCGGGTTTAGGACCCTTCATGCAATTTTTCAGATTTTTCTAAGTTAAAATGAATTTACAGAAAATCAAACATCCATTTTTCATGCCATTCGTAATTCAAGTCGATATGGAATTATACACAAGTCACAATTTTAGCAAGCTACTGTCTGAACCCTACATGTATAGAGCTACAGAATTTATTCCTCAATTTATGGGGCGATGCCTAGTTTACCAAGGATTTATCATAACTTATGCACAATTCCTATTTCCCCAAACAACACTTTCAATAATTTACACAAGCATGGCAAAATCTCAAATTTCATAATAGGGCTGATCCATACATGCATGATCCTCACAACCATGGGCATACAGGCTAGTCCTAAATCATGCAACAGTAGATTGACAAGATTAACAACTAATCATGCTTGTAATTTCATGGAACAAAATAACTTCTATCATTCACCACCATGCACACTCATCCATCCACACACCACATTCATCACCTCAACATTATACATACATATAAATGATTTACAGTATATCCTCATCGTGAAACATATCGAAAATAATCGTATAGGAGGGCAGAACAGGTTTGCTGTTCTGTCCAGATGAACTTGGCGGCGGTCTCTAGCCGCTGATTCAAGGTCAACGTCATAGTCGATGGACGCTAAGCATGATCTTAGCGACCAGGGACATTGCCGTTAATGTCGGGTCTGTGCAGAACACAGACCCGAGCTCCAAAGATGGGGTGAATGTGGGGTCTAGGACACGAGGGAAAATTCATAAAAATTGTAGAATCAACCTAGACACATACGGGGACGTTATGGCTAGGTTACTTGCCTTTAGAAAAATGCACCAAGGGATCTAGGGCTCGGTGAAGCTCTCCTTGGGCTGTCCCAAGAAGCTCTTAGAAATGCTTGACTCCGGGTTCCTGAGCGAGCTCCAGTGCCTTTCGAGGTCGGGGAGGCCTTCCTCGTCGATCCAGCAACCTCCTTGAAGTAGCAGATCCCCGGAACAATCTTCAGGTTGAGGGATTTTGGGTTCCAAAGTGGGATTTTCCTCAGTTCAGAACTAGGGTTTCTTCTCTTCTTTCTCTCTTGCAAAAGGGTGAAGAGAGGGGTTGGGGAAGCAGATTCGGGTTTAGACATATGGGAGAGGCTTCTCTCCCACGCAGGGGGTGACAAGATGTGTTTCAGACCGTTGGGGACATCTCCCCAATGGGTGAGCTACCTTGTTTCCGAAATTTCCGGCTCTGCTGCGCATGCAGGCCAGAGAAGTTGGCGTCCACATCGTTAGACGCTGGGATTAGTGTTGGCGTCCATGGGTGGACGCTGACACCACATCAGCGGCTAGGGGTTGACGCCAATAGGGCCTTCGGCCAGAAGCTTAAAACATGCAGAAACCCATGCACATCATGTACATATACATGCAATATCTATATAGTTTTGTGCCCACACTACCATCAAGCAATACATACAATATTCACACCTAAGTTATACACATACACACATAAGTATACTAATTACTACATACGTAGATACTATATACGTACATACACGACACGAATCATTTACATGCAACACATAATACAACAAAATTCGAGGGTCTTACATTTCTGGTGGCCTTCCCTGCAAAAAGACTTCATGTCCTTCGTCAAGAGTGTCCAGAGTGTCAGAAGTTTGGGCAGCTTATCAAGCAGCCTGCCGAGCAACTTCACACCTTGTTCGAAACCTCGCCCTTTCGCCAGATGGGGCATTGACATTTTGGGCCCCTTTCCTGAGGCCCAAGGGCAAAATAAATTTCTATTCGTGGCTATTGACTACTTCACCAAATGGGTCGAAGAAGAACTTGTTGCTGCGCGATCACTGAGCAAGCCGCATGGAAGTTTGTATGGAAGGGCATCCTCTGCCGGTTCTGTGTGCCAAGGGTGATCACTTCTAACAATGGGAAGCAGCTTGACAATGCCTTCTTTAAGCAGAAGTGCTCTGAGCTCAGCATCTACAACCACTTCACTTCAGTCGCACATCCCCAAGCCAATGGTTTGGTAGAGAATGCCAACCAGACACTGCTGCACGGGATACACATAAGGGTGGAAGCTGCAGGAGGTTCTTGGATCGACGAAGAGCAGTTGGCAAACTCGCCCCCAAGTGGGAAGGACCTTATCAGGTCACCCAGGTCCTCGGAAAGGCTCGTACAAGCTAACTACCCCTAGTGGCGCCATATCCAGAACTTGGCATGTATTTAATTTGAAGGCTTACTACTTACAAAAGCGTTCTATTTGGTATCCTACTTCTCTTCTTCCTGTTCTTTCGGTCGGCTTGAGATGGTATCCGAAGCCATCCCTATTCAAAGCTTTTCAGCTCAAAAGGATTGAGGCGATACCACCAAGTATAAAGCGTTCCGCACAACACCCCTGGTCGGAACTTCTTGACGTTCCAAACGACTTGTGCGGTAATGCGAACCCTTTAAAATGACCGAAAAATTTCTATTCGAACAGAACAATCACAAGGGAAGGGATAGAAAAAGGAAAGCCAGTCACATGCTTAAAAGTGGAAAGATCTATTCAGACTTTTTACAAAAGGCTCTTTGGAGCCGAGCTACAAAAGGTAGATACAGTCAAGGAGCTTATTCGGAGGGACCAGCGCCCCTAGAAGTCATCCGCCCCGACTGGAAATGCACAAACTGCACTCCATCCAGGCGCGAATCTTGGGTCCGGCGTCGGCACTCCTGAACGACAGCTTGATAAGCCTCACGGGCGTGCTCGGATGTGGCTAGGCAGCGTCCTCGGTCTTCTCCAGCTTCAAGGCCGACCTTGTAGCAGTGCACACCAAACTGCTCCAAATCTTCCTTGAAGTCTGGCCCTTCTTTATATTCAGCCACCCCGCGGGCCTTGGCATCAGTTAAGACAGCGGCGAGTGCCTCCTTTTTCGCCTGAGCAATGGCTAAGTTAACCTCAGAGGTTCAAAGTGCGTTTTGGAGATTTTTTACCTCCTCCTGCAGTTCGGTCTCACGAGCCTTGTACTTTGCCTCAAGCTCCTTGCAGAAGTCAAATTCGGCTTCCCACATCTGCTTATGATCTCGGGCACGTGCGGTGAGTCTCTTCAGCACCTTCAGCAACTTAGAGATCCCGTCAACTAATGCCTCTACGTCCGCGTCCCCGTCGCTATCCCACTCGGCTTGATATCCTGCTCGGCACGCCCCACTCGAGTGCTCGGGGGTCTCCTTTGGGCTCAGAAGTTGACACCGCGCCAGCACTCTAGCCTGGGGGACGCGGTAGGGCAGGGCGGAGGAAGGACCCTCAAGGGTTCTCCTTTGAGGCGCTCTAGGACTGCTTCTAGCATGGCATCTGAAGGAATCGTCGGTGACTTCCGCCCCAACACTTGGGAGAGAGGCCTCCAATCTTCTTCAGAGGCAACTTGGTCTTCGGCAGCCTGGCTCGTCTGCCCTGTAGAAGGGCCTTCTCCAGCCGCCTCGAGGACACCAGCTTCCACCTCCTGGCTCTCCGCGACGACGGGAGATTTCTGGAGTCCCCCCTCGTCGGTCTCGGTGACCTGCTCGGCCTCATCGCCACCCGCGCCGACAGTTTGTGCTATCACCTCAACAGCCGCTTCGGTGGGGGAATGGGGGGCAAGGCACCCATCGTCGTCGAAGTCCTCTCCATGGGCAGGGTAGCCGTTGTCGTCAGACTCTTCTCCACGACTTCAGGGCCGCCGTCGCTGAGGGAACGGCGCCCTCGGGTACTTCAGCAATGTGCGGGCTTCCTCACCCCTTTGCGCGGATGTCTCCTCACCAACGAGCACAGCACTCTGCTTGTTGGCTCCGGTGCTCGAGACCCCCGTCGGAGCCACCTCCTGTGAATGACCCTCAATGGGGCCTTGAGGCACAAATGTCCTCATCCGCTCAAGCCCGAGTTCAGTAGCCATCTTCCTTATGGCTTCGGGTCGTATCATGGGCAGGTCTGCAGCGTCCCCCGTTCAATCGTTCTGCAGACTTACGCTTCTTTAGCGCTGCAAGATGAGGGACTTCTCCCTCATACCTTCCTCGTCGTCCCCTTCCGCCACTCGCGACACGGCCTCCTCCAGCTGCCTCTTCCTCTTCCTCCTCATCAGAGGTTGCTGATCCACCTCCTCCTCTTCTGCTCCGTCCTCGGACGTCTGTTGCTCGGTGAGCACCGGTCTTTTCTTTGGGGTCTGAGGCTGGCTTATTCCTCCTTCCTCGGTCAAGGACGGCAGCACCACCCTCGCAACAACCTTCATCACGGCCTTCTTCTTCAACCGGACCTTCTGTGGCCTCTTCTCAACGACCGGCGAACTTCTTGCGGGGCGCCCCCCTGTAGGATCCGGCGCCGCCATGGCAGTGGTCACTGAAGAAGGAACCCTCATTGCAGTAGGGATCCTTACCACGGCAGAAATGTCATCGCCCTCGAACACCAAATGAGGAATGACGGCGATCTGCTCGGCATAATCCTCATTAGCCTCCTGGTCCCGACCGAAGGCTACCTCTTCGGCGCCTGCAAGCCAAAAAGAAGGAAAGCGTACAGTCAAAAGACAATTATGCGACAGACATACGACTGCAACGTGATCGGGTACTTACTCCATGGTCGACTCAGACCATGCTGGACGAGTTGAAACTCCGTCAGGTAGCCCTCTCCGTTGCGCACGTATGCTCGGTTTAGGTATCTGAGGCCTTTGCTTCATCTTGGATCAAGAGGGATACGTATCCTTCCTCGCCGTTTGGACCCTGGTTGGGAACCCCCACTCCGCACCGTCTCGTTGCTTGACGAAGAAGAGCTGCTTCATCCAACCTTTGTTGTTGGAATATTTCTTCGCCAAGTCAATCTGCATCCTGTCTGGCCAGTGCTTGGTATAGTAGACACCAGCCCCGGACCCTGGTGAGGAGGTGAGGCGGAATTGCGCCTGGAACACCCTTTCCGGAGCTTACAGACGATGCAGAAAATACAGATTGTTCGCCACGAGTTTGGCGTTAGCTGGATCGACGCGAGTCCCCTTGGTTCAGCAGCGCCTTCGCCACCTCCCGGCAGCGGCAGCCAGAATCCAGCCTCCATGTGGTCGAGCGACAGAGTGAGGCACCCTGGCTTGCTCATAGAGGCCTTCGTAGTGGCGACATCGCGGCCCCCGGGTGCCCGCGGGCACCACTCCGCTCACTTCGGCGACTGCGGCAGCTTTTCCCTTGTTGGCCATCACCGGAAGTTGCAAAGACAAAGGGGGTGGTGGAGCTGGAGATCACGAGGAGAAAGACGAAGAAGGGATGCTTGGGGGACGAGCAGGCTCTCCAAAAAATTCTGAAGGCGTGGGCTCCCCCGCCTTCACCCCTCCTCTTCCTTATAAGGAAAGGAGGGGCGAATTTGAAATATCAAGGCGCGCGCTCCCCGCTCCAAAGCGACCATCAGATGTACTGCGAAGAGTCCCCGGCTCGACATGTCCCCCTGTCATCATGGATTTCCTCCGCTATCGAGGAGGCATGGTGACGTCGCGTCCCTGCCCGCCGCTCACGGACCATCCGAGGTCATCGTCGCATATAATAAGGAAGTGACGTTCGAGCAGGCTTCCTCCGCCCTCAGCGTCCCAGTTCCCGAGCTCACTCGTTGGCGTGGGGGCAAGTGTGGTGCTATTCCTAGCCACCTACATGCGCAGAGCCATCATGGCCCATCTCAATCCAACGGACAAACGTGGCCCTTCCGCAGGGCGCCACGTCCCCTCAGGAGCAACCATTAAGGTCCCAGGACGATCCCTGCATTAAGGTACCAGCGTGACCACAAGGACCGTCTCCGACCCTTACAGCCGTTCGGCCCAGGGCCCTCTTTTCCATGCAGGCACTGCTCAGCGTGTGTCGTGGCCTCCTCAGCACGAGCAACACTTCCGTGCACCGAACATCCAGCAGCGGGCCTTGTCGCCAAGCAGCGGGTTCCATTTACCGAGCAGGGCACCTGCTCGGTACCTCCGACCAGAAGGATTTAAGCAGCCCTCTGTCTCCTTGCGACGGTTACAATGGCTGCATCATGCATGCCCCACAATTAAATGGTGCGTTAACTGCAAGGCCCCTCAACGGGCGCCTCCCCGCCAAGGGCGCTAACCGGCGCGCCCTTTTCGGCGTTGTTCAGGGACGTTCCGTCCATCTCCTTCAGCACTTCTGCCTATAACAGACTCAGGTAAGCCTCCATGCAGAGGCAGGTAATCTTACTCACACTGCCCTCGCGCAACACACACGAGAACCCCCGCTCCTTTAAGCTTCTCCAGTCCCGCACTGACTTAAGCATCGGAGGGTTCTCTCCGGTTCTTCAACCGGACCCCCCTGATCTGGTTCTGGTTTTGCAGACTTCCATCCGCACCGGCGATCATCTTCCATGTTCCAAGTGGAGGCCCATTTGGCCTTTAGCCCAAACAGAAAAACGCCATCATGTACACTTCACAAAGCGCCATAGATAGAGTTGCGTCTTCTTGTCTGATGTAGTGTTGGCGTGGCTACAGTAAAGACCAACGAGAAGAAGCTTCCTCCCGGAGAGATCATAATGTTTAAGAAGGTTCCAGAGGTTGGTTGACGGGACTTTTTATTAAATAATTATATAAAATAAGTATTAAAAATATTATTTGCGAAAATAATCCCCAAGTACAAAGTTCAAACCCGGTGTTTAGATCCGGGCCAGTGGGACTCCTACCATGAGCAACTCGGAAAATATGCCAGTACTGTGAGGGACCAATAATTATTCTTTAGTTTTACTGATTAAATTGTAATTATTTTAATAAAAAGCCCTTCGTTGGGGCGTCGCACATATATACGAAGTATGTAAAAGATTGTATTTTGATAGTTAATGTATTCCAATATTACTTGATCATTTTAAAATTATGAGGAATTACTGGCACAAACTTTTCTCCGGTTTGATCAATCTTCAACAAAAAACAATGTAAACCAGGACCCAAATAATTTTAGGGCGTTTCGAATGCGTTCTAAAAGCTTTTTGATGTTTCCTAATCATTTGACTTACACACATGCAGTAAACGCGCGCGCGCTTAATTTCGTACCAACTTGATCAACTTTTCAGTCAAAGCTGTTGTAAAATTTCCTCATGATCTGTTTACTCAAATATCGTACTTAATTCGTCGGAGATTAAGCCAACTGACACAGGCTATTCGCCCGAGAACAGAGAAAGAAAAGGAATTGCAGTCCAAATTAATATCATATATAATATTACTAGCTAGCTAGCTAGCAGTATACTAGATATATATGTTAATAAAAGACAACAAGGTCGATCGAGCTACACATATGATTCATCCGCATACAATATGGAGCCATGCATGCAACACTACTGCTACGCGATGATCAAGAGCAACAGATCACTCGAACGCCCACTGGTTCTGCTTCTGGATCTTCCTCCTCCTCCTCGGGTGAGAAATCGTTCCTGATGCCGAACGTCTGCCGGATCTGCTCCGGCGTCTTCCCTTTGATCAGGTTCACGATCCTCCGCATCGCCAGATCCATCAGCCCCTTCACTTCCAGGTAGTGCGCCGTCTGCATGTACACACAGATGAAATCAGCACTACTGTTCTATAGAGATTCTCTCTCTCTCTCTCTCTATTATATATATATATATATATATATATAGAGAGAGAGAGAGAGAGAGAGAGATTTGATGCATGAGAGATGCATGAGAGTATAATTTACAGATATACATACCATGATGATGCTGTGGAGGATGTCCATGTCGACGTCAATGTACCCCTCGTCCCACTCCTTCAGGTCCTTCTCCGCCGCCGTCTCTCCCTTCTTCGCCGCCGACTCCTCCCCGACGGCGGCGTCCTTCTCCGCCACCGTCTTTCCCTTCTCCTCGCCCGACTCCCCGACGGCGGCGTCCTTCTCCGCCGCCGTCTCTCCCTTCTTCACAGCCGACTCCTCCCCGACGGCTGCGTGCTTCTTGCAGTACTCCAGAACCTTAGCGAGAGCCTCTCCGGTGATGTTGGGCAGTGGGATGTGATCGTCGTCGGCGCAGCCGTCCTCCATCAAGAGCTTGACGGTCTCCGAGAGCCTGGCGACGGACTCCTCCACCTTGAACTCCTCCCCGTCGAAGCTCCGCAGCACCAGCATCTTCCTGCCCGTGGAAGAAGACGGGGAAGACATGGCTACTAGGCTACTACGTAGTCTCGGTCTCTGCGTTCTCTCTCTCTCTCTCTCTCTATGCACTCTTCCAAGAACACACGCGGCTTCCTAGGGCATGCAGGCGCGCGTATGTATATATAGACGAAGGGGCGCGGCTTCCTAACCTTGTCTGGGTTGGGTTACGGATACAATGCTGTTACCTTCCGTCCCAGTTCGAATAGGACTAGAACAAAGTATAAAGAGTTTCCAGGTCCGCGTTGGAATAGGATACACTGATATTGTCCCTGGTCCGAGTTCGAATGGCATTTGAATAAGTATAAAGATCGTTTCGAAGACCTGGAAACTCTTACAATGCTAACCCGGATAAATGACAGGGTTTTTGGGACCTAGTTGGAACGAGGATATATACCGTGATACATATTGTCCCTAGTCCGAGTTTAAATAAGACTCGAATAAGTATGAAGAGTTTCCGGGACTGAGTTGGAATAGGAGAAGCAAGTTTTATCCGACGAAGAAATGCACGGAGAAGAAGGGCTGCTGCCCCAAGCTGAGTTAGGGTCGGAATGTGAGGCCGATCCCCGTGAAGAAGAAGAAAGACATATGAGAGTTGAGTTTTAATATATGTACTAGCTAGCTCTATAGACTATAACCGTGTCGGAAAATTAAATATTTTTATATATTTATAAATCTAAAATTTTATATATTTATTTTTTAAAAAATAACTGTTCTAGTTTAAGTTTTTATTAAGTTTATAGTAATTAGAATAATTAATTCTAAATAACAATCATTTCAATTTAAAGCCTCTCGCTTTAACCAATTTAGATTCATAAAGAGTTTTAGCTCTATACCTGTGACGTTGTTAGTTTTTTTTTAAATGTATTAATAAAAACTTATGTACCCTTTTTTTCAGAAATGATAAAAACAATTAAAAGTAGAACAATATATCTAAGAACATCATATGAATCATAAGAAATATATATAATGTTAACATCGGTTAATCTTAACAGATAAAATAATTATATATTATATAGTTTTGTATTATATACAATGAATAATCATAAATTATATAGTATAGATAAGAGTACGCTAAGGTTGTCCATGCGAATCTGAAAATAGTCTCTCGATTTCTCATGATAAGACTGCATATATCATTTTTCTCTGGACCCTGTATTGGGAGGAGCCTCATGTATTAGATACGCACTTATATATATATATATATTCCATATTTTTCATATCATCATATGTATCCTACGTAGCAAAATATATTGTCCTAATAATAAGCCAACCCCGTTTCTTTAACTTAATGTTAGGTAGGCCAAAACGGGGAAGGATCAATTTATCTTTCCTTAATCTTCTCATATGTTTTAGAAAACATACTGCCATGTATGGCTCTAAAATATTTTATATTCTCCTGTACACCCCTCGAAAATCTTATAATCCACATGTTAAACGAAATATTTTGTTAATTTTGATAACACGAAAACCCGAATGATGTAAATGAAGCATTATAACTTAATGTAAAACTATATATATATATAGAGTAGATATGTGAGTAGGACTTTTTTTTACGTGTATGGATTCGCCGTTTACTATATAGACAATTGAAAACATAAAACAGATCGAGAGGAACTTCTTTGTATGGCTAGCAAACACTTTCTTTTTTTGACTGACTCACAGCAAGCAAGCACTTGAAGCACCATTAAGTAGACTTCAATAATCCTTTGCATTGAAGCACCATGAGGAAGCAAGCACTTGAAAAAAGGTATAGTTAGCTCTGTTTCTTTTGTCTGCATGTACAAACATGTCTCTCCATGACACCCATCACTGTCCCTCTCTACATACAGAGAGGACCCAACCAACACACTGAACTCCAGAGTATACAAGAACATGCGTGGGTTAAAAACACAGTTATGCTGTGCCAGCATGTCTTCAAGGCTGTTCATGGACTACCTCACTCAGAGAGGGTGGTGATGATTCGTGGTATTTGCTGGGAACAGGGGTATTCCTCCGTGAGTGGCGTTTTGTAGGCACGAGGGAATTATCATATGATTTGTCATCTTCGACTGAGTAGCTGTCGTCAATGTCCTCACCCTTGAACACTGGATGGATGTATGCATTCGAGAGGTATGATTTCAAATCCAGGTTGGGCTCCCGTGCGCGTTCGAGTGTGTCTTTCATCATGGCTTCCTGCAAAAATGAAGCTCGTTGAAGATACATGGCAAGACAGGATGGAAAAAAAGAAGCAAGCACCTAATTTTCAAGTGAATGAAGAGAAGAAGGATTTCTCATTAACAACAGGATCTGAGTTCTTGTTTTGGCTGAGGGCTTAAACTTTCATGTGAATACCCGACTAAGCACTCTTAGTTGATTTGAGTATATATTACAGTTGATCCAAACAATCAATGCTTTTAATATGCACACCGTAACATCTATAATGCCAATAATGATCGGCCTAACACAGATTGGACCCAGGATCTGGTATGTTTAAGTGAAGAACATTTCTGTTCCTTCATGTCTTGCTAGTGTTTTTTCCTCTTGTAACAGGGATAGATTGGTGGTTTCTATATCGATAATACCTTGGATATCTAGTTTTATCATATGTCAGATGATATGCTTGCTATCAAACATCGAATGGAAAAATGGAGCAGAATTGCCACTACTTGACAGCTTCATTCATGATATTAATAAAAGGGTAGCAGGAATCGTTAGGCAAACCTGTAATGGATATCTGACAAAAGCTGGCTCATAGCGGTTTTTGCAGTACTTGTGAAACCATATCGTCAACACAGGGAGAACAATGAGTAAAGGTGTCGACTGAGCAGCTCTCTTTGTACTCAACAATCCCATGAGGAGCAATTGAGATATGACTAATGCTGCAATGATACGTCCATGAACATCTGGCCAAAACGCACCACTGCTCTCGTACTCTTGGTTGTAAACATTTATAATCTAAGAGCCAATGCAATTCCTCCTTCAGAAAACACACAGACATATATACATATTTCTTTTTTTTTCAAGAATAAGGTGACACATTCCACCAATTTTATTGTTTAACAAATGAATGGCACACAAAAAGTAGAGCATCTAAAAGAACATGTTTCCAACTAAAATTAAAATTTTCCAAACAGATTTAAGTTAATGATTACGTGCATCGAATGCTTTTTTTAAGAGCATGGGCACTGATGATTGAATGCATTGCGCATTGGATTTGATTACATTTTAAGAAGAGGTTGCATCAGCTGGATGAAAAGCCCTTACACATGACAGTTATTTTCTTTTCCATGTCAAGGATAATGCCAACTGTGTCCATGGAAAAAAGAATTGGATTGGCCCAGAGATCTGATTCCATTGGCCCAGTTGGGTTAAAACTTGAGGCATAATACAAGCAATCATTCCAGTACCAGTTTTGGTTTATGTAATATTCTGAAACTGTATTGAAAAGAGCCATTTTTGGTTTTAATTCTCTTGACTACCTAACCTCCCAATTTCCATCACCATATATACAACAGTAATCTCTAAGCAACAAGCCAAAGAAAAAAGGCTTCTGCTACATTCCCATGTTTTCCTTCCTATCTTGCTTTTACCAAACTTTTTAATCAAGGTTTAAGCCAGAAGAACAAGTTGTCAGGGTTCCACCAACAGATGGCAGAAAAATATATTGATCTATGACATTCCCGCAACTAGTCTCTAAAAAGATCTGATTTGATCTATACAGATTGAAGAACTTCACCCCCTCTGATTCTAACATGAAAGTGACTCTGATATCATGTAAATATATGGATGTTGGATGCATGAAATGCAGACAAAATTTCCACCTTGCTGCACATGGGAGTCTCGGGTGAAAGGTATGGAGGAGATGAGTATGAACCTTAAATGTATTGATGAGGGATGGAGCTGTAGGCTGGCAGAGGGTGGGCGGTCTCGGGTGAAAGGTATGGAGGAGATGAGTATGAACCTTAAATGTATTGATGCGGGATGGAGCTGTAGGCTGGCAGAGGGTGGGCGGACTCCGAAGAAGTGCTGACTGGGTGCACCCCAGTGAGCTGGGTAAGGCCTACCAGAGGGTGGGCCCAACCATGGCCTGAAGCTGGGTCAAGGCTCAACATGCACCGGATGGCGCTGATGCAGGTGCCGCTGCTATTGGTGGTCTGGCAGCGGAGCATTCACGAAGGAGCAGCGGCGGTGAGTTGCTGTGTGCGGCAGCGCAGTGGCCTGGACAGGGGGGAGAGAGAGGGCATTGGTGGCCGGTCTGGTTGGCGGTCGGCAGAGGTGCATCCATGGAGAGCAGACGGGGTAAGTGTGGCTGGGCGATCTGGCAGCCGGTCTGGTTGGCAGTCGGCAGAGGTGCATCCATGGAGAGCAGACGGGGTAAGTGTGGCTGGGCGATCTGGCAGCGGCAGTGCCAGAATGAGCAGTAGCAGTGGCAAGGAAGGAGAGAGAGGGGAGTGCTCGAGAGGGAGAGAGAGTGAGTTCCAGTGAGAGAGGAGTGCAGGTGAGAGGGAGAAAAGAGAACAACAGTGACGGAGAGAGTGAGAATGAAGGGGAGAGAGATGAAGATGATAAGGAGGGAGACAGTTGAATGTGCTGATGAGAGGGAAGGAAGAGGCACGGTGGAGGTCGGCAGCAGCAGAATGTGTGGCACTGCCAGATGGTGGTGCCGACTGGCATGCTTCTCTTCCCCTTGCAGGAAAAGGCAGAGAGACTGGAAAGGAAAAGGACAGTGGCATAATGTGGCAGCAGCGGCGGAGCTGGATGGTGACGGCAGGACTAGAGGCAGTGGCAACAATGTCCAGTGGGGCTGGGGGCCCACACCTCTCAACTGAGCTCGGACTGGGTCTTCCTCTCACAGGGAGCTCGATAGAGAAAGGGGAGGGGGAGAAGAGGGTGGCGATGGTGATGGCGATCACCGGCCGGGTGGAGGCCTCCCACCCTCAGTTTTGCTCAGGCAAGGCTCCCCCTAGTAGGAAACCCAATGGGGAGAGAGGAGAGAAAGAGAGGAGCGGAGCCCCCAAGGCAACACTTTTCAAGCCGACTGTTTGTGTGATCTAGATGACTTTGATCTAATAGGACTGGACGACCAGACTCACTTCCTCTGTCATCTCCAGTGTCAACACTTATGCACTTTGTTGGTGTCGCTAGTGTTCAAGAGATGTGTTGCCCCCTTAGTTGCACTTGAGATGCTTCGTCATTTCAAAACTCGGAGTTGAATTTTATCGAACTTAGGGGGTATGACGCGAGATTATGTTGGGCCTCCTTTGTGCATTTGAACCCATATGACTTTTGGATTTTGGGTGTCTTTTGGACCAAACATGTACAAAAACTTTATTTGGGCCCATTAGTAGCTAGGGTTATTCGGCGTCCTTTTTATATTGTCTCATATTTTTTATTTGAGTCTTTAGTTGGTATGTTGCCCATGGGCTTTAATAGTTTGGGCCCACTATGGAGGCCTTTTACCCAGGAGGCACCAAATATTGTATTCAGGTTTCTCAAGGCATGGATGAATGCCAAAAAAAAGATTAGAGTCTTGGAGGCGCCACCACCCTCCCCCCCCCCCTCTCTCCTCGATCTTTGCGATAAGTACCAATCCGACCAGGCTAGGGGTGGAAGGGCCCCAGCTCAATTGGACCAGGCAAAGGGTTGTGATGCCCCTAGCTGCTGCCAAAGTGCCATCGACCACCTCTGCTTCCATCACCCCCCCCCCCCCCACCCCCCCAAAAAAAAAAAAAAAAAAAAAAGAAAGCAATGTTGTTGATCCTCCCTGAAAAAGGGAGGTCGACCCGGCACCGCCACCAATCCCCTCTGCCACTCCCGCTGTCGCCGTCCAGCTCTACCACCACCATCGTGCTTTCCCCTCCTTCCCTTTTGGTGAGGACACGAGTCGGATCCGTTTTGACCCAAATTAGGTGTACTGACGTCGTAGAGTTGGCCGTGCTCCACAAGCCAACTTATGGATGAATGGAGAGTGGTAAAAATGGTCTTTATTGTAGTGTATGTTGGTCTGAGTTCGGCTTTTGGAGATTGGCCCAATATGACAGAAAGAGAATCTATCTTTTCCTTTTTATGTATTTTCATTTTTCATTTGGGAGGTGAACAGGCCTATTAAATGGGGATGGAGGTTGGCTGGCACAGCCCTCTTAAAGGGCCTTTTGGCTGGTGCCATTTTTTGGGGTTTTTTTAGACTTTTTGGGAAGGTCAAGAGTCTTTTATGCATAGAAAGGTGATGGGTTATAAAAGGGTAAGGTGATGTAATGGGAGGAAGTGGTGTAAGAAAGCATTTGAAAGGTTTCCAATTGAGAAAATCTTTTCCTCCATTGGCTCTCCTTCCTCTCTTACTCTCTTTCTTTATTTCTCTGTATTCTCTCAACCCTCCTGTAACCCTCTTTCTTCCATTTTCCCCCACATCTAGGCGCGATACCACCGCCCTCCTCCTTTCTCTCTTTCTCGCTCTCTCTCGTCTCTCCTCTCACCCTTCCATCACGAAGACACCGCCGCCCTCTTCCCCCCCCCCCTCCGTGCAGCAGGGCTGCCACCACGGTTCTCCCTCTCACCCTGCAAGCGCCGCAGCAAGCCCGGGCCGTGACCTAGTGCTAGACGCCCCTCTCAACGGCTACCGTTGATGCCCGGCTCTGCTTCAGCCGGTTTATCGCCGCTCGCGAACTGCTTGCCAAGGAAGACGAGTCGGGTTCCCCTGCACTGTACCACAACGCCCCTGACAAACGAAGAACCACCGTCAACGCCGACGCCCTCCCTCTGCATGTCGTTGCTCACGCCTGCACTGCCGCTGCCAACGGCCTGCAACGCCATCGCCAATGACTGGACCTCCCTCGCCGCCTCCTTCTCCCGCCGACGCTACTCCTGTTAGGAGCATATCATTCTTGTTATAACAAATCGTATCATATCAACGATTTTCTGCCACCTGTCCCTAGAATTATTGCCACCTGTCCCCAGAATCATTTGAGTGCATGCACTCATGTAACAAGCACTATACCCAATACCACTATAAGTAAGAATCGGCTCTGTTCCAACAGAGCAAGGCGAGCCATTCTTCTCGCACACTCACTTCTTCCTCTGCTCTCCTTTCTGTTCGTAACACGGTATCAGAGCAAACCATCGACTTCTTCTACGGAGTCGAGGCCCATTCCGAATCAACCACCACTGTCATCGCTGCTTGAACCCCTGGATCAAGAACATCGTTCGTGCCCACCACTGCTCTTTCCACTGCTGCTGGACACTTTTTTTTCCCAGCGGGATCTGCTCCCCCCCCCCTTGCTGTGACGGAAGCTGCAGCCCCCGACCGCACCAGCACCCTCTCTTGATCTTGTCTACGTGTCTGCACCTTCTCGCTCCCGTACTGCTGCGATCTGCGCCGGTGTTTGACAGAGGCGCCTTTATCTCCTTCCCTGACTGCTGAACAATATGCCCAACTTATGAGACATCCAAGCACCGATAACAATTCTTCATCTGCACCTCACGCCAACATGGCAGGTTTGCTTCCATCACCTACACCTCTTACTTGGCTTTTGGATTCAGGAGCCACAGCCCACATTACATCTACGTCTCACCACCTACAGCCTATACCAAATCACCCAATTCCCTCTGGAATCACTTTACCAAATGGGACATCGGTCCCTGTTGCAACTGTTGGATCCTCACATTTTAATAATTACATTGCCTTACCTGTTGTTCACCATACACCATCTTTTCGTTTTAACCTTCTATCTGTCAGTCAATTGACTCGAGATGCTAATTGATCCATTACTTTTTTCCCACACATTGCATTCTACAGGACCTCTCAACGATGAGGCTGATTGGACAGGGCCGTGAACGTGGTGGTTTGTATGAGATAGAAGCAACCCCTATTCCACAATGTTTTGCTGCTACCGTCTCCTTTCAAACTTGGCATCAGCGACTTGGGCACATCTCCCCTGCAAAGCAACATCTCTTAGACATTGTCCTTCCAACATCTAGCATCACAGGAAAAATTTCTTGTCCAACTTGTCCTCTTGTTAAACAAACCCGTGTCCCTTTTCCTGAGAGTATTTCTCAATCAAATGCTCCATTTGAATTCTTGCATTGTGATGTTTGGGGGCCATATTCTATGGTTTCTCGTTCTGGAGCATGATATTTTTTGACAATCGTTGATGATTATGCCAGATTCACTTGGGCATATATGCTTTCCCACAAATCTCAAGTGTTTTCTGCCTTTTCTTCATTCACAGCTTATGTTCAAAACTTGTTAAGAAACAAATTGTCTCAATCAGAACTGATAATGGTTCTGAATTCTTCAATCTCACACCTTTCAATCTTTTCTTAATGCTCATGGCATTACCCATCAGCATACTTGTGTAGCAACATCTCAACAAAATGGGATTGTCGAACGCAAGCATCGTCATCTTCTTGATGTTGCTCGTGCTCTTCGTTTCCAATCTAATCTTCCAAAATTTTATTGGAGTGATTGCATCCTTACCACTGCACATCTCATCAATCGACATCCCTCTACTGTTCTCCATGGGCTCACTCCATATGAACGTCTCTTTGACAAACCACCTTCTTATAATCATCTACGCACATTTGGATGTCTCTGCTTTGCAAGCACTAGTCACTTAGACAGTGACAAATTTAATCCTCGTGCCCGTCGTTGCATCCTTCTTGGATACCCACCACATCAAAAAACTTACCGTTTGCTGGACCTCAACACAAACAACATTTTTACTAGCCGAGATGTTGTTTTCTTTGAGGACAATTTCCCACTTTTTCATAAACCCATTCAACCACCTGATCATGTCATTGTACCCAACCCACTTCCAGAAATACATCCAGGCGCTACAGCCCCTTCACCAACTAATTTCGCACCCCTCTCCAACACCAACCCATCTAATACACCTGCACCTGGTCCACCATCTCCACGACCAACAAACCATCTACCATCCCCACCACCCAACTCCCATCCTGACCTTGTTCCCCACCCCACCTGGCCCTCTAGACCCATTAAACGCCCTGCTTACCTATCTGATTACATCACCAATTTCATGGCTGCTGCGAATTCCTCATCATCGAACATATCTTATCCTCTCACCAACTTTCTTCATTACAACAATTTTAGCAATCAACACAATGTTTTTCTTTCCCAACTGAACACCCATTCAGACCCAACTACTTTTCGTGAAGCTAACTCCCTGCCACATTGGCATGCGGCTATGAATGAAGAGCTCCGTGCTTTGGAACTCATAAGACATGGGTACTTACAAATCTTCCTCCTGAAAAAAAAACTATAGGCTGTAAATGGGTTTAAAAAACAAAATTTCATTCAGATGGTTCGATTGCTCGCCACAAAGCCCGTCTTGTTGCTAAGGGCTACACACAGATAGAGGGCCAAGATTACAGTGAAACCTTTGCCCCCGTCGCCAAGCTCGTCACTGTGTGCTGCATCCTTCATATTGCTGCTAGACATTAACAATGCCTTTCTCCACGGCAAGCTTCAGGAAGAAGTTTACATGGCTTTACCACCAGGGTGTCGACGACAGGGGGAACATAGAGTCTGCAAACTTCTCAAATCCATTTACGGCCTGAAACAAGCTTTGAGGAACTGGTTTGAAAATTTCACTACTGCTCTTACAATTGTTGGCTTCAAGCAGTCACAAGCAGATTACTCCTTATTCACACTCAGACGAGGCTCTTTCATCTCCACTGCTCTAGTCTACGTCGATGACATCTTGCTCACAGTGATGACGTTCATAAGCTCACACTTCTCAAGCATTATCTTCATGCCCAATTCCACCTGAAAGACCTCGGCAAGCCTAAGTACTTCCTCGGCATCGAAATTGCAAGATCATCAACAGGGATATTCATCAACCAACACAAATATGCACTGGATCTTTTACAAGATGCTGGACTTCTTGCTGCCAAGCCTACTACAACACCTATAGAACCTGGCCATCACTTACATGTTGGTGGTACTCTGTCAGATCCAAGCATCTATCATCGTTTAATTCGAAGGTTACTCTACCTCACTGTCACAAGACCAGATATTTCATATGTTGTCAACCTTCTTAGTCAATTCATGGCAACACCCAAAGATATACACCTTGATGCAGCACTGCGAGTTCTTCGTTATATCAAAGGTTCACCTGGAGCAGGAATACTCTTCAGATTGGATACCACATTCCATGTTACAGTTTATGCAAATGCTGATTGGGCATCATACCCAACGACAAGGCATTCTGTCACAGGATATGTTGTTTCTTGGTGATAATCCCATCTCTTGGAGGACAAAGAAGCACCAAACCGTCTCTCACTCTTCTATGGAATCTGAGTATCGCTCAATGGCCGAAGCAACTTGTGAAATCCAGTGTCTCACATATTTGTTACATGATCTTGGCATCTCAGCAGCTCCTG
The DNA here is from genome assembly GCA_014218235.1 of Colocasia esculenta. NCBI lineage: Eukaryota > Viridiplantae > Streptophyta > Magnoliopsida > Alismatales > Araceae > Colocasia > Colocasia esculenta. The sequence goes on along the minus strand of CM024761.1, from coordinate 23,217,408 downwards.
CCACTCTCTACTGTGATAATCAAGCTGCCCTACACATCGCCGCCAACCCAGTCTTCCATGAAAGAACAAAGCACATTGAGCTCGACTGTCTTTGTCCGTGAGCGGCTTCAATCCGGCTTACTCAAAACAGCTTATGTTTCCTCCTCGAATCAGATCGCTGATATACTGACTAAGCCTCTTCATACACAACAATATTCTTTTTTTGATGTCCAAGCTGCTCAGTGATCCACACCGACCACCTTGAGGGGGAGTGTTAGGAGCATATCATTCTTGTTATAACAAATTGTATCATATCAATGATTTTCTGTCACCTGTCCCTAGAATCATTTGAGTGCACGCACTCATGTAACAAGCACTGTACCCAATACCACTATAAGTATGAATCAACTCTGTTGCAACAGAGCAAGGCAAGCCATTCTACTCGCACACTCACTTCTTCCTCTGCTCTCCTTTCTGTTCCGACTGTTCGTAACAGCTCTCGTCGGCTGCCAGCGCCATCGTCGCCACTGACACCTCCGTATCCTGCCACCCATGTCGTCGTCTTCCTTCGTCTGCAACACCAGCGACGCCACTCTCTGTCTTGCCACTGCCCACCGTCTGCACCGCCACTTGCTGCCGGCATCGTCAGAACCCATACCGCGGCCAGCACCTTTCCCTTCCTCAGCACCCTGTGATGACATCGCCAAGCACCTCCCAACATCATCCTTCACTGTCGGACAGAATTGCATCACTCGGACTGACCCGGCAGTCCTGAGTGAGCACCCCCTCCCTGAGTTCCCCCTCTTGCAAGAGGTAGTTGTTGTACTTCCCCTGCCTGAGTCCACCCTCCCTGCGTGGAGATTTTACTTTGGTTGTACCCCGGGGTCTTCAGCTCAAGTCCTCACCGACGCAGTGTGCGGGCATTGTTGCATGCTCCCCCGCTCGCCCATGTCTCCAACTGAGTCCGGATTCTTCAATCCGGCAAGGTATAACCTCTTCATCCCTTCCTCGCATTTTCTGTTCTTTTAATATTCCTCATTGCTCATGAAGGTCAGAAAGTGAGAGCCCGATCCAAACATTCCACTAAGTTGAGAGCAAATCGCTGCTGTGAGTGAGAGAACAATTGTGTGCACCCCTTCGCCCTAGGTGTCAGAATTGGCATTAGTGTTCTGACCCACCCAATCCTTGGGGTAAGTCGAATCTCTTCCATGGTACTTGTTGTGCCCGGACTGTGAGTTCACCTTTTGGGTCATTACCCTCCTTAAGTCCCCTCTGAATTAAAATCAAACAATCAAAGTTCATTAGAAGTTGCGAGGTCAACGTGCTTGCTTTGATGTAATGTCTTAAGATGGGTCTGTCCCGCATCACCTTTCTTCTCCCCCCCCCCGGCTCCTTCTCTACATGCCTTCAATTCTCTTCCATCAGATCACTCCCTCGCTGGGTTCCTCATTCTCTGTTTAAAGCCCTCCCCCTCCCATCAGTTCTCTCCCTCTAAAGCCCTCTCTCGGATCCCCCTTTCCTGGCTCTTTCTCTCACTTGCCAGACCCCTCTCTCCTCTCTTTCTTTCTCTCCTGGGCCCTTCTCCCTCTTCCAGATCTCTCTCTCCCTTAGATCACTCTTCCTCTCCTTCACAGTCCGGCCTCCCAATGCCACCGCCTCTACCGTTCAACCATCACCGTCATTGCTGTTAGGATCGCCGCAGCCCCATTGAACGGCAGTCCCACTGGCCATCCTCCGCCTCACTGCCGTCTGCTCCAGCTGTGCACCATGGGATAACCAACCCTGGTCAACCCCAGGTGTTGACTGGCTGAATTTGGGCCCACCCCGCCCCAAGCACCCGTCTGTTGGCTGGCCCAGCCAGGCCTGTGCAGCGGCAGGCCAGTGAAGGCCCAGCCAGCCCACTGGTCTGACCCAGCCACCAGACAACAGCCAAAACACATCTGGCTCAGCCCTGCAACAGACCACAGTGACCAGCATCCACTCCCCCACCCATTTCTCTTTGATGCCTGCCACATCGACTGTCTAGTCCCACATAATGTATGGCAGCCAAGTGTTACTTTTCTAATTCATATTGGAAATCAATAACGTGATGTATTTTGTACCCAAGGTACAACAGACAGGAATTTACTACAATAACTCAAAAGATAAAAGTGCACATATTTCTCTACAACTTTGAAGATACAGGCACAGGGCTATGGAGAAAGGTAATTCAACTGAAGGACACTGAGTCTTCTTAAAAACAGGTACTTCTCTAACCTAAAGAATGAATCATAGGTCACCCACTCGCCTACCCATCAAAAAAAAACACACACACACACACACACAGCCCCCAAGGTGGTAGACTCGCTGTACTATGCAGGACTACAAGCTATGGCAGATGCAGTTAAAAAACACTCAGGTGTCACAGTGACCCAATTCATATTGAACCGTTCCCACATTCTCTTGGTCATTGGATGCACAAAATGCACATCTACATGACCAAAAGAATGAGATCACCAGCACGTCATTATCATCATCTGCATTTAGTGCCAGGGGATGCCGAGGTGAGAACTCCTTTTTACTTGATATTTGTTTTTACCATATTGATATTATAATGGCATAAAGAGGCTCATGTTTAGCAGAAGCACTATAATAGTGACAAAATTTGGTAACTTGGCAAGTCATCACAGTGTTGGTTGTTTTACTTTTGATGATTCCTAAGATGAAGTTCAACAATCTTTGAGTAGGGAAAACACCTCAGACTACATATGTTCAACATTAAATGCTAAAATCCTGTGCTATGCCTGAGCAGTATTGTCCTTATCCTATCCTTTTCTGAGCCTTGTCCAAACCCAAGCCATCGGTGCCTCCAAAGATGTGATCCTTGCATGCACCACTGGGATTAAAGATCGTTATATACACCTCCTTTTGACTTAATCTGAGAAGATGTCATTCCCAATTATATAGGATCATCCTCATGCACATCACATGATTACATCCATACCTATTTACTTATCTAGGGCATTATGAGGGTAGCAACAGCAATGTTGAAGTGGAATTGTGAAGAGGTTGGAGATCACTAAGGGGGGAAATATGCAAGATTCAGTAACATCATTAACTCATCTGCAAAACGTGTCCTTTTACCTTTAGTGATAATGCTGTGGTATCTAATTCCAGAAAATACATTAACTCATCTGCATAACTTTCATGGTCACGAGTACAGCTGTCCTTAAGGTTGCAAAACCAAGTCTCCGGTCAGCTAGGGCAAGGATCAAGATTAGAAACATCAGCGAGCAGAGACAGAATTGTGAGAACATATGTAGTGGAGATAAATAAAGGGGCAGGAAAATATAAGGTTAAGAGTAAAGAACGCAAAAGACTATTTAGTGGAAGCAATAATTACCGAGATAAAAGAACAAATTACAGCTGCAAGTTCTCTAATGACTGATTTCATCTCAAACTGTAAGATCCTGATCAAACAGTTTACCATGGGTGGATCATGGATGATGAAAAAGGGCTTCAGTGAAACTTTACCCAAACAAGAAAACAGAATTGTTGCCAACCCATTATATCAGACCTAATTTTCTGTCTATAAAAGACAACATATAAAATTATCCCTATGAAGCAACAAATTTTCAGGCAACCATACTGGATTTAGTTTTGTATAGTCTTTATCTGTTGTCTATATTCTGCAGATAATCATGAAAATAAAGTTATTATGTTGCATTTGAACCTTTCAGATACTGATGAACTTTTTTCAAACATAAGAACACAGCAGACAGAACATTTTACCATATTTGACTTAGAATTACCTGATGGCGGTAAACAACATATGCCAGACCAAAGAAGACGAGAATGAAAGGAAGGAGAAATGGTGTCACAACAGCATAAACCAGGCCAAGCAAGAAATATAACTGTATCTGTGGTTCAGAAGTGTTGAAACCAATACTCCCAGGATCCATTGCTTCCTCTCTGTCTTTCTCAGTCTTTACCAGGAAAACATTTTTCAAATGATATATTATCAAGGGTTTCAACCTTAGAATTTCCCCAGCAACTCCAGCCCATCCATCGACCATGATATAAGTTATAAAGAAAGTTGCTTTCATTGGAATTGATTGACCAATTGTTACTGGAATCCTGCACAAAAATGTGGAATTTAAATTTATTTAACTGGACAATTTGCCACCCCAAATAGCAGAAAACATGGTGCAAATGTAAATCATGCATGGAATTAGGCAAACAGTCCACATACTATTGGTAACATAAATTATGTACTGGTTATGAATGGTATATTTTTTAGAACTACAGGCACAAAAACTGATGCATTTATCATTATACTGACATAACACAAATATAGATGAAAATGCCAAATCTTTCCTTGATTCCACTAGCTATCACACACGGAAACAAATTCTTATATATGTCCCTCTTTTAAAAAAAAAAAAACTTTGAGCTTATCCTCTTGTTTCCCCTATATCCATCTCTATTTCCTTTTGTCTTCATCTTATCTTATCACCTAACCCTCCTCCTATATCCATCTATATTTTTATCCTCTTTTCTTCATCTTCTCTTTCAGCATCTCTCTTTGTCTTCTATTCATCCTCGTCTCCTCCCCATTGCTACACAAATTTTTGTTCATAGTTAGACCACCTAGAAAATGCTTTTTGATATCGTTGCCTTTCTCACATTACTTTACCAATTTCCTTCTGGAAAGTTAGTCTTTAGTTAATCCAATCATTCATTGCTCATTAGCATTCACCATTTTCCTACTGGTGTGTAACAAATTATGTCGTCCATAAAGTCATTTGTAAACCAAGAACCAATAAGGACTGCAGAGATTATATAAATTGTTGATAAATATATGCAGTAAAATAGTTAAAACTTAAAAGTACTTTTACTATTCTCTCAGCAACATAATCACCAAATATCAGAAAGTGTCTTGCAAATAAATGAAAAATTCGACAAGAACAGCATATTAATTCTGCAGGTTTTAATATACATACTGGTTTGCCGACTGGTGAATAAAAGTGTTCAGTTGTTCAAAAGCAGTTCCGGCAATTATGCTCCCAAGGAATACATTAACAAGTTGGAAGAGATAATATTTAGATGCAGATCTTCGTTCAAGAGATGATATGGATGTTAGTCCTTCAAACTTGGACATAAACATCAAAATAGTTGGCAGCAAGATGAGGAAAATTTTAAGAGCAATTCCAGGAAGAACACCTTGGATGAATGATTTGATAAACTTTCTGCAGAGAAGGCAACAAGCATGTCATTGATAATCTTGTGGATTGTGGAAATACCAAACTGAGCAATCAACAAATGCATATGAGCATATCAAACTTCAATATCTTTGTGATTACAGAGTTCATTGATTGGACAATGATTATATCTTCTTTTAGGGATCAAAAAGGTCCAGAGATTAAAATATGTATATGCAAGAAAAATAAAATATAGAAAAAATGTAAAAGAGCATAACATATTTTAATAATAGTCTATTTAAACTTTGTGTTGATTATCTATATCACTCTAAGTCACTGATCCAAAGTCTAATGCATCTGATACGGTGATACCTAAAGAGACCAGAACACAATAACAACTACTTGAAATGGTAAGCTTAATTCCTTACTGAGAAGTTACAAGTTATCAATTATCTCTAAGAAGACAATTCTTGGAAATTCTCATAATATATATATATTTCTCACGGGAAATAGGAAAATGGAAAAAGACAAAACAAAAGAAATTTGAAGAAGAGAGTGACAATATGGAGAATCAATTGCAAAGAAAATGGTTAAAATATCTTGACTGAATATGTCAGACCATGCAGAATTGCTTCCTAGAAAAGATGTAAAGTATTGGCATCAATTATCTGTCTTACTTCAGATTATCAGATCAATGGTCAAAAGTCGATAACATAAACATGTCTGGCATACAAGAATGAAAACCACTTGTTGGCTGTGAAAATTATCTGTCCGTGGAAATATAAAACGGACATTTATTTTTACCATGAAAGCCAACTCTCCATGAACTAATGGTATTAAACCGTGTTCATGTGAGGCAAAGGGAAATGGCCCAAACTTAGCCCAAAATCCCCAAACCTCAAACCCCACAAATAGCCCAAAACCCACAAACCCTTAAACCCCACAAATAGCCAAAACCCCCAAACCTCAAACTCAGCAAATGGCCCAAAACTCCAAGGCCCAAAAAACTCCCATAAATGGCCCAAACTAAACCAAAACTCCAGAAATTCCAAACCCTTCAAAATCCAAAATACCCACAAAAAGCTTCTGGAATAAGTCCAGAAAAATACCCAAAAAAAACCAAAATCTCAAAAGTTCCACAAAGGCCAAATTCCAGAAATACCCCTGGAATAAATCCAGAAAATCACTCATTTAAACCCCAACTCCACAAAGTCCAAAATCCAAAACCCACCCAAATCCCCCAAGTCTCAACCAAACAATTCTCCAAAATCCATCAAATCCCAAACCCACCAAATTACATAAAAACCCCTGAAAAACTCACCTTTTGCAAAAATATCCCAGAAATTTCCCTTTGCAAAAGTACCCCTGAAAAGTCCAAAAAAAAAGGCAAAATACCCCCCTCTTGTGCATGAGATGGAGGTGGGGCATGAGGGATCCCCCCTACTTTTATAGAGGAGAAAGGGGCCCATGCCCCCCCCCCCCACCTCCGGTTGGACCCCAACCGGATGTGGGGTACCTCCGGTTGCTCTGTGCAACCGGAGGTGCTCTGTGCAACCGGAGGTGGGGTGCCTCCGGTTCAGACCAACCGGAGGCACCCCCCTGGTGGCAGGCTGGCCTCCTCCCCCTCAGGTCTGTCCCAACCAGAGGGCGGTGTGGACACGAGAATTTTTTCTTCTTCCTTTCTTCTTTCATCCCCCCCCCCCCCATTATGTATGGGGAGGTTCGTTTCATTTATCATGTTTTTTGACTTTGTGTTGCGGGGCGTGCCAGCCTGCCTGCCAGGCAGAAGTAAGGGTCTGCGCAATGCAGAGAAAGAATTTTTACATATCCGTGAAACGGATGAGTGCGCCGTGTTTTGATCTGAACTTCTTTGATTCCGTGCCTTTTAATCATCAGGCGATGGGGTGGCGTATGCTGGACCCCTGTCTCCATCGATCGGAACCAATGTTACATTTACATCGAGTTAAAAGCTTTAGATGTCGTATTAACACCTGTTCAACCGAATACCATTTCATAGCGTGGGCGAGAATATATGCATCTGTAAGAAATTTCGAGACAACATTTTGCTTTGTTTATTTTGAACAGAATGAGTCCAAGTTTGAAAAATAGGGTTGTTGTTTTTTTTTGAAAAGAGTATGAGTTTCCTTTGTGGAACTTGTCATGTAGCTTGCCATGGGCAGGAACATGCCCGTGTTAGCAAAATTATCTTTTGAGTATATACTCGTCTCCGAGGACAAGATCTTAGTTGAAACGTATGCATATAAACACATAGTTGTGAACATACGAGTAATTTTTAGGACGGAATTTCCGTTTAGACGGAGTGTCCTTAAGGAAATATATACATATGATTGTACTTACATGGATATGTTCTCGGGTAGAACCCCTGCGTGGGCAGAGTTCAACTCAAGATTCATATCCGTATGAACATAGACTCACAATTATATGAATATGTATTTGAGGAGAATTTCTGTTTAGACAGAGTTTCCTCAAGAAAACATATGCATATAAGCATGAGATTATGGTTATACAGATATACTCTTGAGCAGAATCCCTGCTTGAGCAGAGTCTCCTCGAAGGAACATATACTTGTGAGTACAAGGCATCTAAATGTTCGTACCCATAGAGTCTTGCTTGATATGGAGGCACTTAGAGCACAAATATACAAAGGTATTTAAAATACACCAAGAGAGAGAGATACAAAGGGTGTTTAAATACCATGTGTCCATAGAGACTTGCTCGATATGGACGGTATTTAAACCCCTGGATCCCCACAGAGACTTGCTCGATGTGGGGGATAAATATACCAGAGAGAGAGAGAACAAAGGGTGTTTAAATACCATATGTCCATAGAGACTTGCTCGATATGGACAGTATTTAAACCCCTGAATCCCCCACAGAGACTTGCTCGATGTGGGGTATAAATATACCAAGAGAGAGAGAACAAAGGGTGTTTAAATACCATATGTCCATAGAGACTTGCTCGATATGGACAGTATTTAAACCCCTGAATCCCCCACAGAGACTTGCTCGATGTGGGGTATAAATATACCAAGAGAGAGAGAACAAAAGGTGTTTAAATACCATATGTCCATAGAGACTTGCTCGATATGGGCAGTACTTAAACCCCTGAATCCCCCACAGAGACTTGCTCGATGTGGGGTATAAATATACCAAGAGAGAGAGAACAAAGGGTGTTTAAATACCATATGTCCATAGAGACTTGCTCGATATGGACAGTATTTAAACCCCTGAATCCCCCACAGAGACTTGCTCGATGTGGGGTATAAATATACCAAGAGAGAGAGAACAAAGGGTGTTTAAATACCATATGTCCATAGAGACTTGCTCGATATGGACGGTATTTAAACCCCTGGATCCCCATAGAGACTTGCTCGATGTGGGGATGTGGCGCAAGGGAGATGTCGGAGCCGTATACGATGGCGATCTCCCGCTCTTTTCCACGTTATCGGGCACTCCTCACTCCATATTGAACAAGGAACGAACCAATACCTTCACTCCAAACCAGGAACTTGGAAGAACAAGTTGAAGGGGATTGGAAGAAGGAAGCTTTTGTATTTCTGAAAATTTCAGAACCAGGGCCTTACAAGACTTTGAGGGACTGGTTTACAAGGGTTTTGGGACTGGTTTACAAGGCTTGGGGGATTGCCAACCAGCAGGGATTTTTTTTGGGGACTTTGCACCTATGGGGACTGGTTTTTTCCAGCATAGAGGGGGGGTTTATGGGGCTTTCTCCTCCAGCATATGGGGGCTTATGGGGTTTTTCTGTCCACCCTTTCAGAAGGAGGGGGTGCCTCCCCTTTTATAGGGGGCTGGCTTCTCCTCCCCTCCCTGCATAAACAGGAGAAGGAGGGGGGAGAACCCCCATCCGGTTGGGGGGGAGCACCCCCCAACCTGTTTAACATTAAACAGGTTGGGGGGGTTCCCCTCCAACTATTTTATGTAAAAACCGGTTGGAGGGGGAGCACCCCCCAACGGTTTTACCTTAAAAGGTTGGAGGGGGCCTCCCCTCCAACCTGATTTACATAAAACTGGTTGGAGGGGGAGCACCCCCCAACCGGTTTTATGTTAAGAAGTTGGAGGGGGCCTCCCCTCCAACCGGTTTAATATTAAACGGTTGGAGGGGGGGCCTCCAACCTGTTTAATATTAAACAGGTTGGAGCCCTCCAACCACCCTCTCTTCTCCCCTTCCCCTTAGACCTAAGGGGTGCTTTGAAATGGGGGGATGGAATGCCTATAAATAGGCTATAAGGGCCTCATTTGGGGGGGACTGATTTGCTGAAATCCCGCTTCCCTTGCTCGGAGTTCTGCCCGGTGAAGAGTTGCATTTGCATCCTTGGAGCTTCTGTCGCCGGCTTGTTCTTGTGCTTGTACTTGTACTTGTACTTCATGCTTGGTCTTTATGGACCTCGTCCGTGTATTTGTATCTCACAGTTGGTCTTCATGGACCTTGTGTTACGGATTTTGTCCGTGCTGTATTTGTATTTGTATTTGTCACTTGGTCTTTATAGACCTCATGTTACTGGATTTTTCTTCCATGCCATGTTTGTACTTCAATGTTTAGTACAAGGCGTTAATTTCTTCCGACTTGTTCGGAGATTTAACGCGGCCTGAAGAGTTGTTGGTTTATCCTTGAAGGGAAGTACCCAGGATGTTGTCTATAACTTTTTGGGGTTCAACAGGCGGTTGGCTCCGGTCCCCCCCCCCTGTCATCCGGAGGGGGGGTACCTCTGGTAGCTCCCCCCCCCCCCACCTCCAACCGGAGGTGGGGGGTGCTCCGGTCCCCCCCCACCAGACCGGAGGGGGGGGGTACCTCCGGTAGCCCCCCCACCTCCAACCGGAGGTGGAGGCTGCTCCGGTTCCCCCCCCCCCCTACACAGACCGGAGGGTAGGTACCTCCAGTTGGACCCCCAACCAGAGGTACCCCACCTCCGGTCCCCATCGTACCCCCTCTACCCAAAGCCTATATAAGGGGAGGGGGAGGCCAAGTGTTGGGGATCCTACTGGTTGAAAACTAAAGGATTTCTGGTTGAAGGCTATTGGCTCCTCCTCTCAAAGGGCTAAGGTTACAGCTCCTCCACCTGCTTACTGGGTGGACCTGAAGGGTTCTTCTCCAAGTGTTCTTTGCAAAAGTGTGAAAGGGAGAGCTGAGTTTGGGCTCATCCATTGGCCCATTTGCTGAAATCACTAAGGGGGAGTTCCATTGGACATTAGTGGGCTTCTCCCAAGTCAAAGAAGACTCTGCCCAGTCATCCAAACTGTGAAGACCTGCTGCCCCTACACTGCTCCAGGTGAAGAAGACAGTGCCATGAAAGGGCCCCACCCCTTTGGCATATTTTTAAGAAAACCCTCTTCTCATTTATAAATTGTAAACCTGGGGTAAACATGTTATATAAACCCCAAGGTGTCATGCAATCCATGTCTTAGACAAATTATGTATCATGAGAAAGAAAATATTCTCATGACATATTGTTGTTATGTGCCTTTTTTTTAATCGCAATTATACCCAGAAACTTCGGGAAATTGCCTGTGTCCAGAAAAAGGGTCCAAGGTATAAATGTCATGTGTCTCATGTGTCAGAAAAAAAAACCATGTACCATGAGAAAGAAAGTATGCTCATGAAGGATTTCTGCCATGTACTTTTTTTATTGCAATTATACCAGAAATGTTGGGAAATTGCCTGTGTGTCTAGAAAAAGAGTCCAAGGCAGAAATGTCAAGTTTGTCTTCCCCTTTTCCAAACCAAATTTGGATTAAAGGGGAATATTAAAAACAAATCCCCATATGGGGTGTGAATTGTGAAGAAAAGGAAGTATGTCATGTTCCCGGAGCAATGTACTGTCATGTTATGTGCGAAGAAAGCGAGGCTGCAACAGCACGGTATCAAAGGTGTTCGAGTTATGCTCGATGTAAATAAACGTTGACTACGGTCAACGGGGAGCGGTCCAGCACACGATACCCCAATCGTCTGATGAAATCGCGCGGAATAAATACTGTCCAATAAATGGATGAGTAAATAACCGCATTAAGTGAATTTCAAATTGTCTATTTTTATAGACTGGCACGCCCGCAACGTATACATACGTGTTTATACACGTAGCGATGGCACGTCGCGTATCTATCCCGGGAGGGAAGATACCAGCCATGACGTATTTCGTCGATGTGCTGTTCACCCTTTCTTCTTCCCAAATACTGAAGAAGGAGAGGAAGAAACTTGTGAAACCCTTCAATATATACCTCATATTTATTTTCACCCAATCCCCGTTCCGCGTCGTCAACACCACTTCAACGTACTGTAAGCATAATTCAACAGTGAGCAGTTAAAAGGAGGAATCAACCAAGAATCTTGTAAAAAGCCAAGTCTAGGAAACTCTCGTAGCAGGAGAATCATATTCTCCTTATGGAAATAGTGAAAAACAACAAAGCAAGGAAATTTGAAGAGAGTGCTTACAGTTCAATTATGGGCCTCAAGAATGGAAGTGCCTTCTCAATGCCCTCGATATTTGCAAGAGATTGAACAAACGCTATAGGAATCATGAAGAAGAAGGTAAGAAAGAAGAATGCCACAGCTATTATCAACCTTCTGATAGTGAGAAAGACAAAAGGAATTGCCAGATTTTGCCAGTACACGTCGCGAGGCTCTGGGGCCCACTCAGTTAACCATAAGGTTGGGTTTCTGGTTTGTTGTGTCTGTGCACAAACAGCTGCTCCCCATCGAGTTTTAAAAGATACAAACGCTGCTGGCATAATATACTTGGTACTCTTTCGGATTCTTTCACGTTCTGCAACTTCCTAATGAAATTAAATAGGAAGAAACGTAAGCTCATAATGGTAGATTGGTAAAAATTGCTGATAATTAGGCCAAATGAAAGAGAGGAACGTAAGCTCATAATGGTAGATTGGTAAAAATTGCTGCCGGACTTGTCCTAACCCATAACTGCAGTATTTCTACTTTTTATAAATCAAAAGCGAGTGCAAGATAAGGGACACAGATCAAAACTTCATTAAAGAAGCAAAGTAAGAACGTAAACACTTCGCTCATTATTCCCTAAAGAAGACTCTCAATTAGCTCATTACTCTCTCAAGAAGACTCTCAATTACATAATTTGAAAGAAGAGAAACACTTTATTAGTTGTTAACATACCATCAAAAACTTATGCCTCAGATGAATCATTAAATTTCATTTCAAACAACATATATATTTTTTTTGATGACTCATATTCCTCAGGCTGGTATGTCTGATTCTTGGGGGTGGATGTGGGAAAGAGAGGCCAGGTTCTCAGTGTGGTCAGCCTACCAGGCCCTTTCAGATGGTGGTTTGCAATACCAATGGTTTTCTCAGATGTGGGCCCCAAAAAGCCCACTAAAGGTGAAGATGTTCATATGGAGGATATCTCACGAACAGCTACCTACCTGTGATAGGGTGGTGGCCCAGTTTCTTCAGAAAGTTCCCACTCGGTGTTGTTTGTATGGGAAGTCTGAAGAGGATCTGGACCATATCTTCACTTCTTGTCCTTTTGCCAACACTTTGCGGGAAAGGATTGGCCAGCGGATCCAGAAGCCCCTTGGGTAGTGCTCTTCGGTGCAACAGCTCTTCGCCAAGTGGCACAGGAGGTGGGGGCTTAAGGGGGACAGAATTTTTTGGAGGCTCATCCTTCATGCCACTCTGTAAGCCCTGTGGTCCGAGAGAAATGGCAGAATTTTCAGAAGGGAAGCGAGGTCAGAGGAGAGGGTCTTGGCTTTTTTTTTTGTGAAAAAGTGGTTTTTTGGGCATTGCATTATTGTAAATTGGGGGGCATAACTCTTCTCTCCTTTTGTTATTGGGGAATTAAGGGGACACACTAGCTTGGTGTGTGCTCTCCTTTAGTGTCTTTTATGGGGAAGAGTATATTTTGTATAGAGGTTTTTGTGGTTATACCTCTACACTTGTACATTCTTTCTTATAAATATATTTTGTGGTACCATCCATATTTCCAAAAAAAAAAAAAGTCCTGAGCTGAACAACTAACCCAGATCTTGAGTTAGCAGGTGCACAGGCCCTTAATTAATGATTTTTGCTTGCTGCACCACCTACAACTTTCTTTTGGATTAAAAAAAATTATCTCACTGGGTCCCATCCAATGAGATGTCCATATAGTTCCATTGTTGATCAGGCGGTTACGACGAGACATTTTCTTCTGATAAAAATAATTCTACCTGCGCCATGTGGTGAAGACCTACAAGACAATGGAAAGTAATAATTAATATAGCGGCATGGAGCGGCTCAGGCCAATGTGGGATAATTAGTTTTCCGGACTTCTCTAAATGGAGTGGAGCCACCATTCAGGAAAGGTTTGGCCTACGTACAGTTCAGGCACTGATTTGATCTGCAGACACCCATCGAGTGTGGCACATGGGGAGGACATGCGGACTTATCTGTGCAATTGGAAGCCAGCGGCCTGGAACGGATGTCAACAGAGATGCTGCAGCTGAGGACAAGTAGGAGGGAGATAGCAGAGGTTCAGTCCTGCAGTTTTGGCCTCCTCCAAAGGCGGACGATTATGGTTCAGCCTCCCATAGAGAGAAAAGAGACTCCATGCTGATAGTCCAGTACCTTGTAAATATCCTGTCAAAGGTAACAGGAAAGTTCTCTGAGTTCTTCAAAGGAGACAAAGCAGAAAGAGGCATCTGGAGGCATATTCTTCTGTTGGTTGATGTTTTCAATCTTGTCTCAGGCTCAGAGGATTGGCAAACTGCAGTCACTTTGTGGCTGTGGGAGGACCTCGAGAAGGACCTAGCCTCAGAACAACTCAACTAGGTAGGTGCTTACTGACAGGAGACTTTCGTCCCTGACTAGAAGGCAGGATCTTTCAGTGTTTGGATCAGGTACCCATATAGAGGTCTGTGCTACAGTTGCGAAGCAACCGAGATCCCTGTGGCAGAGGGCATGTGATGCGAGACAGAAAAAGGGGGATCGAGAAGGAGGAAGAGAAGCCGGAATCCACCGGAGAGGGAGAGGGGAAACCGGGTCCGGAATCTGCCGGGGAGGAAGAAGAAGAGTGGCTGCTCCCAAGCTATTCTTAATTCATCATCATCCCCTCAAGAGGATTACAATGCTATTTAAATAGACAAAACCCTAATGACTTTTTTTTACTCTCATTAGACTAAAATACCCTTAGACCTAAAAATGGGGCAAAATTTGCACCCCAAAATGCTCAGAAAATAGAAAACTTACTAATGGGCCTCACTTGGGCCTTATTCGTACAACCAAAGACTCAAATAACTAAAGCAAATACATCAATAACATGGGAACTCTATTCGTCTTCCGCTGATCGAGTCTGATGTCCAATGTCCGACGTTATGAGTCCCGCTCCGTATACGTCACGGGTCTCATTTCCCATCAGCATGGCTTGGGAAGATAGAGCTTTCTTTTACAAAGTGGAATTCCCAACATGAAAGGAAGAGGGGGACGTCATAGCAAAGGGGTGCCAATCTTTGATTGACGATTGGGTTTTCGGCACTTGACTGTGTTCAGTGATAGCCCTTTTTATTATCAGGCATTCTATGAACAACTTGGGTCACACCTTCGTTTAATTTTCTTGTCATTTTTATGAATTATGTGGTACTATCCACATTCAGAAAGTGCATTAATGTTACTCATTTTGAAGCCCTTTGCAAGGGTTCTCAAGGGTCTGCATTCTTTTTGCAACAAAACAAAATCTATGATCTGCAAGGCAGAAGCAAGTGCTCAGTGCTGACACAGTTGTGAGGTCACTTAAGTTTTAGAAACGAGATACAAGACATGCACATATGCAGACACATGCACCTGTATATATAAAGTGGAATTCCCAACATGAAAGGAAGAGGGGGATGTCATAGCAAAGGGGTGCCAATCTTTGATTGACGATTGGGTTTTCGGCACTTGACTGTGTTCAGTGATAGCCCTTTTTATTATCAGGCATTCTATGAACAACTTGGGTCACACCTTCGTTTAATTTTCTTGTCATTTTTATGAATTATGTGGTACTATCCACATTCAGAAAGTGCATTAATGTTACTCATTTTGAAGCCCTTTGCAAGGGTTCTCAAGGGTCTGCGTTCTTTTGCAACAAAACAAAATCTATGATCTGCAAGGCAGAAGCAAGTGCTCAGTGCTGACACAGTTGTGAGGTCACTTAAGTTTTAGAAACGAGATACAAGACATGCACATATGTAGACCATGTTTGGCGTATCGAATCGGATCGGCCCGATTCTCCCGAATCGGGGCGAATCATGGAAAACCCGATTCTCGATTCCATCGATTCGGTCCGATTCGCCTCATATATATAATATTATATATCATATTAGTAATATATATTATACATTATAAATATCATATATATGATATATTATATATATATATATATTATACCCATGAGAATCGTCCGATTCGGATCGATTCGGGTCGATTCGGGGGGAATCGAATCGGATCAGGGCGAATCCGATTCGCCCCGAATCGGCGCACGGCAAACCATGATGTAGACACATGCACCTGTATATATAGCAAATTACAATCAGTTGTGACATATGGAAAGAACAATAAAAGTGTTAATCAAACAATTGAAATTTAATGCTCAAATAAATATTGAATTGTTGAGATGCTCAAATTTTCAAATCATAAAATAAAGTACCAAATGTGCATTCCCGGTGTTGTCTTATATGTAAGAGTATTGAAACAGCTATCTAGAGCAAAATAGAAGTATCTCAAATTGTAGCTAAAGTAAGCAGCTGCTCCAGGAGAGCATATAACTCCCATTTCACCGCAGCCACCATGAGGACACAACATATAAGTGGGGTAATATATGACATCATTGACTACTAGACTGGACAAAGGAAATGGATTAGCAGGATTGTGTGTTATATGTTCTTAACTAGGACATAACAACATGAAGAACAGGCATGATAGAGATCACAATCAGTGTACGTGTTATAATTTCAGTAACATTGCTACTTCATAGAGGAGTATCAGGCAAGTACTTTCAAAACTCCAATCAATAGGTTTTTAATCTGGTATAATCACTTACTTCCATCGACAGCCTCTCAATCTCAGATGTGTAGTACTCAATTGAATCGACTTTCTTACCCCATAACCCAAGAAATCCAGTCTGACAAAAGACAGAAGAAAGCAGGTAACATCAGATAGAGACTCCTATATATGAATTCCATAGAGGACTAAAGCTAGTTTTCAAACGTTGAAGACAGAAGATAAAATAAATTACATGTGGGTGGGTAATAATAAAATGTATGGAGTTCTGCCAACACATTACACATTTCCAGCCAAATTTACCTTCCGAGTTGGCCTCTTTGATGGGTTACGTTCATATTTCAGTTGATTGTAGTCAAGCCAATTCTTCATCTGCTTCCTCTTTTCAACTAGTTTAGCCAGCTTATTTGCATTGCAAACCACCTAAAAAATGCAGAATGCAAAGATAACATTCTCTCTTCAGCAGAATCAAAATAATAAATGATGCATTGTTCAAGCTAATGTTCACTTTGTCTTAGCTCGACATAGTGAGTTAATATTGATACCCTACAATATAACACAACTACTTCAAAACATTGTTGTTCTAGCATTTCCTTGACTACAACAAAAATATTGTTGCTCCACTGTACTCCACCCAATAGTATAATGCTGAAAACAAATAAAAAAGAGGCAGCATGCAGAAGATGCCTCAAGCACTGAATACATGTACCATCTGAAGCAAAATTAACCATATATGTCCTCTGTTTGTGTCATTGCACATAATCAAATGTTATTATCCAGTGAAAATGACCACGTAGAGTGGAGTAGAAACGCCATTGGGTTGAGTTGGCCCAGGTTGGAGTAAGCACTAACACAAGCTAAATAGAGGCCATCATAAGCAAGACCTGACATGACCCCCTATCCAACCTGTTGTTCCCATGCGTTGACTTTTGATGATGACAAAATGATTTTGTTAGCATTCCTTGAATCTTCATATAACTGTAAATAAATTGGGCCTAAATGATACACATACACTTTCTTAAGATACTAAACTTTGATATGTTGATCACTGACTCATATTTGAAGTTTGCAGAGCTTGTGCAAAATTTTTTGGGCAGGTGCAAAGCTCGTGCAAAGTGAAACAGGGGCCTCAACTGTTTTTCCCAGAACACCAACTTTTGGCACCCTGTGCAAAGCAGTCAACCGCTTTGATCAGGGTGAGCCGACCGCTTTTCCCAGAGTAGTCCTCCTCCTACCCCTGTTGAAAGAGGTCGACTTCCCCATGTTCGAGGTCGACCGTTTCCGGCAGCTTTCCACTTTTCGCTCTCACGTGCGGCGCCCTTAAGTGAGGTTTTCTTACCCTAATGTCCTCCCATATATAAGCTTTCACTCTTTCATGAATTTGGGAATGAGAGGGGTGAATGTTCTTGTTCTTTCGGAGGCTCTACCTTTCTTCTTTCCCCTTTCATCCTAGCATGGATGGGGGTGTCGTCCGACAAGTGTCTGTATCGGACCCCCCCCCCCCCGCCCCGATACGAAAATGGACCGCAACACTGTTCTGGTCCAATAACTTTAAAAAAAAAGTTTTTTAATGGTTTCGGGCGACACCCGAAACCATTTCGCCCGGTGTTGACCTGCGAAACTGGACGCGAACTCCCCCTTTATCAAGCTTAATCAACCTTGATTTCGTGTCCGGTTTTGCCCGGTGTTGGCACCGGCTTATCGGGCCGACACCGAGCGAAATGGTTTCAGGTGTCGCCCGAAACCATTAAAAAACTATTTTTTAAAGTTATCGGACCGGAACAGTGTTCCGGTCCGTTTTCATATCGGGGGGGGGCCGATACCGACACGTGTCGGACGACACCCCCATCCATCCTAGCCCACCTCATCCATGGAGATTCCTCTTGTTTTTTGTGCTCTTCTCATTTTGATCTTGCAGATTTGAAGGATACAAGAGCTGGGGTTGAGCTGGGACTTGAGGACCCATGAAGATCTGAAGCCAGATCACAAGATCCATGGAGTTTTTGGAGGATTAAAGGGCATCTACTAAGGGGGAGGTCTGCAACTTGAAGATTCTGTGAAGGCATCAAGCTGGAAGCTACAGGAGCCATCTACATCAACATGGACGACCTAACAAGGGATTTCATCTTTTTGATCTCTTTAATTCGTCATACTTTGCAGTTTGAACTTATTGTACAGATCCATACTCAACTTGAGATTTATAGTGTGTGGAGGGCCATAGTGCGTGCATGTGTTTCTGGGTGTCCTTGGAGTACAGGGGTACTCCGTGTGCGTGTGTGTGAGTTGTAGATCCTTGGCCAGAATAGTGGAGCCTTCACGAGTTGTGAAGGGGTGGACGTAGATCTCACTTGGGTGAGATTGAACCACCTAAAATTTCTCTGTGCAGTGATGTGGTTGTCCATTTCTTCCACCCCCATTCTTGTGCTCTGCTTATTTCTGAATCTTGTTGGACCTCTTTGTGCAAATCAATATATTGTGCTTGATCAGGCAATTTTAGTTGATCTCGTACATCATATCTCTGTGCTTTGTTGTGGTGATTTGGTTCTCTGTTCTCCTCAGAGAGGTTTGTGCAGTGGAAGTGAAATTGGGTGCTGTCCAAATTTATTTTTGGGCAAACTCAATTCACCCCCCCCCCTTGGTTTGCCATACTACTGGACCTTCACAACCTCCTCCCAACCCGAAGACAGTGTCATAGACTAAACACAACCTTGACCTAACGCCTTGAACCTGAGTAGCTGGCACTAATAAACAAATCTTTTAGGTATAAAATGTTCAAATATTCTCGTTGAAAAAATACATCTAATCTCTAAGAGAATAATTTCTCAAAAAAGTTTGGTTGAGTTAGTTCAATGTGATCCACGGAGTCAACCCAACACCACTGCTACGAGGGTTTGATTGGAGAACGAGATCTCGATCAAATGCCATGGCAAATCAGCTGAGCTGGCCCTAGCTTGGCCCAATTTTTTAGTTGGGCCTGTCTTGGTCAGGTCGACCAACCCAAACTTGCAGTCCTAAGAAAACTCGACAATCAAGATGGCAAAGAAAGAAACTCCATGCGATTGAATAGACACACCAAGCAGGGTTTGGCGCATCGCCGATTCGGACCGAATCGGGCTGTGCCTGATTCGATCCGATTCGGGCGGATCGAACCGATTCGGTTCGATTCGCATGGATTCGGGCAGAACCCCTGTTTATGACCCATTTTTTGGCCGATTCCTTTGAATCTGGCCTTTTTTTGAATAATTGTGTGGTTTAGGCCTCTTGTAAATATCTTTCATCATATTCCATGAGATTTATATCATGTAATTGCTATAAAAACATTTATTTTCAATAAAAAAAAAGCATTAGAAGAGTGAAAATAAATTGAAACTCATTAAATGAAAGATATTTACATTGCACAAAGTCAATACAACTATCAAACTCTAAATTCCAATACATAATACAATGACTTACTCTAATATCCCCAATGCCCTTGTTGATATGGATCATATGCATTCCATTGAGATTGGCTAGGCACAGACTCGGACTCATCTGACTCTGAGGGAAGCTCTCCAATAAGATGATGACCTTTCATTCGAGACACAAAATCACGAAACTCATCCCATGTCATCATGGTATGGTATCTCTGCCGAAACTGACTGAGATAATGGCCCCACACTTGACAGCCGGGACGGACTACCCCCAGTTGTGCCATCTGTAAATCCTCCTCAGGAACAAAAACTTGAGGAGGAACAGGAATAGAATATGCAGGAGGAGGATACATATATGGAGATGGACCAAAGCAGCCTGCTGTGGCAGTGTATCACAATACACCAGGAAGTTGATGAGGCTGCTCCTGGTGATGCCCGACCAACCATCATACATCAGTGTGACACCATACTTCTCCCATTTCTTCTTAAAGCTGTCAATGTAAGACTTGATCTCATTAACTTCCTCCTGCAGATATTTCCCAGCCAAGTCCCTAGCTGTAGGAGGCTGCACATGTAGGCCTCCACGTTGAACCTCCTGTATTGCAGTTTTGTAATAAGGACTGTTCGCTGCATTGAATGGTAACCCTGTATGGTGCCACCACTTTGCAATTGCTCGACCCACCTTGTATTTCGGTCCCTGCTGGTTGTATGCATCATCAATCCTAGTCTGCTTGCCATGCTCCCAAGGATACACATAAGGGTCCACATCCTCAATTTGCACATCTGTGGGTCTCTTGCTATGTCTGCCTTGTTCTTGTACTTGTGTTTGTGTGGGAGGGGGCCGAGTGAAATAATCTCCCACATTTGAAAATCGATAGGAGCCACTGCCACCTACCGCTGAGCCACTGCCACTGCCACTGCCAACCTCATGCTGAGCTCCCTGAAAACTTACTCTGTGGGCTGCCCTTTGATCACCTTCCCATGCCTCAGCCCTGCTCTGTGCTCTGGCTAGCCTTTCCTGCACATCAGGATCAGACATATTTTGCATACATTTCAACTTCATCATCAACGTCTTCATCTCGTTCCCTTCCTGATATAATCCTCTCTTGGATCTCCTTATCTGCCTTCTTTCTTGTTGTCTCTGCCCGAACCTGTTTAAGGTGTTCAATCATAAGCTTCTTAACTTCTCTTGGCACCGACTTACACCCCTGCACGTCATGGTAGTCTGCTAGTCGACCACCAGCAAGGTGCTTCTTCAAACGGGAGACCCCACCTCCTTCTCCCGTAAAACCACAATAATTGCACTTGAAGTTGTGCCTATTTTCCAACATGATGCCATGCTGCCACCCAATATCATCAGAACCCCTTTTCGGTGCCATCTACAAGGACAAAAAAATAATTAATAAATTAACAGTAAATTAATTTCAATCTCAGAATTTGAACACTAAAAGAAAGTATTCTTACTTCTTAATTTTTATATGATATTTTTTTATATACATAAACACATGATCACAGAAATCCATTCACACCTCCATATATATTTTCTGTAATTTCACATTTATTAATTTTTTATTTTAAAATAATTATTAATAATGTAAGAACATAAATTAATTCTAGCTCAACTTCTTATGTAATCAACTTCTAACCATAATATAGAAGTTATACAACACATTCCTATCAATTTTGGTTGTTTACACTTTTTTAAGATTTTTAAATTATTTTTCAGAAAATCATATTTTAGGGGAAAGTGTTGTTATATGATAAATTTTTCATAGACATGAATCACATGATCATACAAAATTACAAATACATTCACACCTCCATAGGCATTTTCTGTAAATTCAAGTTTTATTTATTTTTAATTTAATATAATTATTAATTATGTATGAACATAATTAATTATACCTAAACTTCTTATGGAATCAAGTTCTAACCATGATATAGAACTTATACAACACCTTCCTATCAATTTTTTATTGTTCAAAATTTTTTAAGATTTTTAAATTATTTTTCAGAAAATCATATTTTAGGGAAAATCTTCAAATCTACATGAAAAACTTGTAGATCTTGATGAGAAATGGTTGCAAGTGTACACCAATCACTTGCAACAACATTTCCTAACAAGATCTAACCCATACACCAAGAAAAAAACAGAAAAATAAAGAAAAATGGAGGCTTACCTTCAAAGCCCTGTAGAACCTCCAAAAAACTTGAAGAAGAAGGGTTGAATGCCTCCAAATCCACCTCCAAATGGATGCAAACTCACGTAGAAGCCTCCACTTGTGGATTGGCATGCAAATCTAGGGTTTTTGTGAAAAAACCTGAAAACGGGGGGGAGAAAGGGGGCTGCGGTCTGCTGCGCTGCGAATGGGACTGTAGAGTCCCGATTCGCAGCGCATCGCCGACACCCTTAAGGGTGTCGAGCGGATCGAAACCGATGCGCCAGTATCGGCCGGATCGTGGCGCATCGGGTTCGATCCGCCTGTTTAAAGGGTATCTGCCCACATCGCCCGAGAGGATCCGATGCGATACGCCCGAATCGGGCCGGCTCGATCCGGCACGCCAAACCCTGACACCAAGTATGGTTATGAAATCTGCAGAAAATGACAGGCCATTCTTGAAGTCGTACAAGGCAGATAAATTCTTCAAATATTCAGTGGAGTGCTCTCCACTATTTAAGTACATATCCCTTAACAGGTGTGGGAGTCGTTTACAACCCTTCTTGTGCAGGAAAACTTGGGAGTCCTTTACAACCCTTATTGACACAGACAATGACTGCACAGGAAGGGCATCCCAAAGACACAACTCTAGGCTATACCATGCTGAAGTTATTGTGTCATCCAACTCAACCTTAAATGCAGTGAATGGAGCAGAGTAAAGTATTTAAGTATAGTTTTATGCTGTCTCTTAAACCAACACAAAGCTATTCAATTTGATACAAAAAGAATATATGTAATATCATATCTTAGCCAATAGAATCAATCATCAGAATTGGATAGGATAATCGGATCTGATAATCTCTACGTTATCATTGCTTCCTCAGTATCAACCAATCTATGTTAATCTAGCAGCAACATAACATAAAAAAGTAAGATATGATTCCTACTCGTATGCATGACATTATTTAAGAACACATGGTAAACTATCACAGTTACCAAGTCCAGAAATAGGCACATGGGATACCCTATCTGAAAAGTTAAAGGTAATACTCATTACTGAATCCAAGTAGTTGACTTCTTTAGTAATCAGGCCAGGTTACTGGTTATGTTTTTGCCCCTACCAAGTAAAGAAATATGAAAATGTCCATGATACTTCCTGCATTCCATTGATAGGTAGACTAACCTCTTAGGTTGTCTGAACTTTTGTTTTTGGGGGTTAAATAACTAGCCTATTACATGAACCTCAAGAAATTCCCTTGTAAACCTGCTCCCAATGGGAGTTGAACCCTTGACCTCACAACCTTAGTGTTCATGGAAGGCTAACCACAAGGCCACTCATTGAGTACAGAATCTACAGATTGTATGAACATAATATATCTAAAGGCTACAGCAAAATCATAGAAACTCCAGAAGAATAGACTGAATCCAAAATGCACTTTGTAGCCTGAACCTAATGATTTCATTAAAAATTTAAAAAGAAACAAAGCTCAAACTAATAGTTGGAAATGAATATTATAGTAAGAACCTGATGAGTGAGGTAGTGGTCAGGATGATTGACAAGGAAAAAATGTTCAACAAGCTCACTGATAGATTCATCTGGATCAGGTGGCACATTCCTTACAAGAACCTGAAGAGCATCAAAGTTAATTGCTTATTATTCTGATGAATAAGAAGCCGGTAACTTTTCAGAAGCTACAACCCCCAAAAAAAAAAAATTTCAGAAGCTATGATATAACAAGATGTACATGTAAACTGTAGCAGGAATGGAAATTAGATGGCACAGCATCTTAAAACATAGAATATCATTTATTCCAGCACAAGCATGTGTAAATGTTTTTTTTTAAAGCATGTTTAAATAGTTGTCTGTGCCTTAACTAAGATGGAAGAAAAGCATTACAAATCTTCAACAAAGGGAACAAAGTCTTTACTGTAAATTGATCTGGACGACGTCCATCTGATGCAAGAAAATGCAACCTCATTGACGCAACTTTCTCATACTCTTTGAGCAATACATAGCATGTCCAGAATGTGAAAGCGTAAGCCATCACCAGATGAGCCCAAAACCTACCAAATTGGTGAAAGACAAGTTACTCATCTCATGATATCTATTACTACAGAAAAGTGGAATGGTAGAATATTGTGATATTCCATGGCCACAAGAAATGTGAACCTCTGACCTCGTTTAGTTACTTAAACTGACTCCAAATAAACAGAAAGTTGAAATTGAAGAATTTATCATTTTGTCTTCAAGAGATGACCAGTAACACAGTAACGGATAAGTAATAATTGTCATCTCAAAAGAAGAAACAGGAGAATAATACACTAGGAATGCTGCCTACCTATGTGATCCATGTGGGATATTTGAGATTGAAAGCTTGTCTATGCTACTGAATACGATTTTTGAATTTTCAAGAGTACCATTGGTCCAGTTGACAGGGACCAAAATTGCAAATGCAAAAAACGTGATGGGAACAAATATTTTGAGCCTGAAATCAAGGTAAAAATTAACAGATCAATATACATATAAAAATGACCAGTTGCCAGAAAAAAAAATTAATGAAGAAACCAGGGAAATGTGATCAATATGTCAGAAGAAAATATACAAAGAGCAAATAAAAATATGCTCAGGATTACAAAATCAATCAAGCAACAGTCCCTCCTGTAATATGTATAGGATAGAACCCACAAGTAGTACTGGATGAGAATCTTGAAATGAACAGGAAAACATTGAGATGTTAAATGATATTTCATACCCAATCAAATATATCCGCAGATAAACTGCAGAATCAAGTCCTGCATGCTCAACAAGCTCAGGCTCAGGCATTCTTAAGGCATCAGGCATCCATCCTAAGAATCTTATATATGACCTGTAATCCAAATTCACAAACTTCTGCATAACACCAGAGTGTGTAGGGATACTTCTTAAACCTCTTAAGGTACCATTTTGGAAAGTACACCCTGTCATTGATTGGTTGCAGCCGCAGAATAGCAAATATTAAAAGGAATGCAATGGCACTAAGGATATTGATAGCCGCAGACAGACCTATATCACCAAGGGTAGCCATAATGACACCTCAAGATGGGTAGAGATCAAGTCCCTGGAAACATAGAAAACATTAGGAAAAAAAATGTATAGCAGAATTTGATAATATCTAGAATCATTCTGCAGAAAGGATTATGTTATCCGAGGACAGTATTCATGGAGAATTTTTTCATCTCTGGGGCAAAAATAATGATTGCAAGCAGCATTCTCAGTAGAGTTTGTTCAAGGAACAGGAAGCAAATGTTTCCAAAAGAAAAATGCCACTTGTGTATATCAACCACAAACAATAAGCCTGATGTAGAACACTTCAATTCATATCCCATTAGTTGCTCTAGCTGTTTTTTTTTTTTAAATGTAGTTGCTCTAGCTGTTACCTGGAAGAGTCTTAAACTTCAAAACATAATGCATTAAACAGGGAGACATAAGAAGATGATCATTGAATCATCAGGAGGAAAGCAGATACACTCTGCATCATAATGAGTAAATGTATCAATAGCATAACAGAGGCTAAGATTAGTAGTGACTAACACTCACAGTAGAGAGCCACAACAACCTGTCATATATTGGTCAAAGTCATCAGACTCAAATATGACTCATGCCAGTTTTCATTACATTCTGGACCATTGTTCATCATTGTGGTTACAAATCTTATACAGTCAGCTCTTAGATTATCCGAATGCAAGAGTGCAATACATTTCATCTATCACACAAATATCATTTAGAATGACAATCAGCTCAAAGACAAGTTTCATGAACGAAGGTGGGAAACAGTAAGCAAAGGAGAATACATGTCAAAAAAAAATGGACCAAATCTACAATGAATACAGCATCCAACTGCCACCAGTTATGTTATGTCAATTAGTTAGTACATGTTGTTTGGGGATCAATATTTGCATAGGCTTAAAAAGAAGTGTTACAGTCATCCCATTCCCATCTACTTGAAGCATTTTTTTTTTCAGTTGAATCATCAACATGAAGCCTGGGGAACATATTATTATGATGAGACAGTAAGAAGATCCACAGCAATATATATCCACATAATTGAAATAAAACACAGTGATTGACTGATAGTATGGGGTTCCTCTATCTATTGGACAATGGTAATGAGCTGATCCTCATGTACATCCACTATTCCTATTTTACCGATTACCACAACCTCTAGCATGAGACAAGTAACTCCAGTATGGGTGAGACAAGGCCACTCCTCTACCATAGAATGTAAAAAATGTGATTGTAGACACCACTATTTAGCTTGATGTCATCTTTTTCTTCTCTTTTCTATCATTCTATTAATTTGCCTGCAATCTGCAGGTGTCTTGTTTCATGGATTAACCTAGTCTCAACAAACTAAACGGTCGTGAAGTTTGAACTCAAAAGGGAAAAGATCTACTTTTAAAGGAGTTCCAACCCAAACTTGTCATTTTCATTGGAAGATGGTGGGTTTGTTGAAGCACTAGTTCCCGCAGGCTGGTTATTCACATTTCAGTTGGTTCTGCTGAAAATCCCATCACACAAATTCTGGAAGTGTTGTTTCACAATTCCACATTTTAGTTGGTTTCAAAAGCACATTTCATTAGTTCTCTTCTTTCCTCATCGGCATTGATGGCATATACTTCAACAGTAACCCAGTCGCACATAGAAATGGATCACAAGACACTGCCTTCTCAATCATATCTGTTCTCTTCTGAATTTCACTATCTTATGGAAAGAGAAGGCTGAGAAAATCACCAAAGAGCTCATTTCATTGTGGAGAAATGCTATTCTCCCGTCCATGAGGGAGTTTTTGCCTTGCTGGAACAATTGGGTGACTCCTGATTGGTTGTCTTTGGGTGGAGCACAAGTCCCAACAAAAAGTAAAATTAAATACTTGTCAGTACTCAATAAATATATAAGTGGAACAAATAGATAGTTAAGTGGAACAAACTTATTTGTTCCACTCACATACTTATTTGTTCCACTTATATATTTATTTGTTCCACTTACCTATCTATTTGATCCACTTATAAGTGGAACAAATAGGTGAATAAGTGGAACAAATAAATGGTTAAGTGGAACAAATAATTTTGTTTCATTTATCCAACTATTTGTTCCACTTATTTACTATTTGTTCCACTTACGTATCTAGTTGATCTGCTTATAATTTTGTTCCACTTATCTAATTATTTGTTCTACTTATTCACCTATTTGTTCCACTTATATATTTTATTGGGTACTAACAAACATTTAATTCTACTTTTTGTGGAGACTTATGCTCCACCCAAAGACAATCAATCAGGAGTCACCCGGCTGTTCCAGCAAGGCAAAAACTCCCTCATGGATGGGAGCAAAGCATTAGTCTTCATTGTGACATTCACACCCAACTGAGAAGTTGCGATGTCTCAAGCAGGTTTTACATTTGTATCCCAGCAGATTACATATTTGCAGACTACAGGTTCCCAGAGACCACTAAATTATGTGGAAATACTGGGAGCCATGTGAATTGATTTATCCAACCATCAACTTCCCAAGCAGGATCAAAGACCCTCACTACTGCCGTTTCTACCGTCATGACGCACGCAGAGGGCCACGAATATCTCCATAGTTACGGGTGTGATGATCAATCTAAACAAGAGATCTCCGAGGAAAAGATGAAGAATGGAGTATCAATGAGGAAATACAGAACAAGAAATAACACAGAGATGAGAGAGAGAGAGATCCGCACAAGAACAAAGGAGCTCTACGGATTACGGAGATAGGACTTCCTTGCAACCTTGCTCAACTGACTATAATAGCTAATCCAACTTCTGAAACCATAAACTCCGCGGCAACGGCCTAGTAGCCTAAAAAGAGAAGGGGAAGAAAAATCAGCAACCAGGAACTTTAGCACAGTAACCGCAAACTTCGCCGACAAGAACCAACAAAACACAAGCTTACTATGCATATTCCTGTTCAAGCCATTACGGTACAGCAAACATGATTGCGGAAAAGGAGGCGGTTGTGTGCATCACACACACACACCCAGAGCATCCATAACAAGACAAGATAGAAAGATGCATTCTTTTCTCCTTTTCCTCTTACCTTTCCGTTCTCTTCGTGCAGCTAGGAGAAACAACCGACAGAAGAAAAAAGTACAGCCTCCTGCTCGTCCTGCCCCTGGATAGACGGGTAGACGACACAGGTAGACTCCTGGGCGAAGGAAGAACAGGGAGAAGTCCAGGGATGGCAACTTGAATAGGCGCCCAGCACACACCTTGCCTATTTCAGCTCCTTTCCTCTTCCGGTTCCTTCGCCCTCGCAGCCACCTTCCCTTCTTACCTTGCCTTTGGCGGCCGGCAAAAGCGAAAACCCAGAAGCCCAAACCCCAAAAGCAGGAGAAGCAGACAGCCGCAGCTCCTCCACTTCCTCCTCCTGCCGTTACCCTGCTGCTGGTGCTGTGTGAGCGGGTGTGGGTAGGACTACGCAGCACGAGTCCAGAGTGGAAAGGCTAGGAGCCGTGGCCCGTGGAGCTGTGGATAATTTTTGGATTCGGATTCACCGGGAGGGGGAGAGAGTGGAAAGTGGTAGCTTCTGCCCAACTCTACCGTCTGCCATTCCACAACTGCTCACTTTCTCCTCCCTGTTCTTTTGCTTTTTGTTGGTGTCCAGAAAGATGAAGAACAGAGAAGGAAAGGAGAGGAGATACCTCCACTCCAAATGGGTTGGTGGAGAGAGTGCCTTTGGCCGCTGCGTAAGAGGGAACAGAGAATAGAGAGAGGCACCTGTGTAAGAAAAGGAACACAGGGGGAGAGGAGAGAGAGAGAGAGAGAGAAGGAGATGGACATTTTTTCAAATTTTCAGTTCTTTTAGGAAAGAAAGAAAATATTACTTTTACACCACCTTGTGATGACGCTACCACCTCTGAGCCAGCCTCCCTCATGTAGTGTGACATGTGAAATGAGGAGAGAGAAGGAAAGAGGAGAGGTGGGAATGTGAAGAACAAAACGTGGTCATAGTGGGATAATATTCCTATTTTTCTTCATTTAATTTGGCATTTATGTTAAGATTAGCGTGAGGAGCAAAAGGAAAGAGAGTTGCAAGTGTGTGAGTGTGTGCGCGCGCAGGCTGGAAGCCTTCAATGCTGCGATATCTTTGAATCAATTTTATACTCAAATTCGTTTTTCTGCATTTTTTTTTCAGAAGAAACCATCAAAATATCTTGTTATGTTTCTGAAGCAGTAAACTCAAAAGAAAGTAAAATATTTCAGTATATATAGGAACGAATAAATGATAAAGATTCCCCGCCCATAATAGAGGTGTGAATGATGACGTTTCGGGATGCCAACTGGGTGCGAGCCAAAAAATGAAAAAGGGGTGTTTTCTCTTCTACTTCTTATTAAAAAAAATTAAAAATAAAATAGAAATTTAAAATGGTGTTTCTACTTTTGCATTAATTTTCACTTTTAAGGTGAGAATATATATATATATATATATAGCATAAGCTTCCAATGCAACAACATTTCGATAGTTAGAACACATTTATAAATTCATAAAAATATATATATGATTAGATCTGCAAACATAAATCACATGTTTTCAAATATAAATATGTTAATCCACAAATTACACAGCTCTGATTTATTTTATTGAGCACATGGAGCTAATACAATAGTAAATAAATAAATAAAAACTCTTCCATCTATATATATCCTCTCGATCATCTACATTATAATGGCACATGTAAAATGAAGTGTATCAAGATCAAATTTGTATAACAATGTTGAGAAATGTTTATTGTACTTTCACATTGCACTTTAAGTACAATGTGACTAGGCAAAAATCTATGTGGCACCCCTCCCATGAGGAGTGATAACGTGGTCATCCAATTGTTGGATGTCACATGAGCATGTTACTTAGTCACATTGTATTTAAAATATAATATAAAAATATAAAAAATCTTTCTCAACAATGTTATATTAGTACTTGTGTTGGCCGAGCTAGCTCGGTACACCATGGACAACGAGAGAGCGATGGGAAACACATGCAAGTGGCAGCGGAAGGTAGTTGAGTGGCTCGAGGCACAGTGATGTGGGGCGCGGCGCAAGGGCTGTCTGGCTGCGCCATGGGGTGGGAAACTTGCAACAAGCTTCTTGGGTATAGGTGGGATATTAGTTGGTGCATGCAACTGCGAGAGCTACTGCATGGGGGACAGGAGGTGGAAAGCGGTCGTTGGCCACTGGATGGAGTGGCGATGGGTGGTGTAGTGCCCGGTGTTTGTATACAACTTGG
Source organism: Colocasia esculenta (assembly GCA_014218235.1). NCBI lineage: Eukaryota > Viridiplantae > Streptophyta > Magnoliopsida > Alismatales > Araceae > Colocasia > Colocasia esculenta. The sequence goes on along the minus strand of CM024761.1, from coordinate 23,187,374 downwards.
GTAGGGGTGCAATGGTGACTTGGTGAGTTTAAATTTTGAGAGTTAGATTTTTTAAAATCTTATAATATATATATATATGTATATATACACAGTGAATGAAAAAAGTAAGAGTCATAATTTAATGATAATCTTCCATGTACATTAGAAGGAGATCAATGATTCAATTCTCATTGATAGTAGATTTATAAAAAAAATTAATTTTTTAAGAATAATATTAAGGGTTTGATGATGTAATAGATTAATATTCAATAAAATAAAAAATGGAAAAATAAGTCTTTCTGTTTTTGCACCTTGTAAAATTTTGAAAATCCATTTTTTTTTGCTAAGTTATTAAAAAGTTTTTGTTCCGCAGTTCCTCATTTTATAAAGAGTGCATAAATTCTAGTACCGTAAACCTAAACCGATCAATTAAATGAAAAGTGGATATTTGCTATGAAAATATTTATTGTTATTCCGAATTGACGACAATATTTAAATGAATTACGTACTAGTCAAATAATTCTATTGTTCTTCTCTTTCTTTTCTAGTCAATAAAATCATTTTACAACAAATCTAGTAAAGTTTTATTGCTGATTTGATGTGCAGAAAGATTTAGTGCACTTTGTATTGTATTTTAAATATAATATGATTAGGTAATAATCTATGTGACATCCAACAATTAGGTTGTCACTTTATCACTCCTCATATGAGAGTGCCACATAAATTATTGTCTAGTCATATTACACTTAAAGTGTAATACAAAAATATACTACAAATCTTTCTCTGTGATCTGTTAGCAAACATGTCATTAGGTATAGGCCTAACTATAGTCAACATCAAAAGACGGTAACCTGACGTAGGAAACGCATCATCTGACAGACTGACATGTACACCTAGTTGACGTGGGGGCACGCGAGTAGTGTCTTCGTTGATGCAACATCTTGTCATTAAGAACAAGGATCGCATGCGTACGTCGAGAGCCAACTTTTCGACTACTTACGTACCTAAATCTCGTCAATTTAATACATACATCACTATCCATTAATGAACAATGTTGTATCTCCTGTAATAGACGCTCTCGATCTCTCTTGTAATCGAGGAATTTTACTTATTAATGTCTTATAGGGTGTTTGGTTACAATTTTTTATCTATCTTTTCTCTAAATTTTAAAAAAGAGAGATCAAATACAAAGACATGTTTGGTAAGCAAAAATTTTTTTAGGAAGAACTTTTATCTTTTGTAAATCTCTTTCAAAAAATAAAACAAGTGCCAACTGTTTTTATTTTAAAAACACAAAAGTCTCTCCCCCAACCCCCTCCCCCAAACCCAGCCACCCCTCACCCCCCCCCTTGCGGCCTCCCCTCCCCCTCCCCTCCGACCACCCCCACTCCCCGTCGGCGACCACCCCACACCCGCCGACAACACCCCACCCCCCTTGCGGCCTCCTCCTCCCCCACCCCCCCTACTTCCCCCCCCCCCTCCTCCTTCCCGGCGCACAGAACCACCCCCCACCCCCACCCCCCCCTTGCAGCACCCCCCTGCGCCCCCCCCTCTCCCCCCTGCTCCCCCCCCTCCCCCTCCGGCGGCCCCCACCCGCCTGCGCCCCCCTCCCCCCACCCCACTCTGCGCCTCCCCCCTCTCCCGCCTTGCTCTGCCCCCTCCCGCGCCCCCCTGCACCCGCCCTGCACCCCCCTCTCCCGCGCCCGGCTCCCCCTCCCCCCGCTGGAGCCCCCACCGCCGCTCTGCACCCTCCCCCCCTCCGGCGCCCCCCTCCCTCCCCCGTCGGGATCCCCCCCCTCCAACGCCCCTCCCTCCCCCGCCGAGATCCCCCCAGCCACCCTGCGCCCTCCCCCCCCTCGGCGGCCCACCACCTGCCCTGCGCCCCCCTCCCCTCCCGGCTCGGGCGGCTCCCACTCCCGTTCTAAACACATCAATACAAAATTTAAAAATTTGGATATTTTACCACACATAACGTCATATTTTCATAACTTAATTTAAAGTTAAAAGAGAACTCAACTTTATTTTTTAAGTAGAAATAGTTTCTTTTTTTAAATTGCTCCAAACCCCATTAGGCACAGTTGAGATATGCTCAGGAAGAAATAAAAATCGGTAAAAATCAATTTCGCAGAAGATGCATATACGGAAGGAGCTTCTCCACCTCGTTGTCTGTATCTACATGCGAAAGTGACGAAAAAAATTCGTTGCTCTTACATCTATAGACACAATGTCTACAATTTTGTAGAAATTTTCAAAAATGATTTCTAAGCTGCTTTTAAAAAAGTGGAGAGAGACAACATATTTTCTCTCTCCTCGCTAAATTTGTGCTACACAAAAGTCGAAGGTGGCTAAGAATATTTGAGAACAAAAGTGATTTTATCAAAGATTTTAAAATCTAAACTTTTTTCTAACTCAATAAGTGCCTTAGTTATCTCAAACTCTGATTGATATATATATTGATGATTTCAATTTAAGTGATATAAAAGTAAATTAGAAATGGTAGTTATATATTTAACATTAATGTCTAATCTAGTTCCGTCAAATAAATATGATGTGATATAAAAATAACGACAAAAATAATGATATATGATAGAGATATAATAATGACATAAGAATAGACAACGATGACAATGATGGGGGCACCAATGATATAATAAGTTGATAGTTGCGAGGTCATGTCTGAGACAAATAAGAGGTGAACGTCGCGAAATAGATAGAAAGTCTTGCTCTTATAAGGAAGCGCATGATATGACAAGAACAAATTGATCTCAACTAACTAAGCCAAACCTATAATTATCTTTATCATTCTCAACACCAAGGACAAGAAAGCCATATATTATTTTTGTGACCACAGCTCTAAGGATACAACTGACCAGCATCTTGTAACATGCTTGTATATATAGATGTCACTAATCTATTCTTCTCTAGAGAAATAATAAGGTCGTCTGAACAAAAACCATCTTAGGCTCTTAGATATGAAACTTGAGAAGTCTGTAACTCTAGAGGAAGCTGGCTCTCTAAATCTTATATTTGAAGATGACGAAATCAATGAAACTTTACCGTTGGTTTCAAAAGAGAAATATGAGTTTTTTTTCTTTATTATTTGAGATACATGCATGCATGTCTCTTTTAAAAAATTACAAGTAAAAGATAAGATAAATATCCAATACTTGATCAACCGAATATTAAAATAATTGACGTCGAAAAGAACAGTCGATGCGGGCCGTGCGGCAGACGGCGCGGCCGCACAGGCTGCAGAAAACCAGAAAGAGAAGAAAAAGATTTGCACGTGATCTACCGACTGCAAAGTGCAGCGCCGCCCAGGACTCGTGACACGTGGAAGCCACAGAGACATGGAGAATTCAAAAGACAGTGGAAGTCGGCAACGCCCAACGTATCTTTGCAGTCTTTTCACATCTAAATAATTTTGAGTTTTTTAAACATACCCCTATAAATTATCACATAAATAAATATATACTTCTCACCTTTATGGGTTGTCAAAAGTACCCCTGATGTATCTAAATACTTGCGGCAATGTACTCATGTCATGTTGAGATCACGAATCCGTCATCCAATTAGGCTTCATAAGAATTCTTCGGCATCACGGTTTGGCATCAACTGTTCAGCGATTTGGAGTCGACAAAGTTTTGACAAGATGAAAGCAGACCCAAATATTTCTCTTCTGCACGACTTCTGCGCCAACAGATTTTGGAGAGTAGGAGAGAGAGAGAGACAAAAAAATTTCTCTCCTCCAAGCCAAAAGCGCACAGAGGCAACTTTTCATGGATTTTGAAAAAGCAGACATTGTGCAAGCTTTTTTTTTAAATACCGCACATGGAGCTCTGTGTGGAACGTAGCGTTTGCATGGAATATGTTTAAAAAAATTTGTGTGTTGTACGGTCGGACAACACCAACCTCTTCAATGGAAGGTACAAAATTTCTGTGGCAAAATCAAAACCTTGTCGGGACTGTCAGAAAAAAGAGATTTTAACAAAATCTCTTTCGTCCTCCACGGTGCAAACGCTGCCTTAGTATACTTTTGACATTTTCACATTGTTATAATATATTTTAATAGTATAAAAATAAGAAAACATAAGAGGATCCTTAGGCTCCATTGAAACCGAAGTTAGAAAAGATGAAATCGGCAAAAGTCAATTTCACAAAAGACACCAATGGAGATGTAGTTTTGGGCCCCGTCGTTTGTGTCATTTGCGAAGTGGGTGATAAGATCTCGTCACTCGTGTTCGCTCGCAAAAAGATAATGAAATTAATATAAAAAATTTATCAACATGCGCTTGTGAAAGACAAGTAAAATTCAAAAAAAAAAAACTTATATATCATCGAAATCAAAATCTTTGAAAATAGGTGAAAACTTATTTTCCAACAATGGAAAGAGAAGATACGACTTCTCTCTACCGCTCTCTTCCTTAATTATGAAATTTCTATGACATAGAAGTTGGAGTAGTCCGATGTTCGATGTGAGCTGCTACGAGATTTTACACTGAAAATTTAACTTAAGAGTGTTTACAAATATTGTCTTAGATCTGTGCACAGTAAAAAAAAAAAGACAATTATTAACAAGCTCCACCACGTTCTCCTAGCAACGTAGGCGAGGGAAACCCGACAGCAAGAGGAGACAGGAGAAGTGGGAAGGGAAGCCGAAAGTGGGAATGGGGGGCGGTGAGGACAAACGCGAACACCGTTAGCCGTTATCGCGGAAAGGAGTTGAAACGAACGACCCACCATTTTTAAAAGAATCCGGATCCTCTCGCCCCTGGCAGGGGCCGGTCAATAGTAAGGGTGGGGGGGAGGGGGATTTTTCATTTCACTCTTTAATATTTTATTTTTTGGTATTTTACACAGAGGGGTCTATGACCCCCCCCCCACCTCATGTATTGACCGGCTTCTCCTCTTACGAGGGGTCGAGAGGATCTCGACTCTTTAAAAGAGGAAAAATGGTCGACAGCTCTGATCGATCGGTGATCTACATGTCTGCACCGATTGCTGTGTTTCAATGACGTGTCCTTTTTGTTGGTGTCTTTTAATCGAGACTTTTACGTATAAATGACACTTAAAGTTATAAATTTAGGGATATACTTCGATATTTGTAATTTGTCATATTCACCCAATGCATGTGCTCGTCCTGACCCAAGTACCAATTGTTACGACATGATACTGAGTAAACAATTATTGCCAATATTACATTGGATTGTTGCCATCTTCGTTCGTTATCACCACTCATTTTATGTGGACAAGGCACGATAGAATTGCATTTATCGAATACTAATCTAACTATCTAATACGGTGTTAGATAATTATTAACACTTCTCTATTTAAAATGATCGATCGACATTGGTAATTGTACTCGAACAAATCCAGTGAACTGTTTCGGTACAAAAGATGTACTTCTGTGCTATATAAATTCCAATATTAATTTGTCATTTGATGGCGTTTTATAATGGTTGTCATAAATTAAATAATATCTTGTCTATCTGTGTTCGAAAAATGGAAATTAAAAAGCTAATTGTATGTGTTTTTTTTTCCTTTTCTAATTCGTTGGTTCATCCATCGGTCATGATTTTGACAGTTTTACCAGCACTTCTGTTCTTATGTTCTTTTCATCATCGAGTCAAAAACAACCTTTCTACTGAACACTTTTGTGTTAAAAATAATACAAAATTTTCATAAAAAATCATTGTTCCAGGATCGCCAATTCACATGTGTCCTCAGCATAATTTGTCGTGTCGTCGCGGTATCAAGTTGGCTCTTGTCAAGAGAAGGCCGAGCTGTGACGGAACACCTCGTCCAAGTCTGTTAAACTGTTAATGTATTTGATCCGAGTCCGTCTCCCGCGAACGGGCCGAAGCCTCGCAAGGGATATCATACTACAGTCCGTGTAAACACAAAGGAACACACCATTTCATATATATATTCCACAAGTTTACATAGCCATATTTCCACAAAACAGAAAGAAAGTGCAAGAGCCTGGGGCATACCCCGAGGTACAACTGAAGAAAGTAACCAACTAGCTACACTACCCTGCTGGAGGTACTGACCCTGCACCGCTACACGCAGCTTTGAACTGGACGACGGTCGAGAAATATCCTCCTCGCTCTCACTGTGGGGGTAGGGGTGAGTCTCGCTAGTCATTGGCTCAGTAGGGAACTCCCCCAAAATCGAGCAAACTAAAAATACAGGTACAAAAGCAATAAACAGTACCAACAATTTATAGAACAGCTAAGCAGGATATGAAAGCTGTAAAAGTACTCATCGTCTGTCGACTACGAAAAATAACTGTAATAATTAAACGGCAAACCAGTACAAGCGTACGAGCTAAAGTAGAGACCGCCAAACACGAGCCACGTGAACTGGTTCGCGACACCAGAGATTGACTCGGACAAGCTAACACAGGTCTACCTCTCAGTCTCGCAGCCACGAACGAAAGGTCCAGCTGCTGCCCCACGTGAAAAGGTCAAGCAACTGTGGAGACCAACTAAACACCACCACCTGCGGACCACACGGTCGCAGGCCCATGCCTAGCACCTCTAGAGACCCTGGCCCGGGCTCGCTAGAGTGAGGCACTGGAAAAGGACTAGCTGGGGACCAGTGTCGACTACTGGTGTCCGTACCCCTAACTACGAGCGCGCTACAAGTGACTAAAAGACAAGTACGGCAGTCACTGTCCCACTGTCGTCTTTCCCTCAGCCGGACGTACAACTCAAACACAGGAGTGAGGGTGTCCAAGTCAGACGACACAGACCTTGACGATACAACACAAGTACCGGGACAAAACTCCGAGCTAACAGCCTGGCTCACAGAGAACTGGGGCACCCAACTGGAGAGGTAACCACGGTAGGCGTCGTACTACTTGCCACGTACACAAAACCACGTGCACGTCACACAAACCACGTGAAGACTCACGTAAACCGCGTGCACTAGTAGTTCACTACACGTGAACACCATGTAAACACGTAAAGAAACAGCCAACTGCGTACCCAGTATGCTAGTCTTAAATCACGAGCACTGGGTGCACCACAATTATCATTGCACCGCTCGATATCATTAAATATCTAATATAACAACATTTTCATAAAAACATGTTGGCGGCAACATCGACTGCCGTCATGGGATGTAAACGGCAAGGTATATAGTCGTTAAGCTCCCAGCAGAAGAACCTGGCGTCAATCGATGTTGACGCCAAGATCTTCGGCCATCAACTTCACAGAAACCCTGGGCTGATACCTCAGGTATTCCCAGCCCTAAAACCAATAGAAAAATACCAGGAATCACCTTCTCTAGCATGCATGAATCCTAATCAACTCGAAACAACATGTTTCCATTGTTAAATTGATCAAACCACCCATTAACCCCGCATGCAGAACCATTCCCAAAAAACACAATTAGCATGCGAATTCATGCATTCCAAATGCATTATCACAATCTATAGGGACTAAAGGGATCGTTCCCTACCTCAATACGCACTTAAACCTCCTAAATTCTCCCGATTCGCACCAAACCCTCCACGAGCTCCTACGACAATTACACCTCGCTCCGGCGTTTCCTTGGCCGATTCGTCACCACCTCATATTCCACGATCCTCCAACTATCCTTTTACAACTGTTGGAAGTAGTGGGGAAGCAAGGGGCATGAAAATAGGGCAAGGGAGAGGGAGAATGAGCTGAGGAAACTGTCCTCGGGTAGACCTATATTCTGCAGGTCGCACAGGTTGGCGTCAACCCTAATGCCGTTTAGAGAACTGTCACAGTAGACGTCCACAAAGCCTGCCGTTAAGTTCATAAGGTTGGCGTCACCTTCGATGGACGCCAAACCAGTCAACGACCACACATGGCCGTCAACTCCTAATCAACTGCAGCAAGTCCTATCTTGTTTCAGGACCAAACCTGCACCAACCCTGCACACACCACACGTCCAAACCACACTGGCCTCACAATGGCCATCAAAACCATTACACACATAACCCTTAAGGATCCGAAAAGCACGCGACGTTATATTACTATCATCTAAAAAGAAAATTTCGACCTCAAAATTCATAACACAACTCAAACTTAAACAACTTAAACATGCACTTTCTTACAAATACTATCATCTAAAAAGAAATACAAAAGCTTATTCAAACAGATAGGGATACCCTTTAGCCATCTCCTCGGCTAATTCCCAGTTATCCTCACCACCCAACCTATTTTCCGATCTCACTTTAACTAATTCAATTTCTTTATTTCTCAACTTCTTTATCTTTCGATCAGTGATCTGCACCGGATACTCTGGCATGGTCATATCCGACCTCAAGTCACCACCTTGGTAACTGATTATTTGAGCTGGATCTTCAATGCATTTTCTTAACATAGAAACATGAAATATATCATGGACATCTGCAAAATCTGCTAGCAAATCCAGCCTATAAGCTATTTCCCCAATTCTCTCAATCACCTGGAAAGGTCCCACATACCTTGGGCTCAATTTTCCAGTCTTGCCAAATCTCATAATACCTTTACTCGGGGAAATTATCAAGAAAACAAAATCTCCCACTTCAAACTGAAGTGGTCTCCTCCGGTTATCTACATAACTCTTTTGCCTACTTTGAGCTGCCTGTAATTTTTCCTTAATAAGCTTCACTACTTCTGTAGTTTGCTGAATCAATTCAGGACCCACTAATTGTCTTTCTCCCACTTCATGCCAGTTCAATGGGGTTCTACATGGCCTTCCATATAAAGCTTCATACGGTGCCATCCCAAGACTGGTATGATAACTATTATTATAGGCAAACTCAACCATTCCAAATGATGCTCCCAGTTACCTCCCCAAACTAAACAACAAGCTCGCAATATATCTTCAATCGTCTGGATAGTCCTCTCTGTCTGACCATCTGTCTGGGGATGATAAGCGGAGCTATATCTCAGCTTAGTGCCAATTACTTTCTGCAAACTTCTCCAAAACCCAGAAGTAAATCTTGGATCTCTGTCAGACACAATAGTTTTCGGAATACCATGCAATGGAACAATTCTTTCAACATAAACTTTTGCTAATTTATCCACTGTCCAAGACATACTTACTGCCACTAATCTGCACACCTTAGTTAATCTGTCAACAAATACCCATATTCTGTTATGCCCGGAACCCGATCTTGGTAAACCTGCCACAAAGTCCATAGCAATATCATCTCATTTCTATTGTGGAATAGGTAGCGGTTGCAATAGACCTCCAGGCTTCTGATGTTCTGCTTTAATCTGTTGACAGATAGCACATCTTGCAACAAATTCTGTTATTTCCTTTTTCATATGAGGCCACCAGAAATGCTTCCTCAAATCGTGGTACATTTTAGTACTATCCGGATGGATAGTGTACCTGGATTTATGGGCCTCCTCTAACACTCGTTGCTTCACCTCTCTTTCTACTGGAACAAACAACCTGCCTCTGAGCCTAATCACACAATTATCATCAATGGTAACTCCTTCCATTTTTACAATTTCAGCTAAACTTACATCCGCTCTCTGAGCCTCAACAATCTGCCAATACAAGGACGGCTCTATAGCACTAGCAGCTAGTACTGCCCGTCGCTGACTACTGGGCACATACAAGGAGTTCTCCACTATCTCTTCATACAGCTTCCACTCTTTAATCATCATCATATTTATATATGCCTTTCTGCTCAAGGCATCTGCTACAACATTGACCTTATCCGGATGGTAAGCCAAACTGAAATCATAATCTTTCAAATATTCGATCTATCTGCGCTGACGGAGATTTAAATCCTTCGGCGAGAAGATATACTTCAAGCTTTTATGATCTGTAAAGATCTCAAATCTCTTGCCATACAGATAATGCCTCCACATTTTCAAAGCAAACACAACTGCTGCCAATTCCAAATCATGAGTGGGGTAATTCTCCTCTGCTAATAACACTGGTGGTGGTGGTGGCAAGGGTGCTACAAAAGGCACCTCCCCTCCTGGCGGTGGCGGAACTGGAACTGTAGGTACAGTCTCTCCATCCCTAGGTGGCACTGCAACTGGTGGTACCGGCGCCTGCTGATCCATCCTCCTTTGGATATTAGTGAGGCTCTCCCAGATCCTCATTATCATATGCTGAGTACTTTCCTCTGGATCATCTCTCCACCACCCCAATCTCTTCCATCAGCCATTTCAAATTTCTACATAAACAAAACACCAAACAAAAATAAAACAACAAATTATCATAAACCAGGGCCCCTACCAGCAGTGTACAAAGACCGAAATAAGGCTATGTATCTTTCTAGTTCCCTTATATTAACACAGACCTTGCTCGGATACCAACTGTGATGGAACACCTCGTCCAAGTCCGTTAAACCGTTAACGTACTTGATCTGAGTCCGCCTCCCGCGAACGGGCCGAAGCCTCGCAAGGGATATCATACCACAGTCCATGTAAACACAAAGGAACACACCATTTCATATATATATTCCACAAGTTTACATAGCCATATTTCCATAAAACTGAAAGAAAGTACAAGAGCCTGGGGCATACCCCGAGGTACAACTGAAGAAAGTAACCAACTAGCTACACTACCCTGCTGGAGGTACTGACCCTGCACCGCTACGACGCGGCTCTGAACTGGACGACGGTCGAGAAACGTCCTCCTCGCTCTCACCTGTGGGGGTAGGGGTGAGCCTCGCTAGTCACTGGCTCAGTAGGGAACTCCCCCAAAACCGAGCAAACTAAAAACATAGGTACAAAAGTAATAAACAGTACCAACAATTTATAGAACAGCTAAGCAGGATATGAAAGCTGTAAAACTACTCACCGTCTACCGACTATGAAAAACAACTGTAATAATTAAACGGCAAACCAGTACAAGCGTACGAGCTAAAGTAGAGACCACCAAACACGAGCCACGTGAACTGGTTCGCGACACTAGAGACTGACTCGGACAAGCTAACACAGGTCTACCTCTCAGTCTCGCAGCCACGAACGAAAGGTCCAGCTGCCGCTCCACGTGAAAAGGTCAAGCAACTGTGGAGACCAACTAAACACCACCACCTGCGGACCACACGGTCGCAGGCCCATGCCTAGCACCTCTAGAGACACTGGCCCGGGCTCGCTAAAGTGAGGCACCGAAAAAGGACTAGTTGGGGACCAGTGTCGACTACTGGTGTCCGTACCCCCAACTACGAGTGCGCTACAAGTGACTAAAAGACAAGTACGACAATCACTGTCCCACTGTCGTCTTTCCCTCAGCTGGACATACAACTCAAACACAGGAGTGAGGGTGTCCAGGTCAGACGACACAGACCTTGACGGTACAACACAAGTACTGGGACAAAGCCTCGAGCTAACAGCCTGGCTCACAGAGAACCTGGGGCACCCAACTGGAGAGGTAACCACGGTAGGCGTCGTACTACTTGCCACGTACACAAAACCACGTGCACGTCACACAAACCACGTGAAGACTCACGTAAACCGCATGCACTAGTAGTTCACTACACGTGAACACCACGTAAACACGTAAAGAAACAGCCAACTGCGTACCCAGTATGCTAGTCTCAAAACCACGAGCACTGGGTGCACCACAATTATCATTGCACCGCTCGATATCATTAAATATCTAATATAACAACATTTTCATAAAAACATGTTGGCGGCAACATCGACTGCCGTCAATGGGATGTAAACGGCAAGGTATATAGCCGTTAAGCTCCCAGCTGAAGAACCTGGCGTCAATCGATGTTGACGCCAAGATCTTCGGCCATCAACTTCAAAAAAACCCTGGGCTGATACCTCAGGTATTCCCAGCCCTAAAACCAATAGAAAAACACGAGGAATCACCTTCTCTAGCATGCATGAATCCTAATCAACTCGAAACAACATGTTTCCATTGTTAAATTGATCAAACCACCCATTAACCCCGCATGCAGAACCATTCCCCAAAAACACAATTAGCATGCGAATTCATGCATTCCAAATGCATTATCACAATCTATAGGGACTAAAGGGATCGTTCCCTACCTCAATACGCACTTAAACCTCCTAAATTCTCCCGATTCGCACCAAACCCTCCGCGAGCTCCTACGACAATTACACCTCGCTCCGGCGTTTCCTTGGCCGATTCGTCACCACCTCACGTTCCACGATCCTCCAACTATCCTTTTACAACTGTTGGAAGTAGTGGGGAAGCAAGGGGCATGAAAACAGGGCAAGGGAGAGGGAGAATGAGCTGAGGAAACTGTCCTCGGGTAGACCTATATTCTGCAGGTCGCACAGGTTGGCGTCAACCCTAATGCCGTTTAGAGAACTGTCACAGTAGACGTCCACAAAGCCTGCCGTTAAGTTCATAAGGTTGGCGTCACCTTCGATGGACGCCAAACCAGTCAACGACCACACATGGCCGTCAACTCCTAATCAACTGCAGCAGGTCCTATCTTGTTTCAGGACCAAACCTGCACCAACCCTGCACACACCACACGTCCAAACCACACTGGCCTCACAATGGCCATCACAACCATTACACACATAACCCTTAAGGATCAGAAAAGCACGCGACGTTACACGAGCGCCTAGCACAATTGACATGTTTGGTCCCCTCCCCCACCCCCCAGCTCCCCCCAATGTCGATGATGTCTGCCTCCACTCCAGGCACGCCCAAGATCTCCTTGCAAGTGGTCTTCGCGGTGGTCCCCAGATTGTTGTTGTGGTCGCCAAGGGTGGGGAGGGGACGAAGAGCGTTGGGGGATGGGGGAGGAGGCTGTCGGGGGGCGGGAAGGTCCAGGGATGGGGGAAGGGGGCCGATAGAGGGTTGGGTAAGGGGGTGGGGGTGGGGAAGAGGGCGGGGAGCAAGGTCGGTAGCATACTGTTGCTATACGCACCGATCTGACTCGTGTTAGCGAGAGTACTTTGCCACGGTCTACCATGGCCTCAGGGTAATTACCCCTAGCTAGGAGACAATTATGAAATTATCTCATGATTATTTATTCTTTTGATATTATCTATTTGAAATAATATTTTGAATTATTTAAAATTTGAGAAAGAATCTCAAAATTATCGACCAACTTCAGCTATATAACACTCCTCTGGAGAACTTTCCTTCCCTTATTTCCATTAGATTACTTGTTAAAAAAACATGTAGCCCCAAACTCTCCCCACCCTAAACCGAGGACCACATATATTATATATACAGAAAGAGAGTTGGGCTACAAAAGTCGAAGAAGCAATAAATTGCGAGATGGGGGATGAGGAGGTGGGGCACTGGCATAGAAGGCAAAACAGGTATCCGTTGGAGTGGACGGAAGGATTTGAAACGGCGAGAGCCGAGAGGGATTCCACAGCCGACGCCTTCATTCACATGTGTCTCTGTCTCTTCCCCTTCCCCACCGGCCGCCTCCACCTAACAAACAATATGCATTTGTTTAAATAATGGTAGCACCGTAGCAGAGGCTGAAAAGTGTTTTGTGGGAAGATTGGGCGAGATCAACTTAGAATATTATAAAATTTGTCGAGTTGAAGTTTCTGTATCATAGATGTTTCTGAATAAATATTAACGATGTAGTCCTTCATATATACCGGAAAGTGATAAAAAATTCAACTCTCATTGATAATAGATTCACAAAAAAAAATTAAGATTTTTTTAAAAACTATGTCAATTGTTCAAGTCGTACCAAATAATGTAATAAATTGATATTTTAATAATTAAAAAAAGAATAAATGTTAACATCATGAAAAGGATCTTTTTACTTTAGTTATGAGAATGACCTTGATAAACCTAGTTTACTAACTTAGGCCCATAAGAGGAGGAGGAAGGGATTTAGTCTAATATCGGTAATGAGAATTCACCATTCATAAGAGGAGGAGAAATGGATCGTAAAGCTCGTTAGGCACGACTACTAGTGGGTGACTATGAGCCAAGATGTCGTTGACCTACTCAAAAGATATGAAAAGTGATAAGCCTTTGCAAACCTCCACCATGCGTCAACTATCAAGTTCATCACCATGATTGAATCTTGCCCCTCACCAGGTTGACAATCGACATCTTGGGCTCTCACCCCCTGCCCCCAACCTAGTTTCAATGAAAGTTCATCATGTGGTCATTGTGGATTAGTTCACCAAATAGGTGGAAGATAAACCCTTGGCTTGGATCCCTGAGAGGATAATTTAGGACTTTGTCTAATGTTGCATCATCTCCAAGTTTGGCCTACCTTGAGTGCTTGTCAATGACACTAGGATGTAATTTGCTTAGAAGTACCCATAAAAAAAAGTGATTTGCTTAGAAGTACTTCCAAGCAAGATGCGCCGACAATAGCATAAGGAAAAACTTCACATAGGTGACACACCCCCATAACAATGGCTTAGCCGACATCACCAATAGAACAAAGATCAAAGGTGCATCTCATGCAACCTAAGTGGAATTGGACGGACGAGCAACCATCTATGTTGTGATCCTATTGATCCACTCCAAGGTCAACCATCAAAGAGTCACCATTCAATCTGACCTTCAAAGTTGAGATAGCTTCCTGATGGAAGTAGGCAAGCTTTCACTTCATGTGGCATCATGCCAACTTAAGCTCAATGATGAAAACATACTTGACAACATTGAGCTTGTTGAGGAGGTTCAAGAAGTGATATTTCTCAGTATGGCCGTAGGCCAACAAGGCGTAGCCCAATTCCACAATCAAAGCATATGAAGCTGACATTTCCTTGTCGATGACCTAATCAAATATAAAGTTGAAGTCTCTAACCCGACCCAAGCCATAGAGAAACTAGCCCAGAGTTGGGAATGCTCTTATAGGGTCAAGGAAGTGTTACAACACGATGAATATCACCTAGAAACTACTAACGAAAAACTTGTCCCGAGGATGTGGCATGTAACCAACTTAAGAAAGTATTTTTTTGTATAAATTTTTAGCTCTAATCAGAATAATTCAGCTCATTTTTTAGTATCAATTGATCATTTAGACAAGTATTCAAGTTGGGTGGGCCATGATCCACCACCTCTACAACATCAAGTCGGTGGTATCACATTACCTCACATATTATTGAAAGTTTACGAAATCCTCATGTTTGATGGGCCGCACTCCACCACCACAGTGGTGCCACATTACCTCTTCTATTATCAAAAGTTTGTCAAGTCCCTAAGTAGGATGGGCCATGCTCTACCACCTTGGAGGCATCAGGTTGGTTGTACCACATTACCCCAACTGCTATTGAAAGTTTGCGAAGTCCCCAGGTTGGATGGACCACACTCCACTACCTCGGTGGCATCAGGTTGACACTACCGCGTTATCCCATCTATTATGGAAAGTTTGTGAAGTCATCTAGTTGGATGTGTCATGCTCCACAATCTCAACGACATCTGGTTGTACGACAACACTATGTTATCCTAAGACACCGCAACATGTTAGGTTCTCCTCACTTAGACGGACTTGGGGCAATCTTTTGACCTCACCGCTCTTGCATATTGATGTTGTAAGATGACTCTGGCCACCTAGTCAGCCCAATACATGGGGAAGGGAAAATGATTCCTCTGACCTTATCCTCACGAAGAAAAATGGAATTGAGGTTGGCAAACCCCTAACTAGTGGCTCACATGCCTAGCGATGATATAAAACCACTCTTTATGCATCAAGCTACTTTTAAGATATAAAAATAAAGAACATACCTAATTAGAGGGATCCCCAGCCAAGCCCTATGACACATTATTAAAAAGTAAAAAATTAGTTTGCCAAGTGTTTGAGATGAGTTGGGTGGGCATTATACCCAAATACCACAACAATGCAGTGACAAATAATATAATAGAAAACCTAAGGCCAGCCCACATGGCCTCCTCATAAAAGCATAAGTGGCTAGGTTGGCTGGTATTTACACGGTCTTTTCTTAGGCTACCATGAGCTCAAACTTGGCCAGGACCTTGAATTCCTCTTGACTCCTCACTAGCTCTTCCACATTGACACTTGATGCCAATTGTGCCACCATCTGTGTTGCGCAATGGGTTGACCTACCACCCTCCTCCTCATCCTTAGGCACCAGCACATGGATTGGTTGGGCTTTGCTGACGGTCACCACCTCGTCCACGTCGACCACCAAAACTATAGCCCTGTGTCATCTTGTGCTTCCACCTCGTCCATCCCTCTCTCCTCAGCCATGCGCCACTCACCCCCATTGAGTCCACGAAACCTATGATTCTGTCGTGCTACTAAGGTCCACTAACCTCAAGTTGATGAAGGGTGCAATTTCCCTCAAGCTTCATGAAAACTGGTGCTCGACATCTCCTGACCTATTGCTACCACTTACCAATGACTAAAGTGACCTTGAAGGGGAAGCATTGTGCCACCTCACTTGCTTTCCTAAATGCCAAGCTTTGAACTCTTCTGGTCTCTCACAACCTCCACACTAGAGCAAATGTGCAAAATGGCACTCCGACTCCCTTAACCATTACTCAGATACCAATGGTCAAGTATCAGTGGTCATCAACTATGAAGCCCAACAATCACCCTAGCGCATGCGTATATTGAGGTGATACAACACATTGATTGCTAGTTGTAGCGCTCAACACATGTTTGTTCAGGCTGAAGACTCTAGTGCTAGGATTCATGAGCTTAGTTCTTGGCTTTGGTGTAAGGGCCTCGTGATAAGTCCAGTCTAATAGCTCTATCTAGACTTGAGTCTGAAGTCGGACCCAACAACCTAGCACTATAGCAGAAGAAGAAGAGTAGAAGGCGAAAGAGGTTTAGCCCATATCGGTCAAGAAAATCTGCACCCAACTGCATGCAACCTCTAAAAGGAGGCCAGCAATCACATGCATCCATAAGTGTGTGATGCTATCAAATCATTACACATGTCACCACGTCATCTCTCTCTCTCTCTCTACACTTTTTTCCTCTTAATCAAACTTACAATGACTTGGGCAATGAAGGTTTCCCATAGAACTCCCTCCTTAGGACACTTTTTTCTTTGCAAGCAACTTCAAGTTGGATATCTAGCAACTATGAGTTCCTATCTTCAACAGTTGAATTGACTACTCGAGCATAAACCTTGGGCTCTATTAAGTCAGATCGTGACTTTGAAAATAGACTAACTTCATCAGGCCTTTGTTTTTTTATTGAAAAATAAATAATAGTTGATTTGTCTAACCATTAGAAATAGATCACTTCAAGATTCTAGATTATATCATGGGACACATTTTCTAATCTCTCTTGATTAATAGCCACCTTAATTATCCTTTCACTTGAGAGAGAGAGAGAGAGAGAGAGAGAGAGAAAGACAGAGATTGATCTTGACATGGAAGCTAGGGGACAAACGTGCCTTTCGAATAGGACAACTGTCCAAATATTCTAACTCACTTTCCTTGGCCTTTCAAACAGGGAGATATCCACATGAGTATTTCAACATCCCCTTAAAAGCTGCACATCAACCATCTCCACCCCGAGTTTGAACAGATTTTGGAGTATTTTCTTAATTAAAGAGATATTAATTTTATAATATAACTTTGGTTTAAATTAATCTCCGCCTGTCACTTTATTTATCAAAATATCATAAATCATCAATAAGATGGGATCTATACCCTAAGACCTCCTAAAATTAAAAGAAAAAATAATTGTCAATCGAGCTGTGGGCCACTGAAACGCCCCTTCCTTACATCCCGCCTGTTAGGCTTCATGCCTAAACTTTGTTTCTCTATGATCTACAACACATTTGTCCATGGGTTAATTTCCCGTTAGTATATCTCATACCCTTTGAACTCTCATCACACATTCGTGTAACGAAGGGCCCCAAACTTTCATCAGATGCCAACACCGTAAAAGGAAGCTAATGCATGGTATTCCTTCTTATACATTCAAATTCTTGATCAGAGTCCCCCTGCCGCTAGGTGGATTGGATATACTGGTGGGTAGCTGTCACTAAGTTAGGATTAAGAAATAGTGACAAAAAATAAGATAATATGTCAATGAACTAAGTTAGGATAGCAAGTAACAAGTATATAATGATCGTCAATAAAATATCATAGCATGAGTGTATGAACAATAATTCAGAAGAAAATACATGTATAGAGATGCTATGCCCATTCCACAAGAAAATAAATATTCGTGTCATAACATAATTCATAGAAATGTCGACTAATTTAGCTTATAGTGGTGTCATGTCAAACACCCTGTTGATCCATACCGCTCTGCGCAAATTAAACGAATTCGGGTGCTCCTCTTAAGACTGGATCTGCCCCATTTGTACATGCATTGATCCAAAAGAGTCTGAAGACCCAAAAGTACATCATCCCATTTTCATTTATGATAAACATACATACATGGTACTTGGGCACTCATCAGGAGTAAAACACGTTCTCGAAGACTAATTACTATGATTTAGTATTCCAAAAAGGGAGCTAGAAGTATGAGAATCAAAAATAGGTGATTAGATGATCAATGTTGTTTCAATGAGGTGAGATGTACAGCAAAAGGTTATCATGTTGGTGGAGTAACTTTAGAACCCAAGAAAATAAGAAAGGTAGCTTGGTTGGATAGTTTAGAACCTCACTGTCTAGGGGTAGGTCGACCTCCTGATGGGTGTGTGTCGACCTACTGAAGGAGTGTGTTGACACACTGAAGGTATGTTGACCTAACTCATGGAGTGTGTTGACCTGGGTTGATCTGCTGAAGGGATGTGTCGACACATTGAAGGGTGTGTGTCGACCTGTGTTGACCTGTTGAAGGGGTGTGTCGACACACTCTTCAATCTTTTGTTCATGTAGGGGAACTGCCTTATTGGAACCCAACCTGTGTCGACACCCTGATCAAGGTGTGTCGACCTGCTCTGGCTTTCCAGTTTGGTTTGGGTTTCTTCAGAGCATGATAACTCAAAGTTATTAAAACTTAGGATGTGTCAGGATAGTAGAAAATGATGCAGTTCATAACTGATCAATCTTTTTAGAAAAGGACGGTGTTCAGAACTGATAAATTTCTGATGAAATCAAGGCTATCAAGGAAAAGAAAGACTTAGGATTATAGTTGTTGCAAGAAGAGAAGAACATAAACATGTACACAAGGATAATCAAGAGGCCATCGAAGTCTTATAATATAAGAGTACAACTTTAGAACAAGGAATTTTTAAGGTCTATTCAAGGTCTAGAAAGTACAACTAGATGGAGTCCAGGTCTGATTATTCTATCAGAAAAGGATGGAATTCAAAACTAAGTATTCTGTCGAAAAAAAATGATGTTTAGAACTAATGGATCCTCATGAAATCATTTCTTGAAGATTTTAAAACTATGGTCATATTCAAGAAAAGATAAAGTCCATGATTATTATGAGATAAATTAAGGAAGAATATACAAAAGCAATTTCTACCAATCTAGAGCGCTAGTGGCCAATATTATCAAGGAGATGTTATCAAAATCATATGATACTTGAGCATAGGAGGAAATAGGAGATTTGTTAAGCTTTTTCAAAGTTAATAAAATAGAACATGATTTGATTTGGCTTGTTCTAGAAGTTCTTACAGAGCATGAAACAAGTAGAAAATAAAAGTTTTTAGGGATGGAGAGGCCTACACATATATAATCAAGGTTTAACAGGAGGCACCTATCTAGCCAAAGAAGAAATGCAAATCCTCTATATTTGCAATAGTAAGAGTAGCAATGGCAGCAGCAACAATAGCAGCGGCACTAGTAGTTGTAGTAGCAGCAACAACAGTATCAGTAGCAGTACTTAGTGATGGACAACAACCAAACTCTTGTAAGCATATATAAGCAATAGAGATTTATATGGATTTCAAGGTTACGTGCATGCACATCACGTAACAATGCACGTGTCGTTATAAAATCCATCTTTTGTACTGCTTGGCTACGTTCAATGGAGGGTAACTTAGCCTTCAACACGTATTGAGGTATGTGTAATCAATTTACACAAGAGGTAAGTGTCTTACGTAGCCAAGGTTACGTAAACATAAATGTTCATAAATCAGTTTCGCAATTCAGATTTAATTCATCTAGACCCTTTGACCCTTTATTTTTGTACCTAAATGATGTCCAATTAGGATAAAATTTTAGACATAAACTAATTAATAGATGATATAAATTATGATAATTTTAGTTTAATTTTTCAAATAAATTCTTCGTCAAGTAAAAATTATCCCGAAAACTTATTAGGTTGACTTAATCTCGATATTTGTACGCCAATAATTCATGATATTTATGTCTTTAGAATCAGTATATTTTTCTGAGAATTATGATGGTGTCAAATTTCAATTCTGTTATCGAATTTTGTTGGCGCCCTATCGAAATATGTACATCTGAAGACAGTACCAGAGTTACTTTAATAATGTAGAAATATCTCTAAAGAAAAGATAATCAAGTTTCTGGTAAATATTTATATCTTTTATTAAAATTAGAATTTTTTTAATTTTAGATATCATATTATTATTTTGATATTAAATTTTGGGGTGTTACAATTCTCCCCCACTAAGAAAAGAGTTTGATCCTTCAAACTCCATAACTAGTTTGGATGGATCACAAGGATTATGTTTTCAACCTTTTGAATTTTATTTAGTCAAAATTAGTCTTACCAATATTGTCATAATTATTATGTCATACGGCGTGTGCACCCACTATATATCTTGTTGTCATGACATCGTCAATTAATGGGGATCTAAATATTAGCATTTTTAGATCTTAAGAAGCCATGTGATAAGCATGGGTTCAATTAGATGCAGCCTCCACTATGTTCTTTATTTATGGTAGTAGTATATTAAATATTAAGTAGATCCTTGTTAATAGCTTACTATACTTGAGGTCTTCCCCACTAAGGAATAGTCTTAACCCTCATAGAGTTATATTGATACATATTCCTTAGAAATGGTAATAAAGCATGACGAGAATGGTGAATATTGAGAATATAATGATAGACAGGAATATTATATTTATCACGTAAGGTTTGATGATCAGTTCATCCCCATATAATTTCATTTATTATATGCTTATTTTGGTGATTAACAAAACTTCAATAAAGTATTATCTAACAAGTTCTTCTGAAGCTTAGTCATAGGAAATAAATCAGGCAAAATCAAGCAAAACCTGTAAGTATTTTTACACTGTAACATTTAAAGTTTAAAGCATGTAATTTTTCTAAGTACACATCGACTTCCTAAGTTTCATATCCACTTCATTAGAATCATAACGATTTCTATATCTTTATCGATTTTAGTCTCACAAGGATTTCATAAGTTGTGTTAACGATTGTATAGCCAACGATTTCATAAGTCATTGCAGAGCATAATGATTTCATAAGTATCATATCGATTTTAGTTTTATAACGATTTGTTAAGTAAGAACAATGATTTGCTCTTACAACGATTTGTTAAGTGAGAACAACGATTTGGTCTCACAACGATTTGTTAAGTGAGAACAACGATTTGCTCTCACAACGATTTGTTAAGTGAGAACAACGATTTGCTCTCATAACGATTTGTTAAGTGAGAACAACGATTTGATCTCACGACGATTTGTTAAGTGAGAACAACGATTTCCTCTCACAATGATTTGTTAAGTAAAAACAATGATTTGGTCTCACAACGATTTGATTTCACATCGATTTGATAAGTTACATAACGACTTGGTCGCCGTAACGATTTGATAAGTCACAACAACGACTTGGTCGCTGTAACGATTCGATAAGTTACACAACGATTTGGTTGCTGTAACGATTCGATAAGTCACAACAATGACTTGGTCGCCATAATGATTCGATAAAGCAAACAACGATTGGTCACTGCATCGATTTGATAAGTAGCACAACGATTTGTGTTCACAACGACTTGCTTATAACGATTTGCTTATAACGATTCACTCTCAATGATTTGTACACACAACGATTTCATAAGTTGTACGACTATTTCTATGTCATAACGACTTCATGGATTACATCGACTTGATATTTAAATATATTTTCAAATAATGAGTCAAAGTCTTCCCGCGTGTTTCTCTAATATCCATGCATTTGATGGGACTGTACATTTCACTGCACGATGCATATCTAGATATCTTCTATTCTCATGAAACCTTTTTCAGAAAGCAGAATAACTTTTCTATTATGGTGAATAGTCCTACTACATGGATTCTAACGTTGACTGACAACAAGAGACATCATAGCTGTCTATAGTTTGATATTTATTGTGTGCAGGTCTCTGACAGCATAACCTCATACAACGATTGGACAAAATAGAGGTTGAAGGATATCTAGAAGAATCTACTCTTTGCGTGCGTGGATCGAAAAGGTGTTTAACGAAAAGCGTACTGGTTCTCACCTATACCATGCAGTCTAACGTATACCAGAGCTAGAGACAATGGATATCTCAACGACTACTTTAGCAAGAGAAAATATTTATACAAGACTCAAGACTCTTGGCAAGATAACTTTTGAAGTATTCTACAATCTCAACGAAAATTTCCTGAAGTCATAGAGTCTTAGCGAAAGAGCTTCTTGCTTTCATTCCAATCATCTGTAGCTCTTGCTCTCCGTTCTTCTTGATCTTAAACTTGGGGAGCCATTGAGTTCTGAGAGACTTTGCCATTTTAGATCTTTCTACCTCAATCTCCCTCAGATCTGGTATATGTTGTAAGCCAGGTCTAGGGGCAATCAACCTCTTTCACATTCTTGTGAAGTTCCTCTTCAGGTTGTGAAGAGAAGACCTGTTGGAAGCAGATGGTGTGTATTCCCTTCGTGGTTGAAGGAAGACCTGTGTATCAGGTGTGTTTTATACCTCTTCGGTTGTGAAAAAGAAGGCCAGCTGCAGCTGGATGTGTGTAATTGTCCTTGAGGGGGATTGTACCCTTGGGTAATGGAATCCTGAGTTGTTGCTCAGGGACTGGACGTAGGACTCCTTGGGATAGGAGGTCCGAACCAGGATAAAATTCAGTGTTGTGTGATTGCATGCTTGTGTTTGTGTGTCTTCTTTATTTCTAACACTACAATCGAACATAGTGTTTTGTGTTAAACGTTTTTGTTGACAGGTATTAACGCTATTCGAAATTTAAGAATCCCATTCACCCCCCTCTGGGCTTGCTAGCTGGGCAACAAGTGGTATCAGAGCCAAGTCTACTCGACAAAGAAGATCTCACGATCTGAAGAGAAAAGATTAAATGGCAGCTCAAGGTCACTTTGAGGGTCAGTCCGTCAACAGACCACCGCTGTTCGATGGTGAAGACTACAACTACTGGAAAACCAGAATGGAATTCTTCCTTCAAGGGCTTGATTATCAAATTTGGTCAATCATAGAAGAAGGAGATCTCCTAGTCACCAACGATAAAGACAAATGGACAGATGTGGACAAGAAAAAGATCTCTCTCAATTGCAAAGCGAAGAGCATACTATGTTGCGCTCTTAGTAAGAAGGAGTTCAACGGGATATCAGCTTGCAAATCTGCTATGGAGATGTGGGAAAAATTGAGGATCACCTATTAAGGCACATATAAAGTGAAGGAAACCAGAATAGATATTTTAGTAGCTCAGTATGAACGGTTTCAGATGTAGCCAGGTGAAATAATCACACAAATATATAGCAGATTCACCAACATTACAAATGGCTTGGCTGGACTTGGAAAGAATTACGAAATGGGAGACATGGTAAGAAAAATCTTGAGATCTCTACCAGCATCATGGACTCCTAAAGTAACAACCATAGAGGAAGCTAATGATTTAAGAAGAATGTCTCTAGAAAAGCTTGTTGGGGTCACTCATGGCCCACAAGATCAACATGGAAAGGTTATGAGAGTCGTCCAGCAGAAAGAAGCAAAGCAACGCTCTCAAGACCACAGAAGAGACATCGGAGAAGAATCAGATGACAATAAGAGCATGGGAAGTAGTGAAGATGAAGAACCTTTCCTCTCCAGAAGACTGCAAAGAATATTAGCTAAGAAGAAGTACCAATCTGGAAGGAGATATTTTAAGAAAGGAAAAGACTTCAAGAAACCTGAGGTCAAAGACTCAAAAAGAGCTGAACCCATTTGTTATGAATGCAAGAAGCCAAGACACATCAAGGCCGAGTGTCCAAAGCTGAAAAGGACCGAGCTTAGAAAGAAAGATAGCTCGAAGAAATTCAGAAAGTACAAGAAAAAGGCCATGGCAGCAGCATGGGACAACGACAGCGACTCAGACAGTGAGTCAAGCTCAAGCGAGGAAGAAAAAAAGGCCAACATGGCCTTCATGGCAAATATCGAGGAAATGGTAACCTCTGACTCCTCATTTACTTCTTGCAACGAATCTGATTCAGATAGTTTAGAAGACATTTTCAATGAGTTATATAGCAAATATAAAGATGTATGTAAAGTATTAAAAATTACTAAGAAAAATCATGCTTTTTAGAATTACCAACGCAGATCTAAGATCTGAAAATGAGCAATTAGAAAATAAAGTTTCAGAGCTAAAAAGAAGGAATGAATTATTATGTGAAGATTTAAAAAGTAAAAATGATTAGATAGCTAATCTGGAAAGCCAGGAAATTGTAAGTAAGCTAAAATAGGAAATTAACACATTAACAAAAGAAAATGAATATTTATCTAGTATATTAGAAAAATTTACAAATGGTAAATCCACTTTAATACTAAAAGGAGCTAGAAGATCAGGGAAAAAGAAGTATGGCTTAGGATACACTCCTCCTGATAATGAAGATACAGTAGTGCATCCTAAAATTTATCCAACACCAAAGTTTGTTGCTGAACAAGACACTACTTACAAATCTAAGTTCAGATATACATAAATTGAAAAAGTAAGTAAACATCTTGTTGTGGTCACTGTAACAATTAGGACACATTAAAATAACATGTCCAACTAAACATATAAAATGAATAATCAAAAAGAAAAAAATGATGATACAACCAGCAAGGACCCAAAAGAACTTGGGTACCTAAATCTTTGTGTTTTTATTGCAAGGAAGCCTAAGAGCATCAAAGTGGTACCTAGACAGTGGATGCTCAAGGCACATGATAGAAAATAGAAGGCTGTTCTCACATCTTGAAAATGAAGAAGGCACAGTGACCTATGGCGACATTGGAAAAGGGACAGTGATAGGTTGCAGATCAGTTGGCAGTCAAGGCAGAACTCTCATAGAAGAGGTCCTATGCGTGAAAGGACTCAAACACAATCTAATCAGCATCAGCCAGCTGTGTGACAAAGGGCATCAGATTAAATTTCAAGAGTCAAAGTGCACTATCATGAAAAATGGCACAGTTGTGTTTGAAGCCAGCAGGGAAAAGAATTTATATGTGCTTCATTTAGAAGAATTAAAGGATCATGATATATGTCTTGCAGTAAACAAAGATCAGTCAGCCAACTTTGGCACAGAAGACTAGGCCACTACAGTTTGGATGGAATCAGAAAACTGATCAAGAGGAACCTAGTAGAAGGTTTGCCCAAAGTAAACTCAAGGATAGAAGGTGTGTGTGAGCCTTGTGCAAAGGGAAGCACACAAATTCCTTTTCAAATTGAAGACAGTTGTAACCACTTCAAAGCCATTGGAATTATTACATATGGATCTATTTGGGTCAATGAGAACAACAAGTCTTGGAGGAAAGAACTTTGGATTCGTAATAGTGGATGACTATTCAAGATTCACATGGGTATCATTCTTGGAACACAAAATGACACTTTTGATAGTTTTGTTAGCTTCCAGTAAGAAAATTCAGAAAGATAAGACGTACAACATTGTCAGTATTCGATCGGATCATGGAGGAGAGTTTCAGAATGAAAGGTTTGCAGAGTTCTGTGATGATCAAGGAATAGAGCACAATTTCTCAACACCAAGGACAACAAAGCAAAATGGAGTTGCTGAGATAAAGAACAGAAACTATTGGACATGGCCAGAACTATGCTATCGGAATACAACCTACCAAGGTACTTCTGGGCCGAAGCCATCAACACAGTTTGCTACATAATCACAGAGTAATGATCAGGCCATCTTGAAGAAGACAACATACGAGTTATTCAAGCAGAAGAAACCAAAGATCAGTCACTTCAGAACCTTCGGATGTCCATGCTTCATCCACAATAATGGAAAAAGGGATATTGGTAAGCTAGACTCCAAATCTGATGAAGGTATATTATGGGGTATGCTTCTAAACCCAAAGGATATAGAGTATTTAATAAGCAAAGTTTATTAATGAGCAAATAGTACATGTTATTTTGATGAAACTAACATTTCCTTGAGAAAGGAAGTAGATAGTGATATTGATGAGCAGAAGATTTGTCCAAGAAATTAAAGAATACATCTATCAAGGACAAGGAAGATCCACCTTTGGAAGAACTACAACAAAAAGATATATCACATGATGATCTTCTAAAAGAATGGAGATACAAGAAGGATCACCCATTGGTAACATTATTGGAGATCCATCGTTGGGGTAAGACCAGAGGTAATGTAATTCCCTGTGATTATTTAACTTTTGTATCTCAAATAGAGCCTAAGACAGTCAATGAAGCACTATCTAATGAATCTTGGATATTAGCCATGCAAGATGAACTTAATCAGTTCAAGAGAAACCAAGTGTGGTCCCTTGTTCCAAGACCATCAGATCATCTTGTGATCGGCACCAAATGAGTGTTCATGAACAAATTGGATGAAGCTAATGTGATCACTAGAAACAAGGCCAGACTGGTAGCTCAAGGCTACTCCCAAGAGGAATGCATAGATTTCGATGAAACCTATGCACCATGGCTAGACTAGAGGCAATTAGAATTTTACTTGCTTATGCATCTGCATTGAATTTAAAACTTTTTCAAATGGATGTAAAATCCGCATTTCTAAATGGTTATATAAAGAGGAAGTCTATGTAGAACAACCTCCTGGTTTTGATGATATCGATTTTTCAAATCATATTTTTAAGTTGCATAAAGCCTTGTATGGATTAAAACAAGCACCTAGAGCATGGTATGAAAGGTTAAGTGCATTTTTATTAAACCCTGGTTTTATCAGAGGTCAAGTAGATAGCACATTATTTATTAAGTCTAAAGTTAGAAATTTATTGCTTGTACAAATCTATGTAGATGATATATATTTGGTACTGCTGATGAATCTCTTTGCAAGTATGTTGAAAAGCTTATGCAGGGAGAATTTGAAATGAGCATGATGGGGGAGCTCAATTACTTCCTCGGATTGCAAATCAAGCAAGGAAAAGAAGGCACACATATTTGTCAAGCCAAGTACACCAAAGAACTACTAAAGAAGTTTGAATTTGAAAACGTTAAGCCAATGTCAACACCAATGAGCATATCTACAAGGTTAGACAGTGACAAAGATGGTAAGAAAATAGACCAAAAGCTCTACAGAGGTATGATAGGTTCTTTACTCTATTTAACTACCAGTAGACCAGACATTCTATTTAGTGTATGCATGTGTGCTAGATATCAAGCTGATCCTAAAGAATCTCATCTAATATCTGTCAAAAGGATTTTTAAATATTTAGCTAAAACTCATGATCTAGGACTATGGTATCCCAAATCATGTGAAGTAAATTTAGTAGGATATTCTGATGCTGACTGCTGGATGCAAAATAGATAGAAAAGCATCAATGGTTGTTGTCAATTTCTTGTAGGATGTTGATTTCATGGTCCTCAAAGAAACAAAATTCAGTAGCACTGTCAACACTGAAGCTGAGTACGTGGTTGCTGGAAGCTGTTGCACACAACTCCTATGGATTAAACAACAACTTGAGGATTAGGATTACATATCAAGACAATTCTCTTGCTGTGCGACAACACACCAGTGCAATAAATCTCACCAAAAATCTAGTTCAGCACTCAAGGACAAAGCATATAGAGGTTAGATATCATTTCATTCGAGATCATGTAGCTAATGTGAATATAGATATTTCTTTTATAGATACTCAAAATCAGTTAGCAGATATCTTCACAAATGCCTTATATGAAGAGAGATTTCGTCTCTTAGAAGGGAATTAGGCATGTGTAAATTGTGATAGATTTATCTGTATAAATTTGAAATAACCATAATTTCAGAATATCAATTATTCTCTCTCTTGAAATTAAGCAAATTCCTTAGAGTTGTTTGCATCATAAATACCTTTGACGGTTCTTTAATTTAAAAAGTCTTTATTTATCTCGAACCTGTCTTCTTTTTGTCATTTTCTGCATTTATGGCACTATCCTTTCAAAAAGTTACTTTATCTTTAGCTGATAAATCCCACAATCTGTGTTATAACAATTCATCTCCCTCTCTCATCCCTTTCGACTCGCCTGAGACGATAAACCCTATCGACTCCGGCATCGACTCTGTGAGATTTCAAAGCATCAATCCTCTTCCCACGAAAATTTCTTGAGGGTTTTTGCTCCAATCCTCTTTATGATCTTCCAGAACCTTTTCCTGTTCAAATCCATGGCCGCCTCTGAAGTTTCTGGCAATGTTGGGGGCTATGGCGCTGCTTTCCTCACCGCAGAGCAGCAAGAAAGGTTCACTTCCATGAAGACAAACTGTGTGGCAACAAGGCTGTAGATGTAGCGGATCTGGAGAAGAATGGAATGCATAGTATTGTGGCTACGATGCAGAGAATGAAATGGTCACAGATGGCAACCTTTTCTGAGGCAAGTTATCCTGACCTGGTTAAGGCTTTCTATGTCTGTCTGGAGTCAGAGGCAGATGGGTCTTTGACATCCACAGTCAAAGGAACCCAGATTCGCATTACCTATGAGTTATTGGAATCCCTTTTTAGAGTGTCTACCACCGGTCACAGTGGGGTAAACACTGTCGATATTCAGGCCAAGGGTTTGGGGATAGTCGGTCCTGAGTTCAAGTTGAAGGATGGAATGATTGACATCAACCAGTTGAATGCCTTTAATAGAATTCTCCACTTTATGTGTGTCAAATTATGATGCCCAGGAGTGCGACCTTCTCAACCTGTACAAAGGACGACTTTGATATAATGTTTTGGGCCATTCAGAACCAACGTATCAATATGGCAGAGGTTATTATTGAGCGGTTGAAGCTTGCTACAACAATGATTTGGGACAAGAAGACTAAGTTAAATGTGTCCCTTCCATATGCTCACCTGTTGACAAAGATCTTTCAGCATTTCGGCATAAATTTGACTGGCGAGGTTTCTGAGAAGATGGGCCAGACAATTAGGAGCAGAAATTTGAAGAAGAGTGGTTTCTCCTTGGTAGCTGGGGTATGGGCCAAAACCTCAGTAGCTGAAGGTGAGGCCATTATTGGAGAAACTCAGGAAGTCCAAGAAGAGGTAGCTCAGACAGTGGCAGCAGCAGCGGGTCCAGCAGTTCAAGATCAGCAAGAAGATGTCAGGGCAGAGATGCCAGCTATCTAAGAAGAACAAGCAGCAGCAGCACTAGAAGTCAGAGTTGATGATTTGATGATGAGTGATAGCCGAATTGAGGATATACCTCCAGAGCATATTCAGCCCATTGGGCAAGTTGAAGAGGTTGCCACCCCCACCTCAATAGTAGCTTCAGTACTTAGAGGTGTGTTGGACTCTATAACTAGCACTCAGGGAGAGTCAGAAAAGGTTTGTGAACCAGTTGCAGAGGTTGTGGCATCAGGCCACAAGAACAATTGCTGAGAAGGAAGTAGAGCTTCAGGAGGGCACACTGCTAGCCCCCAAGTTGATCAGTTCAAGAAGGTGTTGTGGAAGCACTCTGATGAAGAAAATGTTGATAATGTGGAGCCTGTTGCTAGGGCAAATGAAAGGGTAAATGTGTAGTTCCTGAGATTCCCCTCCTCACAAGGAAGCCACACCGGAGGCTAAAGCAGAAGAAGTTGAAAATCAATATGAAGCCTATAATTGACAGATTGGATGAATAAGGTAAAATTCTTTGCTCTATGCAGTCAGACATTGCTTCAATTTTCATTAGCCAGAGCACAACATCTAAGGAAATGGGAATGGTTCGAAATGCAGTCAGATGGGTGAGAAGTGAGCTGAGTAGCATAAAAGACTCAATAGCTACTCTTTCAGATCTTTTGAGGGCGCAATCCATTCCTGCCCCTCCTGCTCCTTCTCCTGCAGTTCCTGCTAGTAGTTCTGGGCCATCAAGGTCCAAAGGTTGTATAAGAGGCAGTCCGGCCATCAGGGCCTATTGAAGCTGAGCAGTCAGGGCCACCAGGACCAATCTTGGATGAGTCTGGGCCATCAAGGCAAATGGGGTCTGAGGCTGTTCCTGCTAGAGTAGAAGACCAAGCTGTAGCCCTGAGCCCCCTAGCTCCTCTCCGCTTCCAACTCTAACACCTCTTCTCCACCATCATCCTCCACTGCACCTCCAGCACCTACTACCTTCAAACAACCCCTTCCTAGAAACATTTCATCTCTTACACCTTTTCCTTCAGAATCCTCATCATCTCCTGCTTCCTCTACTTATATTCCTCCTTCTTCTCGTCCATTGAGGCACTTCCAGCTTCATCATCAGCTAGAGCTTCCTCTTATGGTCCTTCATCCTCAATTGGACCATCCATTCCACCTACTTCCACCTCTCATTCTTTCATTCATCCTCCTACTCCTCCCTCCTTTATAACTATCATTCCAGAAAGTGCTCAAATTGATGCTCCCTTCCTTCGGGCCATCAAAGATGAATTTGAAGAAGTCATTCTTCGCTCCATTCTGAAAGTTGGGACTCACACTCATAGGACAGACTCTTCTAGCCTGCTCCTAAGAAAAGAAGAATTACCTCCACCCATGCTATTCTTCTTAACCTCGTTTTCCACCCCTTTGTTTTCCCTTATTGTTGAAAATAAAACAAGCCCCTCTATCGTAAATATCTTCAAAATGCACTTTGCCACCATTTTGGACTTCCACACCTCAACCTCACCGACCATCTCAATGCCATTCTCCCTTTCACTTCTCTATCCAAGCTGAAAAGTCTAAAAATTTTTCAATGACAGAAGCCAAATCCGAAGAGCAATGGGCTCAGGGCCACAAGACCTTGTATAATAAGTTTCTGCTCACCAGGTCAGCCAGGTTTCCTCCCCGAGATCATTCCTTGACTCCTCTGAGTGGTTCCAGATCATCACAAGGACACATGGGCTCCCTTTGTTCAAAAAGAGATCAAGTTGATCAGGCATTTTTAGATGTTCAACGACTATCGCTATCTTAATAATCTGCCGAAGTTCAGCTTGGCCAATTTCGGCAAGCTATCTCCAATCTCGGATCTCCTGTGCAGTCACCTCCTCAATTCAAGTAGATTTTGCCACTTTGCAGTTGCCTAATGTGGTATTTCTCCTCCTCTTCATTATCTGGTCATGGACTCCGCTGTTGGCTCCATCATTTTTGAGTGCTTTGCCAGAATCATGGGGAGAATACATGTGCAGAAAGGAAATCTAGTTGCATTCCATCGCTTTCTGTTCAGAGAGTACCATCTGGGACATATAAATTCTGATGTTCTTGCCCCTCTCTTGTCAGAATGTGAGAGGTTTTCTCCAGCTGACTGGGCAACATTTTACCCCCTTTCTGCCCAGCAACTTCAAGATCTCAACGCCTCTCAAGCCAGAGCCAATCAGCCTCCTGTTTTAGCTGCTGAATTCTTTGATATGAACTCCATACACCTTGTTCACGATCCTTTTGCTACTTGGGTTGAGAGATACAAGGTCTATGTAGCCATGAGACAGGAACTGAAGCATCATCGGATCTTCTACCCCAATTTCACTTGATCAGTTTCTTCGGTATACAAGTTTTGGCTCCTTCAGCAGCTACAATTTTTTTTTTGGCTTGGATGAATATGGCAACTTTATAGAAGCTCAGCGACAACTTCACATCCAAAGGATGGTTCCTGATATGGGATCTTCCTATTGTATCACTTTTGGTGCTTTTCAAGCCCACTTTGAAGAGCAGGAACGCAGGCTTGGCCAATCATAACCCGCCATGCCTCTCTTTTGTCTCCTGCTTCTATCTTCCTGTACCTCCCAAGGAGTAATACAAATGATTTCCTTTGCTCCCATTTATCTTCTTCTCTTTTCTTTCTTTGTCTCATTGAGTTATCTTTTTTGCTTAATGACAAAAAGGGGGAGAAAAATAACTATTCTGAAATACATTTCTTGAACTTATTCCGTAAATTTACTTAGATTTATTTAGAACTTTCTATGCTCATGTTATGTTTTGTCATCACCAAAAAGGGGGAGATTGATGATCAGTTCATCCCCATATATTTCATTTATTATATGCTATTTTGGTGATTAACAAAACTTCAATAAAGTATTATCTAACAAGTTCTCCTGAAGCTTAGTCACATGAAATAATCAGGCAAAATCAAGCAAAACCTGTAAGTATTTTTACACTGTAGCATTTAAAGTTTAAAGCATGTAATTTTTCTAAGTACACATCGACTTCCTAAGTTTCATATCCACTTCATTAGATCATAACGATTTCTATATCTTTATCGATTTTAGTCTCACAAGGATTTCATAAGCTGTGGTAACGATTGTACAGCATAACGATTTTATAAGTCATTGCAGAGCATAACGATTTCATAAGTATCATATTGATTTCAGTTTTATAACGATTTGTTAAGTAGAACAACGATTTGCTCTTACAACGATTTGTTAAGTGAGAACAATGATTTGGTCTCACAACGATTTGTTAAGTGAGAACAATGATTTGGTCTCACAACGATTTGTTAAGTGAGAACAACGATTTGATATCACAACGATTTGTTAAGTGAGAACAACGATTTGTTCTCACAACGATTTGTTAAGTGAGAACAACGATTTGCTCTCACAACGATTTGTTAAGTGAGAACAACGATTTGCTCTCACAATGATTTTTAAGTAAAAACAATGATTTGGTCTCACAATGATTACTTTCACATCGATTTATAAGTTACATAACGACTTGGTCACCGTAACGATTTGATAAGTCACAACAACGACTTGGTCGCCGTAACGATTCAATAAGTTACACAACGATTTGTTTGTTGTAACGATTCGATAAGTCACAACAACGACTTGGTCGCCGTAATGATTCGATAAAGCAAACAACGATTTGGTCACTGCATCGATTTGATAAGTAACACAACGATTTGTGTTCACAACGACTTGCTTATAACGATTTGCTTATAACGATTCGCTCTCAACGATTTGTACACACAATGATTTCATAAGTTGTACGACTATTTCTATGTCATAACGACTTCATGGATTACATCGACTTGATATTCAAATATATTTTCAAATAGTGAGTCAAAGTCTTCCGCGTGTTTCTCTAATATCCATGCATTTGATGTGACTGTACATTTCACTGCACGATGCATATCTAGATATCTTCTATCTCATGAAACCTTTTTCAGAAAGCAGAATAACTTTTCTATTAGGTGATAGTCTCCTACATGGATTCTACGTTGACTGACAACAAGAGACAGCATAGCTGTCTATAGTTTGATATTTATTGTGTGCTGGTCTCTGACAGCATAACCCATACAACAATTGGACAAAATAGAGGTTGAAGGATATCTAGAAGAATATACTCTTTGCGTGCATGGATCGAAAAGGTGTTAACGAAAAGCATACCTGGTTCTCACCTATACCATGCAGTCTAACGTATATACTAGAGCTAGAGACAACAGATATCTCAACAGCTACTTTAGCAAGAGAAAATATTTATACAAGACTCAAGACTCCTGGCAAGATAACTTTTGAAGTATTCTACAATCTCAACGAAAATTTCCTCAAGTCATAGAGTCTTAGCGAAAGAGCTTCTTGCTTTCATTCTAATCATCTGTAGCTCTTGCTCTCCGTTCTTCTTGATCTTAAACTTGGGAGAGCCATTGAGTTCTGAGAGACTTTGCCATTTTAGATCTTTCTTTCTCAGTCTCTGCCTCAGATTTGGTATCTGTTGTAAGCCAGGTCTAGGGGCAATCAGCCTCTTTCACATTCTTGTGAAGTTCCTTTTTAGGTTGTGAAAAGAAGACCTGTTGGAAGTAGGGGGTGTGTATTCCTTTCGTGTTGAAGGAAGACCTGTGTATCAATGTGTTGTATACCTCTTCGGGCAGTGAAGAGAAGGCCAGCTGTGGCTAGATGTGTAATTGTCCTTGAGGGGGACCGTAACCTTGGGTAGTGGAATCCTGAGTTGTTGCTCAGGGACTGGACATAGGACTCCTTGGGATAGGAGGTCCGAACCAGGATAAAAATTCTTGTGTTGTGTGATTGCATGCTTGTGTTTGTTGTCTTCTTTATTTCTAACACTAACAATCGAACGTAATGTTTTGTGTTAAATGTTTTTGTTGACATGTTTTAACGCTATTCGAAATTTAAGAATCTCATTACCCCCCCCCCGAGCTTGCTAGCTGGACAACAAGGTTTTTAGTACAGAACTCTATAATCAACCTTACAAGATTACATTGGTTGGTAAACTTACTAAGCTTTGACATACTATAACAACTAAACTCAAGCATCTCTCACTATACTCTAATCTTACTGACTTATACATAAAAGTTACTTCTAATAGCCTCAGTCGATTCTCCTTGTAGCGTAAAGTCTTCCTGAACTCTTGTCATTATTCTGAGATGGTATGTGACATTTTGAGATCTAATGATTTAGACTTCCGTACCTCAAGCATGCTCCTTGTTTCCACCAACAGTTTTTTTTTTTGACATGGCTCGGTTTATGATAGTACACACAAGCTTCCTTAGGTTGTGTCTTGGTATTCTCTTGCCTACTGATCTTCTTAATTCTTTTGGTCTCATTAGTACTTTTCACAATCTTATTGCCAGTTCTTCCTCTATTATTGGAAGGGACTCTTCTTTTCCTTATAGATATTGTAACACACACTGTTTCTTGGAGGTTTGTACTTCGAATATTTCCATGCAATTCTATTTTCCCTTAATCACTATAACACCCAGAATTTAAATAATAATAAAATATTAAATATTATAAAAGATATTGATTACCATAAAAGATACAAGAACATGATTACAGTTGAATCTAGAATTCTTTCACATAATTTATGAGATTCCGGTACTGTCTATAGATGTGCGTATCTCGACAGAGTGTCATCAGAATTCGGTAACAAAAGTAAAATCTAACAACACTATAATTACCAAAAAAATGTACTGATTCAAAAATATAAATATCTTGATTTATTGATGCACATATATCAAGATTAAGCCGACATAATGATTTTTTAGAGTAATTTCCACTTGACGGAAAATTAATCCGAACAAATTAAACAAAAATCACCATAATTTGAATTATATCTCAATTAACTTATGTTTGAAATCTCATCTCAATTGGATGTCATTTAGTATAAAACTAGTAGTCCAAAGAACCTAAATGATTAAATCTAAATTACGTAACCATTTACGTAAGTTGGGTGACGTAGGTGTGGGGAGGCTACGTGTTGGTCTTTGGCAATCCTTATCCTGGGAGGGTCGTGAGGGATAAGGCTCACCCTCCTCTTATAACCCCCCCCTTCTAGTTCTTCTTCTTCTTCTTCTTCATGCTCCTTCTTCTGCTTCTTCCACTTTTTCTTCTTCCTCTGCTTCTTCTACTACTTCTTCTTCTTTTTTGTCTTCTTCATACCTCTTCTTCTTCTTCACCGCTTCTTCTTGCTACCACCACCACCATACAAAAGAAAGAGAGAAAAAAGAGAGTGCAGCAGGTGCAAAGGAAAGAAGAAGAGAGGGAGCAGGTGCAGAGGCAAAGAAGAGAGAGAGAAGTTACTAAGGAGAGAGAAACAAGAGAGATAAGAAGCTTAGGGAGTTCATTCCCACCCAACGGCCATGCCCAACTGATAAGTAGGTTTCTCTCTATCCTTCTTGATTGTTCACTTCTGTTCTAAGCATATTTGGACCGTGCGATTGAAGCTTTTATGATTTTGGTTTTTACCAGAATCGGTCGACCGATTTTGGTATTTCGATCGACCGATCCCACAGTCCAACCCAGAAACTAGCACTGGCTTGGTCGGTGGACCGACTTTCCTATTCCGGTCGACCAATTTTCCACTAAATAAATGCTACTAGGTCGGTCGACCGATTTTGCTACTTTGGTCGACCGATTTCACAGTCGAAACCTAGATTTTAGTACTGACTAGGTCGATCGACCGACCCTTCCTGTCCAGTCGATCGGCTTAGTGTTTTCAGACGACCGATTCCTTCTGTTCGGTCGATCGACTTTGTGTTTTTCTTATAGGACTGCTTCTTCCAGAAGTGTCAATAGAAACCCTGCGAAACTAAAACTCTTACCTTATTTTACTTAAGATATTATATGTAATAAGGAAGTACCCCCCATTTGAATCCAATAAAAATATCAGAAAAATTATATCTCTTACTAATAAAAAGTCAACTCCCACCGAAGAAGAAAAATACGATTTTGACGATTCCATCAAAATAGCGTCTTTCTAACCTCTCACAATTTGGCCTACCTGAAAGTCTCATAATTCAAATAAACATAGTAGAAAGCTAAAAATCTAAGGTCCGGTGAAAATGATAATTGCATATGACTTCTCCAAGGGAGCCCTCTCCTACTGAAAAAGAAGTCAAACATGTCCATCCCTTATTTTACATTAATATGACTTTTATATTGATATGATATTATTTTCAATGTTGAATGAAATTAGTAATTGAATGATTCTATCGGCCATATTGATTTCATGACTATCTTCGTGATGTATTCTTCCGTTGATTTTTAATTTTAAGGCGTAACATGTTAAGTAAGCCTAAGTACCACATCATAGAGCTATTTTCTGAAGCCTAAAAAAGGAGTAGAAAATGTTACATGATATCTCCAGAACTTGTAAGTTTAGACTATCTTATAACTACGACCGGTGTTTCAACATGGTAATATCGTTTGGAAATTCCGTTTAACATATGATTCGCAAATCGACTTGATACATCGACTCCCGATTGACTTCTGAAAGTCCAATCTCGGCTATGAAATACACCTCGAATTTGGTTCACTATCATAAACCTCTTATATTGCATAACTGTGTTACCCCTTGAAACTTCAATAATTTCCAACTCTTTTGAGATTCTTATACAATCTTTTACATGTGCCTTATCATTGAAACTCTAAAGTGGTGCATAATTGTCTGGGAACATAACAATAATGAATGTGTACTTTGTAATTTTTTGAATGATTTTCCTTATCTTTATCATTTCCACATGTTTCCCATTTTTTGGACTTTTTGACAAATTGTTTGGTATTTTTTTGTGGCTTTTCTACCTGCATGGTGGCTAATTTAAAAATGAAAATAAGAGAAGTATTTATAATGGCACCTCACACGGGGATGCAATTTTAACTATTTCTAACTGTCAACTTTCTCCTAAGACGTCAATTCCCCCTTGCTTTTGGATGCCAATTTAAAACTTGCAGATTTTGAGAAATTCGAATCTTTCAAAGTTCTCATCTTGGAGGGTTAATTTCTGAGTCTTTTAGAAGCTTCAGCTCCATTCCCAATTTTTAACTTCTATTTCTTTGGCCCCCAATTCCGATTCGGAAAGACATATTTTGTCCATAAATTTATATATTTCCGAATTCTCCAACCCTTCCAAGTTTTTCAACCCCCGATTTCCATAATCCTCTTCTACCAAGGGGGAATTTTTTTGGAGGTGGACACGTTCTTAAGAGGGGTCAGAGTAACGAATTTTTGGAAAGGTCTTTTGAGAGGTTTCCTGCATAGTTGAGTGTTGAGAGCGACAGAGGGTTGTCTTGAGAGGTTGATCACAGAGACGTTCTTGGGGGAGTTTTCTCATGCTTTAAAGGGTATTAAAGAATCCTGGAGGTCCTGCAGAAGAAGGCCGATGGCCATGTCTGAGAGAAGCCACGTTCATGCAAAACTCCACGCTAACGTGTTGCCTCCGTCAAGTGCTTCATGCCAACGTTGCAACTAGCCACGTTTAGTTGAGGGCTTTCATGCTTGAAGCCCATGTTTCTGCATAAGAGGAAGCCACGCCATGCAGCAATAAGCCTTTTCTCAACTCTCTCTCTTCTCTATTTTAATAGCTAGTTCATGTGAAAGTAGACTAAGAATAGCCCTGCCATGCATGTGCCTTCTTCCTCCTATTCCCTTTATCTAATATTTTATGTGCATGATATTATCTTGAAAGCCACGTTGAAGCCATGCAATAAGCCTCCCCTATCTTGCTTTAAACATGCATCAAGAAGCCTTGAAAGATAGCCAACGTTGCTTTTCTTTCCCACATCCATGCAGCAAGTTGAGAGTGTCACATCTATGAGTGGGTTGATTGATGTCTCTCCATAGCAAGCCTATTTCTTATTCTAATATTCATGCATGCAATGATCACCACTTGAGGAGGTAGACACGTTGAGGTTTTTGTGCTCTTTATTTACTACTTATTCCATTCATGCATCTTTCTATGTTGAAAGCACCACGTTGAGATCCTACCCCTCCTTTTATTCCATGTCAATTTGTTGAAAGCCACACATGCAATAAACTCCCAGTTGTAGCATGTTTGCATGTTGTTTGGAGAAGCCATGAAGAGCCTTTAAAAGCCACGTTGGGAAGTTTTCCCCCTCCCTCTCTTCTTTATTTAAGTTGTTAATTGTTTTTTCTCTCATATTCTACACACACAATCTTTTTAATCACACACAACATGCATGCTTCTTATCTATGTCTTTAGGGGTTTAAAAAGCCAAACAAGGTGAGTTCTACTCTATGCTTCATCTCTTTTATTTCTTTTTAAGAATTTGTTATTATACTTTCATTGGCTAATCCTTTCTATCTTTGTGTCTTTATCTCAGAATAATCATAAAAAGAAGCCTTCTACCACGGCCGGCCGTATTTGTAGAAGAAGAGAACCCCATCGTCTCAATCTCCCGCTAAAGGTATTTCCCGTGATCACTCTTTATTTGCACTTGTTGCATTTCTTTATTCATACTCCTTCGACACCCACGTGTGTCTGGAGATCACGATCACATCCAGGAGTTGTGCTCCATCTTCCTATTTATTTTTCCTCATATTTTCTTTGTGGATGCTCGTAATTCTCCAAAGAACGAAAAGCAGAATCTACACTTCTTCTACTTCTTTTTCTTCACTGCTTCTTCTTGCTACCACCACCACCATACAAAAGAAAGAGAGAAAAGAGAGAGAGCAGGTGCAGAGGCAATGAAGAGAGAGAGAAGTTCCTGAGGAGAGAGAAACAAGAGAGATAAGAAGCTTAGGGATCTGTTCATCCCTACTCGACGGTCATGCCCAACTGATAAGTAGGTTCCTCTCTATCCTTCTTGATTGTTCACTTCTATTCCAACCATATTTCGACCGTGCGATTGAAGCTTTTATGATTCTGATTTTTACCAGAATCGGTCGACTGATTTTGGTATTTCGGTCGACCGATCCCACAGTCCAACCCAGAAACTAGCACTGGCTAGGTCGGTCGACCGACTTTCCTATTCCGATCGACCGATTTTCCCTGAATAAATGCTAATAGGTCAGTCGACCGATTTTGCTATTCTAGTCGATCGATTTCACAGTTGAATCTAATAAAAATATCAGAAAAATTATATCTCTTACTAATAAAAAGTCAACTCCCACCGAAGAAGAAAAATGCGATTTTGGCGATTCCATCAAAATAGCGTCTTTCTAACCTCTCACAATTTGACCTACCTGAAAGTCTCATAATTCAAATCAACCTAGTAGAATGCTAAAAATCCAAGGTCCGGTGAAAAATGATAAGCATGCATATGACTTCTCCAAGGGAGCCCTCTCCTACTGAAAAGGAAGTCAAACATATCCATCCCTTATTTTACATTAATATGACTTTTACATTGATATGATATTATTTTCAATGTTGAATGAAATTAGTAATTGAATGATTCTATCGGCCATATTGATTTCATGACTATCTTCGTGATGTATTCTTCCGTTGATTTTCAATTTTAAGGCGTAACATGTTAAGTAAGCCTAAGTACCACATCATAGAGCTATTATCTAAAGCCTAAAAAAGGAGTAGAAAATGTTACATGATATTGCCAGAACTTGTAAGTTTAGACTATCTTGTAACTACGACCTGTGTTTCGACATGGTAATATCGTTTGGAAATTCCGTTTAGCATATGATTAGCAAATCGACTTGATACATCGACTCCCGATTGACTTCTGAAAGTCCAATCTCGGCTATGAAATACACCTCGAATTTGGTTCACTATCATAAACCTCTTATATTGCATAACTGTGTTACCCCTTGAAACTCCAATCATTTCCAACTCTTTTGAGATTCTTATACAATCTTTTACATGTGCCTTATCCTTGAAACTCTAAAGTGCTGCATAATTGTCTGGGAACATAAAATAATGAATGTATACTTGCTGTTTGGGTTTTCGAACTCTACTGAATCAAGATGCTTATAGGGGCAAGTCTAGTCCTTGGGAGGAACACCCGAACTCGGCCACTGAATCGGACATGATTTGAATATACCCGTCGAGAATGGATCTTCAAAACTCGGCCACTGAATCGGTCTATTTGAATATGTACCCCTCGAGAATGGATCTTCCAAACTCGGCCACTGAATCAATCTATTCGAATATACCCGTTGAGAATGGATCTTCCAAACCCGGCCATTGAATCGGTCTATTTGAATATGTACCCATCGATAATGGACCTACTGAGTGTCTTGGCATCGAACACTGCCTACTGCTTGATTGATGAATATTCAATTATATGTTATTATTTCCCATCAGCATGACTTAACTGGGCTGCACTTATCGCCTGTATGTGTTCAATGAACTGCTAGATAGTGATTATACGTTTGATAATGATGGCATGTCATTATGTGCCTGACACTCGTTATTTTAATTCAGTTCATTAATGTATCAGTTTAATCTTGCATGGTTCAATATTGTACATCTTGATTTGCATTACTCTTTCCTTTCTTGAACACTGTTAATTGTTATCCTCGTGTGCAGCAATTTTTTCTTGATTCCGATATCTATTTCCTTGTTATTAGAGGACAAATCCTACTGGGCAAGACTGCTCATACCTACTATTTTTTTAGGTATTCATCAGTTCTAGAAGGTGGGGCAACGAGAGTTGTGTGTTGAGAGATCAACACTTGTCATGTCTGACCTTTGAATTACGGTTTGAGAATTATGTAAATACCTCCACTTTGAGGAACGACTGTTAAATCTATATTTTTATGTTAAGTCATGACCCTGAGCAATTCTTGCTCGAAAAATTTTAAGTTTGTTCTCGATTTCCAGTTTGATTGCATCTCAACATTTACAGAAATATTAAATGACGGGACGTGACAATCACCGACTGGAACTACTTGCTCCAAGGACTGAGCAAGGCTGTTCATTGCATATTGAACCTCTCTCCAATGTGTTTCTTCTCCCATCACGCTGGGCTGAGCAAAACAAATTTAAGTTTAGTTAATCGACATGCGGTTTAAAAGTCAGCTTTGCTAACTAATGCTATTAGTACAAATGTTATAGTGTATCTAGTTACTTGATACATTGGCCTTCATGATTAAATGATGTCTTTTCCTTATAGGATTTTGAGATATGACAGATGATTTATCTATACCCAACTGTACCTATCTAGCTTAACCTCAGACTTTCGACCCATCCTCACAGGTTACCACAGAATGTTGAAGATCAATAACTCTAAAGTTATTGGATCCTCAAACGATGCTTTGATACCACTCTGTCATGTCCCAACATTTAATATATCTATAAATATCGTACCGGGAATGATTAGAAAATCAAGAGTAAATTTTGAACTTTTCGAGCAGAAATTGCCATAGGGTGTTTGGTTGCACTTTTTATCACTTTTTTATCTTAAATTTAAAAAAGAAGAAGGATGGATACATAAACACATTTGGTAAGTAATTTTTTATTTTAGAGAAAAAATCTTATCCCATATAATTCTCTTTCAAAATAAAAACAACTATGAAGCATTTTTATTTTTAAATCACACACACGACTCCCTCCTCTCCCGACTACACCCCTTCCCCCTGTCGGAAGCTCCGAAGCGCCCCCTGGCATCGAGAGCCCTCCCCCTCCCTGCGAAAACCCCCACCCCCCAGATCCCCCCCTACGAAGCCCCCCCCCTCCCCCTCGCCGGGAGCACCCCCCCTCCTGCTCCTCCTGCGAAACCACCCCCCTGCGAGCCCCCCCCCCTCCTGCTCCTCCTGTGAAATCACCCCTCCCCTCGAGAAGCACCCCTCCCCCCTGCGAAGGCCCCCCCGGAGAAACCCCCCTCCGTTGCTATGCCTCTTGTGAACCCCCCCCTCGAACCCCCCTTGTGAAGCCCCCCCCCTCCCTTGCTGCTCCTCTTGTGAACCCCCCCCCCCCCCCCCCCCCCCCAAGCTCCTTCTGTTTTCTCTACCAAACACATCAATATAATTTAAAATTTTTTTGCCAAATAGATAACGTTAAATTTTTATAATTTTAATTTAAGTTAAAATTGGACACAACATGAATTTTAGGTAAAATAACTTTTTTTAAAAAAGTGTTCTCAAACACCGCATTAATCTAATAAAAATAATTAACTATCATTCCTCTAATTTGAGGGTGTTTACATGATTCTCAAACTACAATTCAAAGAGTAGACACAACAAGGGTTGATCTCTCAGCACACAATTTTCCGATGTCCCGCTTTCTAGAATTGTATATTACCTGGGAAAAAAATAGGTATGAGCAATCTTGCCCAATAGGATTTATCCTCCAATGACAAGAAATGGAAGAAATATATACTAATTCGACTAACAACAAGTAACAGGGTAAACAAACAATGGTACAAATCAGAAAACAAATGATTTGAACCAGGATTCAGAAATAGTGACAAAAATAAGATGATATGTCAATGAACTGAGTTAGGATAGCAAGTAACAAGCATATAATGTTTGTCGGTAAAATAGCATAGCGTGAGTGTATGAACAATAATTCAGAAGAAAATAGAGAAAAATACATGTATAGAGATGCTCTGCACATTCCACAAGCAAATAAATATTTGTGTCATAACATAATTCATGAAAATATCGACTAATTTTGCTTATAGTGTAGTCATGCCAAACATCATGTTGATCCATACCGCTCTGCGCAGATTAAACGACTTCGGGTGCTCCTCCTGGAACTAGATCTGCCCCATTTGTACAGGCATTGGTCCAAAAGAGTCTGAAGACCCAAAAATACATCATCCCATTTCCATTTCTGATAAACATACATACATGGTACTGGGCACTCATCAGGAGTAAAACAAGTTCTCGAAGACGAATTACTATGATTTAGTATTCCAAAAAGGGAGCTAGAAGTATGAGAATCAAGAATAGGTGATTAAATGACCAATGTTGTTTTAATGAGGTCGGTTGTATAGCAAAAAGGTTATCATGTTGGTGGAGTAACTTTAGAACCCAAGAAAATAAGAAAGGCAGCTTGGTTGGACAGTTTAGAACCTCACTGTCTAGGGGTAGGTCGACCTCCTAATGGGTGTGTGTCGACCTACTGAAGGAGTGTGTTGACACACTGAAGGTGTGTTGACCTGACTCATGGAGTGTGTTGACCTGGGTTGATCCGCTAAAGGGATGTGTCGACACACTGAAGGGTGTGTGTCGACTTGTGTTGACCTGTTGAAGGGGTGTGTTGACACACTGAAGGGTGTGTGTTGACACACACTTCAATCTTTTGTTCATGTAGGGGAACTATCTTACTGGAACCCACCTGTGTCGACACCCTGATTAAGGTGTGTCGACCTGCTCTAGCTTTCCAGTCTGGTTCGGGTTTGTTCAGAGCATAATAACTCAAGGTTATCAAAACTTAGGACGTGTCACGATAGCAAAAAATGATGCAGTTCATAAACTGATCAATCTTTTTAGAAAAGGATGGTGTTCAGAACTGATAAATTTCTGATGAAATCAAGGCTATTAAGGAAAAGAAAAACTTAGGATTATAGTTGTTGCAAGAAGAGAAGAACATAAACATGTACACAAGGATAAGCAAGAGGCCATTAAAGTCTTATAATACAAGAGTATAGCCTTAGAACAAGGAATTTATAAGGGCTGTTCAAGGTCTAGAAAATACAACCAGATGGAGTCTAGGTCTGATTATTCTATCAGAAAAGGATGGAATCCAAAATTGAGTATTCTGTCGGAAAAATATGATGTTTAGAACTAGT
Source organism: Colocasia esculenta (assembly GCA_014218235.1). NCBI lineage: Eukaryota > Viridiplantae > Streptophyta > Magnoliopsida > Alismatales > Araceae > Colocasia > Colocasia esculenta. Next base: position 23,143,369 of record CM024761.1, on the reverse strand, counting down.
GGATCCTCATGAAATCGTTGTTTAAAGATTTTAAAACTATGGTCATATTAAAGAAAAGATAAAGTCCATGATTATTACGAGATAGATTAAGCAATAATATATAGAAGCAGTTTCTACCAATCTAGAGCGCTAGTGACCAATACTATCAGGGAGATGTTATCAAAATCATATGATACATGAGCATAGGAGGAAAACAAAAGATTTGTTAAGCTTGTTCAAGGTTAATAAAATAGAACATGATGTTGATTTGGCTTGTTCTAGAAGTTCTTACAGAGCATGAAACAAGTAGAAAATAAGAGTCTTTAGGGATGGAGAGGCCTACACATAACAAGGTTTAATAGGAGGCACTTACTTAGCCAAAGAAGAAATGCAAATCCTCCTATATTCCAAGTAACAGGATGCAATAGCAAGAGTAGCAATGGCAGCAGCTGCAGCCGTAGCAGCAGCTGCAGCCGTAGCAGCAGCTGCAGCCGTAGCAGCAGCAATCGTAGTAGTAGTTGCAGCAGCAACAACAACAGTAGCAATAGTAGCACAAAGTGATAGACAACAACCAAACTCTTGCAAACATAAGCAAGGGAGATTTATATGGATTCCAAGGTTACGTGCATGCGCAACACGTAACAATGCACATGTCATTGTAAAATCTATCTTTTTTACTGCTTGGTCATGTTAAATGGAGGGTAATTTAGCCTTCAACACATATTGAGATATTTGTAATCTATTTACACAAGTGGTAAGTGTCTTACGTAGCCAAGGTTACATAATCATAAATATTCATAATCGGTTTCGTAATTTAGATTTAATTCATCCAGATTCTTTGGCCCTTTATTTTTGTACCTGAATGATGTCCAATTAGGACAAAATTTTAGACATAAACTAATTAAGAGATGATACAAATTATAATAATTTTAGTTTAGTTTTTTAAATAAAATTTTCACAATAAAAATTACCCAAAAAATTATTGGGTCAATTTAATCTCAATATCTATGTGTCAATAATTTATGATATTTATGTCTTTATACATTTTTCTGAGAATTATAGTGGTGTCAAATTTCAATTCTATTATCGAATTCTGTTGGCGCCCTATCAGAGTGCGTGACAGTACTAGAGTTACTTTAATAATATATAAAAATCTCTAAAGAAAAGATAATCAGATTTCTTGTAAGTATTTATGTCTTTTATGAAAATAATTTTTTTTAAATTTTTGATATCATATTATTATTTTGATATCAAATTTTAGGATGTTACAGTAGCAGTCATGGATAGACATAGTCTTAAGTCAGTGAAATAACGTGACTCCACTGGATTAAATAAAAAATTAAAATATCTCTTTTTTCGATCAATTGAGAAGATTTTTTTTAAGATGGGTGACCTCATTAGATAGTCAGCGAGTCACCCTTATCAGGAGGTGATCTTACTAGATAAAATTCATGTGTCCGTCGTAACACCACAAGGCCCGGGTTCTAGACTTCTAGTCAGAGGCAGCTCTGAGATTCCCAATGGTGGAATATCTCTGGGTTATAACAAAAAAAAAAGTTCATGATCAGATGAATCATATATAGAACAGGGCCAGACATTACCCATCTATTCATCTCTTCTACAGTTTTCTACTAATATGATTTTTTTTATCTAACCAAAGATTTAAAATGTACAATAGATGGTCTTAGCCACCTTCGCAATGAGCTCATGTGGCCTTTTGTTTGTATTTCTTGATAATACATTTATTGAAATAAAAGGGATTTTTTATTTAAATGACACTTCATGTGTATTGTTTATCCACATTGCCGGCGAAGGCTTCGACCCCTCCCTCTCCGGCACTCCATTTGTTGCTGCCTCTTCGAGATTGGGCGACCGCAAGCGATGGGCTACCATTTCACATGAAATAGACGTAACAGCTCTCCGTTGGATCGTGGTAGAGACAGCTACAAATTAAGCATAACCTCGCATTTAACGCAAATTTAACTCTGCCCCAATTATGGTATATATATATATATATGATCATTATATAGAATAGAAAGAAGAGTACTCCAAACAATGAGGTCCGTTCGTAATTTCAACATGCTAGAGTGGGGTATGCTTATTAACATTTGAGTGTATTAAGAATATTCCTTAAAATTCATAAAAGTTAAGATTAAGCACGTAAATATGAAATGTTGCGGAAAAATTATATAAAAATCAGGAATCATACTACGCAAGGTCCCATCTCGATCACATCAGTAGCGTTAGCGGGATCGAAGTGAGACAATCGGGAACAAATGCATGCTAACCGTTAGCCCTTGATTTGCAAAGCACTTGAAAAGGGAGATGGGATTGTCGGTCACATGCGGAACATGTGTTTCACGTTGTCCGAATCTCCCTTCCGACATGCCGGCTATTTGTTGTGTTAGGTGGAAAAAAATAATAATCCATGCTATAAGATGTCTGGGAGTACGTTTAATTTCCAAAAAACGAATAAGCTTATTTTTCTTGTATTTTTATTTCATTCAAATTTGTAATTTAATTTTTAAGAACTCACTTCATGTGCTCGGTTTGATAGATTTATATACTTGATAAAGATACAATAAACGTGGTTTGTTGTGCTGTCGCAATCGAGTCGACTCATGTTAGGATTAACGGGTGTCCTAACATGATTGACACGTCCGACCCCCTCCCCCAACCCCGATGACCTCCTCCCACACCTACCGGCACTCCCCGTCCCGTCCCCACCCCCCTCCCCCCCCGACACGCCTAGGGAGATCCGCACGACTGATTGGGAGTCATCACGGTGGTCTCTGACGGAGAGAGGAGGGGTGTGCCGATAGAGAGCGGAGGAGGGGATATGTAGGGCCAAGTGGGGACCTAGAGGGGGAGGGGGTGCCGGCGGAGGGTCAAGGGCGGAGGGGGGCCGGAGGGGGAAGGGAGGGTACGGGGAGGAGGAAGCTGAGATGAGGAAGGGATTTTGCCAAGAGAAAGGCTTAGTGCACTTTCATAATTAGACACTAAATTCATGTGACACCTAATAATTGGGTTGTCACTTTATCATTCCTTGGTTGTCACTTTATCACTCTTTATGTGAGGGGTGTCACATGAGTTTAGTACCTAATCATATTACACTTAAGTGTAATATAAAAATGTACTAAAATTTCCTCTTTTACCAATGCAATATGAATCGTACTGGATTGTGCCACCGAAGGATCAGTATGGCCAACCTTGTTTCAAAATAAATTCTGAGCAGCACAAGGAAATTAAGAGGCATCACTTCAGTCTTTTTGCAACATTGGAGTCCTTTGATTAAGATATGACAAAATGTTTTACTTATCCGACATTTTGTTTTTTGGTTGAGGTTATGCGTATCTGACATGAATGGGGTAGTGGACGATGTTTTGAAATTTGTAGTCAGACGAGAGCAGGCTAAACTTGATCCCTAAACCACTTATTTTACCATGTGTTCCCACGAATCCCACCCACTTTTCCTGCAATCTTCAGTCCATTAAGGCTGGAGTAATCATTTCAATGTTCGGCCCATAAATGGGCCCAGGACATGCCTGGAGCCCAAATTAGGATAGCTTGTTTAGATGTAGACTAATTTGGACGACGTGAGGCACCTCGCATGTCTTGACAACTGCTTGGATGTAGTTGGTGCAAATTCTAGTTGATTTTTTTTATGTATATTTTGCAATTTTAACCTAACTTTCATGAGGGAGGTCTTTGGAAGTGATCTATGCAGCATTTCAAATTGTTTCATTTGCTTCTAATTAAAGGTTACAAACTAGAGTTTTTTTTCTTAAATTGAGATAAAAATGGGCCTCTCAAAATGAGTTTGACTTAACTTTAGTGATAATAAATTTTCTATTTGTCATTTTTATGTTAAAAGTTGAAGCTAGGGGCCCAAATCGATCTAATTCGAGCTAAGTTAAGCTCTTGATGTAGTTGTCATATACCTATTCAAATACTAAGGTTTTGTTTGGACTCAACTTATGGAAACTTGGGAACTTGTAAACCCCATATGTCATGAGTGTACCTATTGTAGGGTCTGGTTTATTTTCTTGTGTAAACATATTGAGTGTATGATGTTTTTAATGTTCCTAAATCCTACTTCTGTTATATAGCCAGTTTATAATTTATGTTAAATTATACAAACTAAGGGTTCTGAAGCAGCCATCGACTGCTTAGGGTTCATCAGAGGAGGAGACAATAGAAAATCGAAGGTAGAAAAGAACTCAGATCTTGAAACTTGCATAAACTTAATTAACTGCCTTGATAACCATGGAGACGTCTATTTATAGATGTAAAAAAAAAATCAAAGTTCTAGAATAAGAAAGAAAATATAATTCTAAGCAACTTTCGCAAAAGAAGCGACTCTAAAATCAAATTTCATCCCTCCTAAAAGTTTATTTAAAATGTTATTTGAAATAGTAAATACTATACTAAAAATATATTTTGGAGGCCGAAACAATAAAATTTGAAGGCTGAAACGCCACATTACGGCTGTTGGCAATAAACTACATCGATCACCTTGAAGTACCACTTCTAAATTAAGATCCTGTGCGTGATTCTTAGAGTCGAGTAAAAAAATACACCTATTTTATTGAAAGGACGTAAAAAAAAAAACCCTTTTTCGCATCTTTCCTCCCTTTCTCGCCATAATAGTGCCATCTGACCTGCATACCCACTCTCCCTGATCTAATTCTAATTAGTCCATCTAAATTATACTCATATTAGGAATGTGTATCTGATGCGAAAATCATCTCACGTGTGAGGAGGAAGACGACGCCGAAAGACGATCAACGTATACGGACGTCGGGAAGGGAGACACGTAACTTGCTGTGCTCTCTCTCTGATTTTCTCTCTCTATATATCTGTAGTCTGTGTGTCCTATTGAGGAGTCTCACATATATATTTATAGAGAGGAGGGACCAGTCCTAAATCTGAATAGGATCCCACCCATAACACATGATCCTCATGGGCACTTAATGAGTAAAGCCCAATAACATGTTCCTTTAACTGGATCTCATGGCGTGTCATAAGTTGTGTAGCCCAGATAGGGCCCAGGATAGTGGACCACAATATCGGGTAAAACTCAACATTCTCTCACTTGGTCCAACTTGTCACAAGTACATCAAATCTTCCTTTGAAAATATACATATAATATAGACTGATATAGTTTTAAAAGGACTCTTGAAGATTTGATGTCTTAGACTTGCACCTGAAGGGAAAAACACGGTACATGCGCGCATGATTAAAACCAAAATCACACACCACTCCAATTAATGAAACATGAAGAGTTCAAATATAGTAAATCAAATGATAGGGGTCATGGCGGTAAATACATTCAAAACACACACCACCTTCCATGTACCACAATGCTACCAACTCACTACAATTGAACATCAATTGAAATTATAGATAAACTCAAACTTAATGTTTATCTACTGGTCACCACTTAAACATGTATTCTGCCAACCCATAGCCAATATGTATACACAGATAAATAGAATAGGCAAAAAATAATAGAAGAATCATGACATTGATGTGATCACAAATAACAACATAATGTCAACTGAAAGTGTCATAACATATCGAGAGAGCTTACAAGACCCATCCGAATCACATGACTACAAACGACGCTAGAAAGTAGTCCTTTAGTGAGGGGGTCATCAACCATAAGATCTATCACAATATGTTCTATACACACTTCATGATTCCTCACTCTGTCCCTAAAAGCAAAATACTTTATATCCAAGGCTCTACCACCTTTAGACGCTTTAGTGTTCCTAGAGAAGAAAACTGCAGCAGAATTGTCACAGTAAATCTTGATAGGCCTAGATATAAAATCTAAAAAAGGTAGACCTGTGAGCAAATTCTGCAACTGAAAGGCCTGACCACTAGTCCTAAAACAAGCAATGAACTCAGCTGCCATAGTGGAAGTCACTGTAACACTCTACTTTTCACTGCACCAGGTAATGGCTCCCCCTGCCAAGAGGAACACATAGCCCGACATGGTCTTCCTCGTGTCAAGGTAGCCACCAAAATCAGCATCAGAATATGCAATTACCTCCAGCTGATCTAACCTTCTATATGTGAGCATATAATCCATTGTGTCTTTCAAATAATACATGACTTTCTTGGAAGCCTTCTAATGATCTATGCCTAGGTCACTCTGGTATCTACTGAGCATACCACAACAAAAGTTATATCTGAACGTGTACAAGTCTGAAGGTACGTCAGACTCCCAACAGCTGAAGCATAAGGAATAGATTCTATTTGCCTCCTTTCTAAGTCATTCTTGGGACACTGTAATTTGCTGAATTTATCACCTTTAACAATGGGTACTTTATCGGGTGCACAAGATTGCATGTTAAATCTTTCTAAAACCTTTGAGATATTAGCCCTTTGGGAAAGACCTAAAGTGCATGATGGTCTATCCTTGGTGATCTCAATGCCCAACACATATTGAGCTTCACCTAAATCTTTCATCTCAATTTTTTCAGAAAGAAAAGTCTTTGTTTCATGTAATAAACTAAGATCACTACTGGCAAGCAAGATGTCATCTACATACAAAAGCAAGATAATGAACTTACTCCTATTGACCTTTAGATATAAATGTAACGACCCCGAGAATCCGACCCTCGGCCCACGCCGAGGATCCGATTTTCGCGGTCACCGCCCACAGATCCGGAGAGCTGGAAGGGCTATAATATAAATCTAACAAGATATGTAACGGAAGTAAACGCCAACTGCTAAACTAGAAGCGCACACGCAGAAACGGAAAGAAGAGCGAGACCGCTGCGTACCGCCCTAAGTACAGTCCCAACACACACACAACTAGTACAAGTAAAGGCAGGGGATAACAAATCCCTTAGGGGCATACCCCGAGGGTGACGTACACTGAGAGGGGGGAACCACTGCTAGCTATGGGGACCACGACTACCTCCCTGTCTCCTCAGCCCGGCGCGCGCCCTGCCGCTGCTGAGAAGTCTCACCTGGGAAAAAGGAGGGATGAGCTTCACAACAGAAGCTCAGTATGGACTACCAATCTCCTACTGGCTCTAACAGGTAGAAGAATATATATATCAATTAAATAACAACAGTTATATCTTCTACCTATGAATGGAAGTACGGAAGCAAAGCTACAACTAGCGCTGTACGGAAGTACAACACTGTCGGAAACTCTGTACGACTGCTCGTCGTGACCACCACACGGCTAGCAAACACAGGCAGGGGGAAACCCCGCCTGGATAAGGAACACTATCTATGGAAAGCACTACCACTAGTCAACCGGTCAGGTGCGTCCACTGACGTCTTATCATCGACCCAGGTTCAAACCTCCACGTCTCGTCAGAGTGAGGCAAGACACAAAGTAACACAACAGTAACTGCCATAGTCTGGCCGGACTACGGTCCCATGCCTGGCCTCTCTAGGCGGTTCCGGGGCCGCAAAGAGCGAGGCAGTGAGAAAAAGGACAGGCTAGTCTGCACCGGGTAGAACTCCGACCATCCTCGGTGTCCCAGACCAACCACGAGAGCTCTGCAAATGACTCGACGCCTCCGTCCTAACCACCGTTTTCCCCTCAACTCCAGAGTCCGTGACTCGAGTACGCTCGTCACCCCAAACGCTCCCTCTATGGCGCACGAGGATGAGGGTCCCAGGTAACAGTAACAACCTCCCTCACGGGACAAGCCCTCAGGTGCCGAGCACCGGGCGAACGACTAGTGTAGGACCGTACTAGGGAACTAGCACAGGTGCCATGGGTACAGTAAAAGAAGCAAACATGGCGAAGACTTAACAAAGCACGGTACTTCGCAAGACCATAACCTGTCTCTCGGCTGTAGTCGCGACGCATCGGGCCGTGGTGACCTTGTCGCGACGCCCTGCCCTGTCACGACGCCCAAGAGTGTCGCGATCATGTCACGACCAGCCAGGCCGTCGCGACAAGATCGCGACCTCTATAGAGGTCGCATCTTCAGCTGAGGGGGGGGGGGGTTCCAGTCCAGTCCTCCCAAGAACCACCCCAAAATGCGGTACAAACATTCCACAGGGGGAGGGTAGCATGCTCAACATGTAGGAAAGCCATTAAACTATGCAAACCACCCTTAACACCCCACAAACATGGATTCACAAGAATCTACACTAGGTGGAACCTCACTCAAGCACGAGCATGGATTCCTCACACTCCCACGCCCCAAACCACGAGGAAAACACCATCCCAAGGGAGAGGGGAGCATGCTTGGGCGATAGGATTAAGGGTCCCTACCTCCACAAGTAGAGCCTACTCGTTGGGGCCTTCACGTCAGAATGACGACCTCCTCCTCGCTACAAGCACCACGAACACGTCCCTTGCACGAACGGGACGACACCACCTCAATACGAGCACCACGAGTACGAAGAACTGCCGAGAAATCGCAAGGGAGCTCGAGAGGGGAAGAAGAGGGAAGAAGAAGAAGAGAAAGGGGTGAGAGGGGGAAATGGGGCGCAACCTCGGTTTTAAACCGACGACCCCCAAGACGCGACGGGTCGGCCCGACGCGACAACAACCGTGTCACGATGCCCCTAGGCATCGCGACCATGTCGCGACGGCCACCCCCGGCGCGACCCCAAAAGGCGGTCAAACCTCGAAGACCGAAAAAAGCAAACGCGACGGCTGACCAAGTCGCGTCAACGCTGCGCGCACCTGACACCCGACAAGGCCGTTCTGACAGAGAGGACACCGGTCAAGTCTATCAGAAAAGCACTCGCGACGCCACCAGACGCCGCGAAAGGAACACGACACCCACCCCCATCGCGACCATGTCACGACGGCCAGGTGTGTCGCCACACAAAGCCTGTCGCGACGGGCTCTCCTGGCACGACCATGTCGCGACCAGGGTGCCTGTCGCGACCCTGAGGACTGGGCCAAGGGCCCAGGAGGGCCCGGTCTTACAATAAACATTCATCAATAATATTTTCCTTAAACCCAGAGGACAGTATGATCTCACTAAACTTAATGAACCATTGACGGGAGGGTTGCTTAAGTCCATAGATAGATTTCTTTAATTTGCATACCAAGTGTTCTTTCCCTTCAACATGAAACCCGTGAGGTTGTTCCATATACACTTCTTTATCTAGGTCCCCGTTAAGAAATGTCATTTTCACATCCATTTGGTGCAACTCTAAATCAAAATGAGCCAAGAAGGCCATGACTATCCTGAATGAGAGCTTCTTAGAAACAGGAGAGAAGGTCTCATCATAGTCAATACCTTCTCTTTGAGTGAAACCTTTAGCCACCAATCTGGCCTTATATCGCTCAACTTTACCTTTACAGTCCACTTTAGTTTTGAATACCCATTTGCATCCAACAAGTTTGGACCCTTTTGGTAAGTCGACGAGTTCCCAGACTTGATTTTTTAGCTATTGAGTCAAGCTCTTCCTTCATGGCTTCAAACAAATAGGTGGATTTTTCACTCTCTATGGCTTGTGAAAACATCACTGGATCATCAATATCACCCCTGTCTAAACCATCTTTCTGTAAGTACACCAAAAACTCATAAGATATGACAGGTTTTCTGACTCTCTGAGATTGACGTATTGTTGGCCCCTAATCCATCTGAGGAGGTGGTTGGTCAACAAGTGCGATATCTACTGGTTGTGCGGCCACTTGAGATGGACCAACTACAACTTCTTGTTCCCTAACAATGTCATTATGAGAAATGAACATGGGAACAAAGTTGTCAGTTGCTACAGGTATTTCAGCCTGATCCTGTAACTCCTCAAAAGAAATCTCTCGAGAAGGTCCACTCCCACTGACTCCACCATCCTCAAGAAATGTTGTCTTATCTGTCTCTATAATGATGGGGACATGTGATGGATAATAAAACCTATACCCCTTTGATCTCTCTGGATAACCAACGAAGAATCAACTGGTTGTTCTAAGATCAAAACTTTTTTTTCCTTCTGTGGATTGTATGGTCTGGCCTCAGCTGGACACCCCCATGTGCGCATGTAGCTTACTGAAGGTTTCCTACCACACCATAGCTCAAAAGGAGTCTTAGGTGCAGCCTTCGTAAGAACCTTGTTCACTATGTGTGCAGCTATCTTAATGGCCTCCCCCCACAAGGACAAGAGTAAAGTAGAATGACTTAACATTGTGCTAACCATTTCTTTAAGCATTCGATTCCTTCTTTTTGTGACTCCATTCTGATATGGACTGCCAGGGGTAGTATATTGTGGTATAATACCCTCCTCCTTAAGGAATCTTGCTAATGGTCTAGGCCTTTGTCCCATCTTAGTGTGCCTACCATAATACTCACCACTTCTATCAGACTTGACTATTTTGATTACTTTTCCTAATTGTTTCTCCACTTCCTTCTTGAAATCCTTAAAGGCATTGAAGACATTTACCTTTTCAAGAAGTAAATAGAGATACATGAATCTAGAATAGTCATCTATAAAGGTGACAAAGTACCTTTCGCTAGACAAATAGGGTGGAAAGGGACCACATATATCAGTATGGATTATTTCAAGTACTTGAGAACTCCTAGTGGCATCCTTATTAGGCGTGTGTTTGCTTTCCTTTTATGCAATCAACACATGTCTCAAAGTCAGTGAAATCTAGAGTAGGAAGTACTCCTTCTCCCACTAACCTCTTAAGTCTCTTAATGGAGATATGACCCAATCTCCTATGCCACAACATAGATGATTTTTCATTATCTCTACCACGCTTGTTGCCAACAACAACTGAAGTATGCATGGTATGATGAGATTGTTCATTTACATTGCTAAGACACAATTTATATAAACCATCAGATAGAGAATCAGTACCAATGACAATAGAATCCTTTATTAATTCAAATGAAGAGTTTCCAAGACATATACGAAAACCTTTTGAATCAAGTTTTGATACTGAAACCAAATTTCTACTAAAAGATGATACATAAAAAGTATCTTTCAAATCTAGAACAAGTCATGATCCCAAAATAATCCTATAAATCCCTATAGCCTTGATTTGTGAGCGCGTCTTAATTCCTGAAAATATGCTTCGCTCACCCTCATTCGGAGGCCTTTGGAAAAGAAATCCCTGCATAAAATTGGCAACATGCACAATAGAACCTGAGTCAATCCACCATGTATCTTTATGAACATTCACTAAATTAGACTCGTAACAAATATAAGATGAGAAATTACCTTTCTTTTCAAACTATGCTTTCCTTTTCAGACAGTCTTTCTTAACATGTTCAGGTTGTTTGTAGAAGAAGCATTTGTCATTTTTACCTTTTGACTTGTTGTTCTTCTTGCCCTTCTTCTGGACACCCTTCTTCTTTCCTAGTCCAGTAGCTTTATGAGAAGTAAACATAACTGTATTATTCCTCTCTCCTCTTACATGATCATCAATTCATTGACAGACCACTTTGCCTGATGTGTGTTATAGGAGATCTTGAATGCCTCATATTCATTTGATAGAGAGTTTAAGATGAAATAGACTAGGAAAGTATTTGAAATGGTAACATCCATGGCATTGAGTTGTGCTGTAATATCTCTCATCATCATGATATGTTCTCTAATATATTTTATTGAGGAAAGCTTAGCCATCAGAGTGCTAGCTTTCGCTTTATCTGAACTAACAAATTGTTCCTCAATTGCCTTAAGAAATTCACTGGCTATGGTCTTCTCTGGGATAGATCCCTTAATGCTTTGCCCCACATGTCCCTGAAGAAACAAGAGGTATAAGCGGTTGGACCTTTCCTATTTATCAAAATGAGTCTTCTGTTCCTGAGTGCTTTCAACTGTAATAGCAGCTAACTTATCCTCACGCAATGCTAAATCTAACTCCATGCACCCTAATGTAAAATTACCCTTTGTTTCCATTCAGTAAAATTTGTCCCATTAAGATACGGTACTTGACCAGTGAAAAGGGCAAACAATGGAGAAGAACCTGAAAATAACCAAATGCTCATATAAATGATGACTGAATAACAAGTTTTTGAGACAATGAACTGAAGTAAAGCAATTCTAACAACTAAATGAATTACTTTAACTAGTTGTCCTAATATATCATTATAATTCCTCCTTTGGGCGGTAATTACAACATGCTAGTGGACAACCTCCCCAAGGAAATTACTTAAGTGATAGAACTAAAATTTATGTACACTTTGATGTAAAGAAAGAGCACCTTTAGGTACATACTCTCAATAGTCGCCATGCACACAAATTCTATTCTACCCTATTCATGGCAAGAAAATAAAACACTCATTTGAGAGTTAAATTTCACCTTCAAGCCAAGAACACAAATTTGATGTTATTTTAATTTCTTAATGAAAATACTTTATTATCCTTCATGCATAAGGCCACTTTAGTGATTTACCTATACATTCAGGACGCATAAATATTCTCTCCACCAACTCAAATGACAACAAACAAACCATAGTGCCCATCATTGATACTATCAAAACTTAATTGAGTACACACTAACACCGGGAAACTTCATGGTACAACCTGCTCATCGGCCATAAGAGAATCCATGGTCAGAGGACACTTTCGGAGGCCTTGGACAAGGAGTCACTAGTTCGGCAGAAGGAATATCCGACAGAGAGTTCATCCAAGCCAAGAAAAGGGGTACCTATTTGTGCAAGTGTGAAGAAAGTGCAAGGTGAGAGCTTAAAATTTATCATTCTTTATTATTAGTGCCACTTTGGTGATCTACCTAACTATTTAGAAATCAAAAATACCCACCAAACCTCATAATAGTATCAATGTAACCCTTAATATGAGAAAAAGGACATATATACAATAACTATTGCAATATGAAAACAGAGATATACATGCATAAATAAAACTGTAATGAGGTCAAAACTCAAAAAAATATCTCTAATGAATAATGCAACAATTATCAGTTCATAAACAAACTTTAATCATGCTAAAACTCAAGAATTAAAGGCATTAAATAAAGTTTTAAGCATGCTATTACATAAATATCCCTTTCTGTTTGCAGAAAAAGTCACAGAATTACAAACATATCCCCTAAATTGCTTATGTATCCAAACTGTTTACAAATAAGATATTAAATCCTTTAAAAGTCATCAATGGGCCCAAATACGGCCCAAAATATATGGTCCTATACTTAATGGATCCAACATACCCATTAATGAATCTTAAAGGATAGAAAATCCCAATAGAGAACTTAAAATAAATAGTTTTAATACTTAAAGGATACACTAAGCATAATGGATACTAAATGGATATTTTGTGTTTGGATCCAATTCGGATTCGGATAGGACCGATTTGGATCCTAAATGGTTTCCATATTCGGATCTTAATGGATCCATAATGAACTCGATATCCAAAACCATACCCAAATCTTAATCCTATTAAAAGATCCAAAATCGGATCCAAAAACTTAAAACAGGGGGCATAAAAACAATTGTCAAATCTTTGGGGTAAGGGGGTAAAAACCCCATCATCTTCTACCTCACCCCCGTATCCTCCCCAAAACCCTAACCCAAGGTCGTTGCCGCCGCCGCCGCCAGGGCAATTGCGGCAGGGAAGGGATCGGCGGCCCCCCTACCTCCCTCGCCGGCCGGAGACGGCGTCGTCCGGCGAGGGAAGGGCCGCCGCCGCCCAAAAAACCTCCTTTAAAAAAAAAAAAAAAAACTTTCGGTGGGCACAAGCCCACCCGACCGCGGCAGTGAGGGTGGGACGGCGACTCCTTGGGTGGAGAGATGATATCGAGTAAAACTCAACAACTCTGACTTATATATATATCCTTTTAAGATGAACAATATTGTCTGAATTATTCAGTTCGGTAAGTTGACATTGACCAAGAACATAATCTTAAAATGTCAAGTTTGTGTAACCGCACTTTTCCGACTAAAAGGAAAGAAAAATCTTCAAAGCTGCTCTATCCTGTGCCATTCAATTGATCTGAATCTTGATACTCCAATAAATGAGAGAGAGAGAGATATCAAGATAATCCAAAAAAAAAAAAAAAAACTTAATTAGCACGAGATTGGCCGGTTTTATCTAATTCTTGTTGAGATTTAAGCATTTTCCTTCAACCTAACATATATGGCCTTCAATTATGGTGGGGCGCAGCTACCTGTTTATATATAGCCAAATCAGTATTGGATGACCACATCAATGCATGCACCTTCAAAGCAGGGCCAGGAAATTCTTCTCCCAGGAATATCTAGCTATCTTCTCTAGCCACAGATGTAAACCATCGGAGCTCAAATTAAACACGTACGGTTATTGCCATCATGCACCTGCTGTTACTTTTAAATCTCTGGCTGCCTTACCCCTCTTTAATTAATTTTTGCCCTCCGCCTATGTACCATCCAATGTTTCTTTGTGAACTCGGGTGGAAGAAGAAACACTAATAATTTTTAACCTCACATCTCGAATATTGGTGATGGACGTTCTGGATTCCAACCTAACATGCATGAACATGCATGGTGGGAGTTTTAGCCTCCAGATGATCACTATCTACATACATAGAGTCTAGATCTTCGCAGTACAGAAAAGGATCAGACATCAATAATTCTTAATGGCCATGCGTCAAGTGCCTCTGATCTCCTTTTTAAAATATTTTTTTACCTGAAAACTTGAAATATAAGTATTCAAACATAATTATAAATATTTGAATACAATCGTAATATTAAAATATAACCGTATTAATTTTTATAGTTATATTTTAGTAGTTGTATTTCTAATTATAACTTGTATGCTAATACTTATAATTATATTTTTAATATTTATGATTACATTTTAAACCGAACAACAAAGAAGAGGCACCCGGCCGGCCGGCAAATATATCCGTCAAGAACAAGGTAATAGTCATCATTGCTGACAAATACCCATCACCACGGTGATACACACGGGCACACTTGCCATGCCGTCGTCAGTTTCCAGGGGGGGTGCCTTCCTCATGGAAAGCACGCCAGCCGTGCTTACCCTAAAAATGGCAGTCGGCAACCCCATCCCGATGCCTTCCTTCCACCCAAAGTGTTGCCTTCCCATGTGCTCCCACCAACACTTTAGCCGTTTATGTGAAGACCTCCCCTACTCCACAGGCTGCACCACCTTCCACCCATTTCCGGTATGCAGATGACCGTCCCCCGTTTAATGGCTGCGGGCTGCAGCTTCTTCCTTGTGCAGCTCGTGTTAGCTACTTGAAGGGGCTGAGGCTGAGCATGCCTGCAGGGTCGACGGAGCTGGCCGGCCGCGGCAGGGGGAGCTGCCTCGCTGCAGCCGTCCTTCCCCTCTGCGTCCCCGTCTCCGTCGTCCTCCTCTTCGGCCTCTTTATCGGCCTCCAGTCCATCACCCCACTGCCGGTCGCTGATCACGACACCGACGACGGGTCCGTTCCAACGTATACCCCTCCGTCGCGGCCTTCGCCTGTCGCCGCCTCTTCCATTAATTCTTCGCGGGTAGGAGACGTCAAGAGTACTGAGAAGGCGGGTGGCGACGACGACGAGGAGTTACTTCGACGAGCGTCGTCGACGGCGGCGGAGTACTCGAACAGCGGGTGCCCGAGGAAGAAGGTGGCGTTCATGTTCCTGACCAAGGGGAGGATGCCACTGAGGCCACTGTGGGAGCTGTTCTTCAGGGGGCACGAAGAATGCTGCTCCATTTACGTCCACACCTCGCCGGAGTTCGCCGAGGAGCCACCGGAGGGGTCCGTGTTCTCGGGCCGCAGGATACGGAGCAAGGTCAGTGTCAACAGCTGAACTCTCACAGTTTCATTGCAATACGTACTGGCATACTTTTTCCAAGTTGATCAATGATCTTCTCTCACTCATGCTCTTCTTTTCTATTTGTCGTACGTATCCCTCATTTCGTGTAAATATTTCAACAATTTTTTTAAAATAATTTAATTTCATATCAAACTCAAAGCAAATTTTAAGCATTTTTTTTTTGTGTTTTTCAGTTTTTTATCCATGTGTTTTTTTGTAATTAGTTTTTATATATGTAATTTAACTATTTAGCTTCAAAAGTATATATTAGAAGCAGATTCTGTTGAGAAACTTTAAGGACATTTGTAATTAGTCTTGTCCCCCTAAAAAATGCATGCTTCTAAAGAAAGTTGACATTCTTAACAGTTGAATTAAGTATTAAACATAATTATAAAAAAACATGAGGACTAAAAAACTGAATTTATAAGGAATTAAGCTTGAGTCCGATACGCATAATATTCTAACCTATGATTCAGCTCCCCTTTTATATTTATCGCTTATGAATTTGATGTCACTTGTGGATGAACAAACAGAATCGAGGATAATTATAAGATTCTACAAATTAACTCTTGAATTAGTGGTCCCTAAATTGTTGTTCTTCTTTTTTGGTGTTCCGTAAATATTTTTGTAGCATTTTTCCTGCATATGCTTGGTGTGTCATAAATTGCTGGATGTCAAAACCGATTGATCCATGTGACATCCATTTTTTAGCCGATTTTGTTTTTTAGTCGAAATTCACAGTAGACCAAAATCGAAAGTCTTACAAATACTTGTGATTTAAGAATCAGGTACTTTATCTTCATAGATATTACATTATTTTAACATGCCATAAAAACCCTTAGACATGGAAATCATACACTTCCCATTATTCTCCCTATAGATGTCAGTCCCAAGTAGACTATTAGAAAAGAGGTTTACTATATATCTACAACTCATGATCTGCACCAAGTTCTTTTACTTCCATATGTAAGATTGTCTTTTGAACCTTATAAAAATGCTCATTGAAATATTGATTATTTAACTTCAGACCTGGGTTAATTAGCTGATATACAACAAAGCGTCCAACTAAATGATCAGTTACTCTTAGGGTCCGTTTAGTTGCTTGTAAAATATATTCACAAGAAATTTTTTTATAATTTTTTTATAAAAAAATTAAAAATATAATTATCTATTTGATACCACATAAATGTTTTCACTGAAAAGATTTTTCAATGTTTGTTTCTCAGTAAAATATTTATTAGAAATATTTTTTAAAAATGAATAAAATTTAAAAATAAAAAGTACATTCCGCATGTCGACCACCCGATTGCTCGATGTCCGGCGCCCGGTAGTCGACCCTCGGCGTCAGGCGCCGAGTTGCCGAGTGTCGGATGTCAGGTCGTCAGATGTCGTGCGCTAGACGCCGAGCAGTCAGGCGCTAGACGTTAGGCGCCGGACGCTGGGTTGCAAAGCGCCGTACATCCAGCGCCAACCTCTAGGTCGCCGGACTCCTGGAGCTAGTCGCTCGGCGCCCAGCACTGGTCGCTGGGTTGCCGGGCGCCAAGAGCCAAGTCACTGGGCGCCAGACGCTAAGTCGTCGGGAGTCGGATGTCGAACGTCGGACATTGGGTCGCCGGGCGCCGGATCACCAGTCACTCGGCGTCGGCCGCTAGGCGCCTGGTGCTGGGTCGCCGAATGTCAGCTCGTCGGGCGCCAGATGCTAGGTCATCGGGTGCCGGACACTGGGTCACTAGGCGCCGAACACCAATCGTCGGACGTCGAGTCATCGGGTGTTGGACGTCAGGTCGTCGGGTGTCAGAAGTCGGGTCGTTGGATGTTGGTCACCGGGTGCTAGACGACGATCGTCGGGTGTCGAGTCGCCGGGCGCCGGGTCGCCAGTCACCAGACGCCAAACGCTGAGTCACCGGACGCTAGGTCATCGGACGTTGGTCGCTAAGTCACCGAACGTCAGGTCGCCAGGCGCTGGATGCCAAATCATCGGTCACTTGGCGCTGACCGCCAAGCGACTAGTGTCGGGTCGCTGGACGTTAGGTCGTCGGGTGCCGGACGCTAGGTCATCGAGCGCGAGACGCCGAGTTGCCGAGCGCCGAATACCAATCGCCGGACGCCGAGTCGTTGGGTGTTGGACGCTAGGTCGTCGGGTGTTGGACGTCGGGTCGTTGGATGTTGGTCGTTGGGCGTTGGACACCGGTCGTCGGGTGTCGGGTCACCGACCATCGGACGCCAGGTCGCCAGTCACCCGATGCCAGACGCCGAATCGCCGAGCTCTAGGTCACCGGACGTCGAGCGCCGACCGTTGGGTCACCGGACGCCGAGCATCAAAAGCCAAGCGCAGGTGTCGGGCGCCGGATGTCAAACATCAAACATTGTAGTGGAGATTGTAGTGACACTTATAAAAATCCTCTATGAAAGAGAAATCCAGAAAAATAGTTTACGGAGTTTCATCAAAAATGTCAAAATCTTTAATTTTATGTAAAAGATTTTTTTGAAATAACTTTTCAGTAGTACCAAACAAAAATAATTACATGAAGTTTTTCTAAAAAAAAATTATATGAGATTTTAGGTTGAAACAAATGGATCGTGTACTTATGATTTTTATGCTCCCCCCTTTTATCTCAAATCCATATCAAGAATCAACTTTTACGAAACCTTTTGTGTAGCATATACCTGCGCGCCAGTCTGACTTATATTTGTGGAGAGATTTTGGAATTTCTAAAAGATAAGGGGGCGGCCCGATATATTCAACACAAGGCTAAATTGTTTTTTTTTTTTTTAAAGTTTTTCCGGTTCTCGTAATCTTATGTAATTAGTTCTGCAAGCTCGTAATTTGGCTATTTAATTTTGAAACCGTGAACTTTAACTTTCCATGGAGACAGATCTTTTTTAGGGACTACAACAAATACTATAAAAAAAATTCCTAAAGAAATTTGTCTGTAAGAAAAAGTTTAAGTTTATTACTTTTAAAACTGAATAGTAAATCATAAGAACGAAAAGTTAATTTTAAAAAATACATAGAGCTAGCAAAAGCTAAAGGAATCAAAGCAAAAAAAATCTCCTCACTTTAATTGCTCTCTTTGCGAAACAAATATGTACCGAAAAGTATCCACATTTAGAGCCAATTGCAAAGTCGTTGTCGAAATGCAAAATGAAGTCCAATTTTGTGTACAGAAATGATTGGTGTCCGGCATCCCAGACATTAAATCTTTGTTAGAATGTCACTCGGATATGCCATCGGTAGTAGCCGGCGATCGACGACTGACAGCCGTTTTTGCATATAATCAGCTGCACTAGTTAGAAACTTGAGAATATTAACAGAAGGCCTCACCGGTTACTTAGTTACTACTGAAAGCACCCATTAAGATCACAGTACTAACTTTTGCTATATTTTTGCATGGGATAAACCTCGGCCATGGCTGCAGCCCGTGCACTGGGGGCGGGCGTCGATGGTGGACGCGGAGCGGCGGCTTCTGGCCAACGCCCTGCTGGACCCCTGCAACGAGAGGTTCGTCCTCCTCTCCGAGTCCTGCATCCCTCTCTTCAACTTCACCACCGTCTACAGCTACCTCCTCGGCTCCCCCTTCAGCTTCATCTCCTCCTTCGACGACCCCCGCAAGGTCGGCCGCGGCCGCTACCGCCCCCAGATGGCCCCGGTTGTCACCCTCCGGGACTGGCGCAAGGGCTCCCAGTGGTTCGAGGCCCGCCGGCAGGTCGCTGCGGTCGTCGTCTCCGACCGAGCCATCTACCCGGTCTTCCGGGAGCACTGCCGGCCGCCTTGCTACATGGATGAGCACTACATACCCACCCTGGTGACGAAGCTCCTCCCCTGGATGAACGCCAACAGAAGTCTCACCTGGGTGGACTGGTCGAAGGGTGGGTCTCACCCGGCGACCGTTCGGGGCCGGCACGTCTCTACTCATTTCGTCGAAGGACTCCGGCGTCGGAGGGGGTGCTCTTACGGCGGCGGATCCACCTCCATCTGCTTCTTGTTCGCGAGGAAGTTCGACGGCAGCACCCTCGGGCCGCTGCTCCGGATGGCCACCGCCATCCTTGGGTTTTAACCTGTGCAAGCGCTGTTACTTTCTTGTGTAGTATAGCTGGTATCCTCACACTCTCACACTTCCGTTGAAGCTTTTTCCTTCTTGTTATTTCTTTTTTGAGAAATGTTAGCCGGGAGCATAGGGGAGTTTGAAGTAGCCGTCCTAGTCCACAGCCTGCCATGTGGAGGGGCACGCTCCCATTGCATTTATTGTATTTTATTTTTTCCACAAATAGTGTATATAAATATTTTTATAGTGCACACAAACATTTTTATAGTACACACAAATAGTATAAGAATGCACACAAATATATCTATTTGTGTGCATTCTTATACTATTTATATGCACTATTGTGGTATTAATTATGTGCACTACATAGATATTTGTGTGCACTATGAGAGTATTTGTGTGCACTGTTTGAAGGTAAAAATAAAAATACATTAAATACACCGGGGGTCGTGTCTCTGCACATGGCACGCTGTGGAGGAGCGCGGCTCCTTCGCATGCCCCATAGCATTTCTCTTCTTTTTTTCTCTCCCTTTCCCCTACAAATTAATGGAGGGATGCAGTAAGTTGAAAGAACGTGTTGTGTTCATAACTTCTCAAGGAAAAGATCACACATAGCGCAGCTCGAGTAAGATATTTATTATACTTTCATGTTTAAGGGTGAAGAAGATAACAATAGAGGAAGAGAAATAGTGCACCGAGGGTGTGCCCCATACCTTTTTATTATCGAGTGTATGTCTATCTCATCAATATAATTGAACATCCAATCATATGGTGGTGTGAGTGCACATCACCATTGTCCAAAAAAAAGTGTATACATATCACCCCTATATGGTGTGCATCAGCATATCTCATAGAGTAATTGTTTCCATATCACGACCCTACATTTTATCGGTGCATGGTTGACTCAATACCGTGACAGAGACAATTGGCACTAATAGTATTCTTTTTATTTTTTATTTCTATAATCGATATGGTTGGCCAAACCAAGGCAACTTGGACAGATGCCGACGACATTTGAGTCGACTCGGTACAACTGGTACAACAACCTTGTTCCATATGTATAGAATGGGTGGCCATGCTGATACGATCTGCAGTGGCACAGTCAGACTATGCCAGGGACTTGACGAGTCCCTAGCACGGTTGATATGATAAGACTAATTTATTATTTAATATTCTAGATGTCTTCTTTATTTAATATTTTAATATTTTTTTAAAAAATATATCATACATATTGAAAAGTACCAGGGCCGTACGCTTCGATCTGTACCATGTCATGGAAAATTTGGCACGATCGAGTCGCCCAATCCGATCAACCTTGATGTATAGGCATACTTCTCTAAACTATAAATTGTCAAAATACCCTAGATATATATAACTACTTGCATTTATACCATACCCATATAGAGGTCAAAAAGTAATTACCAATTTTCCAGTCTTCGATCTTCACGAACTCTTAGATTTGTTGATAATATTGTTAGGGTGTAAAAGTAGAAGGTGCATACATGCAATTATTTGGATAAATTAAAGGTATTTTCAACAATTCAAAGTTAGAGCGAATACATAGGTACATATGAGGTTGAGAGGGGTCTAAATGCAAAACAAAGCATATTATATTCTAGGGATGTCAACAGTCATAAATATAACAAACATATATTATTTTTCCCTCGAGAAATTATCGAATACGAATAGAGATATATCTAATATCTTAACGAATACAGAACTAGATACACCTCAATCCGAACCTATAATTTTATGTTATCATTAAGTAATATGATATATATATATATATATTCAATACAATTCCTTAATTTAGTTCTAAGGATGGATAACAAAATGTTGTCCTAACCCATGGCAACCAGCTTTATAGCGGCGCCAATGCTCCATTCCCTATTTCCCAATTCCCAATCAAGAGGTGACAGGGAAGACACTTAGAATGGTAGTAGATGACTCTGGCGAGCAAGTGGTAGGGGTGTTGTGTGCAGTTGACATCATAGCGATAGAGGCCGCGACAACACATGGCGGAGGCTGCGGCAACATGGCAGCACAATGGCAGGGTCATGGCAACGTGGCGATAGTGGTGGCGTGACGTCTTCTCCTTCTCAGTTCTCACCCAGTCTACTCTCTCCTCTCTCTCTCTCTCTTCTGGCCTCAATTTGTAGCGGGGATGCTCCGTCAAGCAAGTGGTGACCCACAATAACAATCGTAGTATAAGTGACCTCTGGCTATGGGGTTTGGACGATGATCATTTCCCTCCTTTTTTTTCTTGATGCAACAATAAGTGAGAAGTAAGTTTTATGGATCTTAATACATTAATTTTTAAGAGATTGTTTAATAAATAAATGTTCTTTACATTTATGATATTTTGACTATTCCAATAACTATAGTTGTTTCAAAGAGTACTTTTAGGAGGGGGTGTGATTGATGAATATGAAAACCATCTAGATTCCAAAAGTATCTAAGCTTTATTGTGTTCACAAGATTGGTTAAGAGATGACATGAAATGTGATTCATTTATTTTTTACTGACTATTTTATACCCTAAGCATGCTTTCTATCAAGTATAAGTGATTTCCCTAAAGGAAATCCTCAAACCCTAACCTACCAGTGGAAGAAACGCAAAACCAACGCTGCCCAGGCGTTTCTCGCGCTCCGAAGCACCTCCTCGCGCCGGAACCATCCCAGACGAACAACAACACACACAAAATAGCCAGCAAAATCCCCAACAAACCTCCCCTTCAGCTGAACTGCACTGTTCGGCTAAGGGCAGATGCCCAAAATACACAGAGGCTAAATCGCGACGTATCTGGCCGTCGCGTTTAAAACACGACGTACCCTGCCGTCGCAATTAAACCCCGATGCCCCTGCATGCGACATGCGGCGCGCATGCGGACGTGCACTCAAAAGGCGGCGATTGAATCGCGACGTAGCAAGTGGTCGTGTTCATATAGAATCGTGACGCCTGCGTTCATAGACGAATCTAGAATAGAACCAGTGGGGTCACGTGACCCCACTGGAATTTTAAAACTCTATTGATGAGTCTAAAAATCTCTATTAAAATAGTTTGGTTGAAAATTTTCCTAAAGAGAGTGACCCCACTGAAAATTTTTCTGGGTCCGTCTATGCCTGAGTTGGTCGTTTTCTTAATGAACCCGCACCCCGGCCGCAAATATATGCATCAAGAACAAGGTAATAGTCATCATTAATGCTGACAAATACCCATCACCACGGGGATAAACACGGGCACACTTGCCATGCCGTCGTCAGTTTCCAGGGGCGTGCCTTCCTCATGGAAAGCACGCCAGCCGTGCATACCCTAAAAATGGCAGTCGGCAACCCCA
This sequence comes from Colocasia esculenta, assembly GCA_014218235.1. Classification (NCBI taxonomy): domain Eukaryota; kingdom Viridiplantae; phylum Streptophyta; class Magnoliopsida; order Alismatales; family Araceae; genus Colocasia; species Colocasia esculenta. Next base: position 23,120,303 of record CM024761.1, on the reverse strand, counting down.
TCCCGGCCCCTCTCGATGCCTTCCTTCCACCCAAAGTGTTGCCTTCCCATGTGCTCCCACCAACACTTTAGCCGTTTATGTGAAGACCTCCCCTACTCCACAGGCTGCACCACCTTCCACCCATTTCCGGTATGCAGATGACCGTCCCCCGTTTAATGGCTGCAGGCTGCAGCTTCTTCCTTGTGCAGCTCATGTACTACTACCCTCTACCTACTTGAAGGGACTGAGAGGCGCCTGAGCATGCCTGCAGGGTCGACGGAGCTGGCCGGCCGCGGCAGGGGGAGCCGCCTCGCTGCAGCCGTCCTTCCCCTCTGCGTCTTCCCCGTCTCCGTCGTCCTCCTCTTCGGCCTCTTTATCGGCCTCCAGTCCATCACCACACTGCCGGTCGCTGATCACGGCACCGACGACGGGTCCGTTCCAGCGTATACCCCTCCGTCGCCGGCTTCGCTTGTCGCCGCCTGGCCCTCCGACTTTTCTTCTTCCGCTAATTCTTCGCGGGGAGGAGACGTCAAGAGTACTGAGGAGGCGGGCGGCGACGACGAGGAGGAGTTACTTCGACGAGCGTCGTCGACGGCGGCGGAGTACTCGAACAGCGGGTGCCTGAGGAAGAAGGTGGCGTTCATGTTCCTGACCAAGGGGAGGATGCCGCTGAGGCCACTGTGGGAGCTGTTCTTCAGGGGGCACGAAGAATGCTGCTCCATTTACGTCCACACCTCGCCGGAGTTCGCCGAGGAGCCACCGGAGGGGTCCGTGTTCTCGGGCCGCAGGATACGGAGCGAGGTCAGTGTCCACAGCTGAACTCTCACAGTTTCATTGCAATACGTACTATATTCTTTTCTCTCTCTCATGCTCTTCTCTTCTATTTGTCGTATCCCCCATTTCGGGTAAATATTTCAATAAGTTTTTAAAATAATTTAATTTCATGTCAAACTCGAAGCAGATTTTATGCAATTTTTTTGAGTTTTTATCCATGTGTTCTTTTGTAATTAGTTTTTACATATGTAATTTAACTATTTAGCTTCAAAAATATATATTAGAAGCAGATTCTGTTGGGGAACTTTTAGCACTTTTGTAATTAGTCTTTTCCCCCTAAAAAAAGACATGCTTCGAAAGAAAGTTGACATTCTTATTTGAAACTAACAGTTAAATTAAGTATTAAAAATAATTATAAAAAACATGAGTACTAAAAACTGAATTTATTAAGGAATTAAGCTTGAGTCTTGATACGGGTCGTCACCTGCCGACCTATCGACGCTCAAGGAACACCTGCAGGTCTCCAAACATAGCTTTGTCTGACCGGCATCCGGCCAAACGGTATCAGGGGGTTTTTTTTCCGGAAAAGTACGTCGACAACCTCTGTCGTTGTCGGCTGATCGGCCAGATATTATTACGCCCTCCGAGGCGGCTCCCAATCCCTTGACCTCGGAGAGACCCACATGGTCAAGCGTGCGATCAAGACAAATTAATCCATCCGCAGCTGTTAGTTGGGGAATGCTTGGTTGGACTTACTCCATTTAGATCTGCGCCCTTATGATTGGAAGGGCCCGTGAATCACGGGCCACACACACGCTACCTGCTTCGCACGCCCATAATGGGAAGACCCAGTAACGGCAAGGCCCGAGGATCGTGGCTGCGGGTCGCACTACGATAGCTGGCCCGAAGTATCTGGAACCCCTCCAGTCGTACCTGCCACCCATAACTCCATCTCACGAGAATCTAGGATGAGGCCTTGGGCACGTCCACAAGTCACCACCGGTGATCCAGCCCGCTGGGTCCCTATAAAAGGGAGAGACACCCCGCACGAAAAAGGTACGCTATTTCCAACACTGAAACTCTCTTGCACTGACCTCCCGATTTGACTTGAGCGTCAGAGTCTCTCCCCACCGAGGTCCCTCGGTGGTGTTGCAGGTCGGAGCTCAGTCTCGCCAGCACCAACGTACTGTCGCCATCGCCCCTTGGGTCCCACCTCATTCAGTTTAGGCTAAACCTACTTGCTCCAACAGCAACATTTGGCGCCGTCTATGGGAAGATCGTACGAAAAGCTTCTCTCAATGGCACCCAAGGGAAAGGTGGCTGCTCTTTCATCCGGCGACGAGGTCGCCCCCACTACTATCATTGAAGAGGTCGTCGGAGGAGGCTCTGGCACCGGAGAACAAGACTCGGCGATGTCGTCACGCCTTGATCGCGTCGAGCAGATGCTCGCTAGTCTCCAACAAGTTTTGATGCAGATGGAGCAGAGTTAGCAGACATCACTGATTCAGGGTGAGGCCCTAACTCGTCCAGTTATCCCGGCTACGGGTGCTGCAGAGGAGGCGGGGGGGGCCCGACCTTCAAACGACTCCGCCAGCGATGTCGACCAGCCAAGCCGACATCCAACGGACAACACCTATCATTTCGACGCCAGCCCCGCCGCAGGTCGTCACTCACCTAGTGACCCCAGTAGTGGCCACAGAGCACGGAGTAACCAGGACCGAGATCACCGACCACTTCTCGGCCGAGTCAACACCAGCCTCGGCGAGCGTGCTACCCGCTGATCCTCGGTGGAAGGACGACCTGCAGGAGATGAACAGGAAGATAGAGGCCTTACAGCGCGGTACTCGCACCCCGTCAGTGGCGACTCTCCTAACCACCTCTCCATTTGTCGAGGAGATAACCTCGGCACCCGTCCCAATGAAGTTGCAGCTCCCTAAGTTCCATCGTTACAATGGGACGACGAACCCTTTTCATCACCTCGACCATTTCCAGGGGCAGGTCGAGATGGTAAATATTATTGATGCTTTAAGATGTCGCGCTTTTATGTCTACATTGGACGATGCAGCTTTGTAGTGGTTCAAAGCACTCCCAGCTCGGTCGATTGTCAGCTTCACCGACCTGGCGCAGTGCTTCCTGGACCACTTTTACAATACGGTGCAGCATTCTTTGTGCACCGACGACCTATGGCTCATTGCACAGAAAGAGGGGGAGATGCTCCGAGACTACGCAAAGAGGTTCCAGCTCGAGGTCATGAAGGTGGTGGATCTGGACCTGAGGACGGCGGTCAACATCCTGACAAGGGTGTGCTCCAACGCTCCATTCGTGGCCTCTATCGCCAAGAAACCGCCTGTGAGTCTCTCCGACCTCCTCTCTAGAATGCAGAAGTACGTGAGGCTAGAATCAACCCTCGGAGCCACTGGAAGGCTCGGGCGACCGGCCGAGCATGGAGCTGCAAGTGTGGAGCTGACCGCAAAGAAGCCGAGAAGGGAGGAGTCGCGCGAAAAAAGGCGACGTGACTCAGATCGCAGACAAGAGTCTAATCGTCGCCCTGATGAATTTCGACGCGTCAGGGACCTTCCCCGCTCGGGGAGGTTGCCATCCGAGATCCTCCCCATCATCAAGAAGCTGCCGGAGTTCAGGCGACCTGAGTCGATGATGAGGCCGCCATCTGGACGTTGGGCCAACCTTTACTGCGAGTACCACAAGGAGTTCGGCCACCTTACCGACCAGTGCAGAAGCCTCAAGATGGAGATCTCGGAGATGTTGCGATAGGGAATCATCGGGAAGGATGTCGTCGATGGAAGGACGAAGGCGCTCACCCCAGAGGACGACTGTAGAGCAGTTGAAGGAAAAGGGGTCGTCCTAGTCCTCGCGGGCGGCTCGGCAAGTGGCGGCGATAGTGGGAGAAAGAGGAAAGCATATACGTTGGCAGTTAACCTCGGCTTGAGCAGACAGCACCAGGGGCCGGGGGAGTTATCACCTTTTCCGATGAGGATGTGGTCGGCCTACGTCTTCCCTACGATGACGCGCTAGTTATCCACGCTGACATCAATGGGTATGATGTACATTGTATCCTTGTAGATAATGGAGCTGCTCCTGACGTCCTTTTTTATGACTATTTTGTGAAAATGACCAACTTGAGCACTGAGCTCAAACCGGTCGCTACTCCACTTTTTGGGTTCAATGGGGCGCCCGTGAACGCTGAGGGGTCTACCAAATTAACAGTAACGTTAGGCACCCAACCACGTCATGTAACGGTTGAGGTCGACTTTCTTGTTGTTAAAGTAAAGTCGGCCTACAACGCGATCTTCGGTCGGGGTCTGTTAGGAAAGTCAAGAGGAGTCCCTTCAACCTACCATCAAAAGTTGAAGTTCCCGACCCCTGGCGGGATAGGCGAGGTCGTGGGCAACCAGACCGAGGCTCGACGATGTTATGTAAATTCCATTAAGGCAAAAGAACCAGCGGTTCCAGAGTACGAGCCTATTTTTGATGACAAAATTGAAGGGCATGAGCCAGTCGAGAAAATAAAGAAAATAGAAGTGGAAAAGGGAGCCGTCGTTGTCGGCGCCGAACTCAAAGAAATGGAAATGGATATTGTGGATTTCCTCAGAAAGAGCAGCGACGTATTCGCCTGGTTGGATGATGACCTGCCGAGAATCGACCCGAGGGTCATTCAGCACCACCTGAACGTGAACCCTGAGGTCCGACCAATTCGGCAGAAGAAGCGATCGTTGTCGGCAGATCGGCAAGAGGCAGTCGACAGCAACTTGGCAAAGTACCTGCGCGCCGGAACGGTCAGAGATGCCTTCTACCCCGAGTGGGTCGCGAACGTCGTCCTGGTGTGAAAGACAAATGGAAAGTGGCCCATGTGCGTAGACTTCACCAACTGAACAAGGTGCATGCCCAAAGGATAGCTTCCCGCTCCCTCGCTTCGATCTCAAACGATTCTACTACGGGCACAAGCTCCTAAGGCTTTCTCGATGCATACTTGGGTACCACCAATCAGAATGGCGCCTGAAGATTGAGGACAGACTCCCTTCACCATGGAGAAAGGTCTGTATTGCTTCACCCCGAATGCCGTTTGGCTGAAAAATGGCAGGGGCGACATACCAGAGGCTATTGTAACATGATGATTTTTGTTGCCCAGCTAGCTAGCCCAGAGGGGGGGGGGTGAATGGGTTATCAAAATTCGATCTCTGATTAAAACCTGTTTACTGAAAGGATTGCACAACTTAATACAAGGTTAGAGTTAGAGCAAATAAGACAACAATCACACAAACACATCCACAAGACACAAGGATTTTTATCCTGGTTCGGAACTCCTCTCCACAGGAGACCTACGTCCAGTCCCTGAGCAATACCTCAGGATTTCACTACCAAGGGTACAATCCCCCTTAAAGATCCTTACACCCAGCCTCAACTGGTCTTCCTTCAACCTGAAGGGAAAAACAACCACCCTGGATACCACCAGGTCTTCCTTCGTCCAGAAGGGAACACAACCAAAGAAGAAAAGGTGTGGAAACAGGCTTCAGACTCTAGCTTGACCAGCTACACACTGAAGCTACCAAGGCCCGAGAGAGAAAGAGATTTAACAAGGTTTTCTCTCCAAGGACTACACAAGCTCTCACAAATAAAACTCTTTTTGATCACAGAGAGCTAAGAGCTAAGAACAAGGTTGGAGTGGAAGCTTCGCTCTTGTTTCAATCTTCTGAAGACTCGAAGAGATGGATTTCTTCCTTTTCAAATTGCAAGCGTTGTTCCCTTTCTCTGTTGTTCTTCTCCGTCTTGAGTCTTCTATTTAAACTTCTGATTTGAATTTGAACGTTGAAGTGTCCGTTGTCTCTATCCTGGTGTACGTTAGACTGGTCACTAAGGAAGCTTCTGATCGTCAGTCTTTTATCCTTTTGTACACGCCAGAGAAATGTTTTAGAATCTTGTATCTTGTATCCAACGTTGTACAGATGAGTCTTGTCAGATATCTGCAAGCATATCAACAATAAATAGAGGACAGCTAGGACTGTCGTTGATTGTTAGTTACAGATGGAACATATATTGCAATATATAGCAAGCTCCGTTCTGTCTAAAAAGTACGTAGACAGAGTAGCATGGAAATAGAAGATATTGTCTGCATGCATGGGAGATACGATCAGAGAGCATTTAATGCGTAGCAGTCAACAGACAAGATATGACTTTGACTTTTCAACGCTATTAAAAAGCATTATACTGATACACAAGAAATTCAATATAAATAATCCTGATGCTTTCATGACTTATGAAATCGTTATGAGTTATAGCAAGTCGTTATGAACACTTATCAAGTCGTTATGAACTAAAGAAATCGTTAAACTCTAAAGAAATCGTTACAGCAATCAAGTCGTTACGAGTTTCAAAAATCGTTACAAGAATCGTTACACAAAGCAAGGCGTATGAACTTGTAAAAAATCGTTATGAACTCTAAAGAAATCGTTACAGCAATCAAGTCGTTACGAGTTTCAAAGAAATCGTTACAAGAAATCGTTACACAAAGCAAGGCGTTATGAACTTGTAAAGAACGTTATGAACTCTAAAGAAATCGTTATGACTCTAAAGATCGTTACAGCAACAAGTCGTTACGAGTTTCAAAAATCGTACAAGAAATCGTTACACAAAGCAAGGCGTTATGAACTGTAAAGAAATCGTATGAACTCTAAAGAAATCGTTATGAACTCTAAAGAAATCGTTACGGCTAGAGAGTCGTTGCGAGTTCTAAAGAAATCGTTACGAGGTCTAAAGAAATCGTTACGGCTAGAGAGTCGTTGCGAGTTCTAAAGAAATCGTTACGAGGTCTAAAGAAATCGTTACGGCTAGAGAGTCGTTGCGAGTTCTAAAGAAATCGTTACGAGGTCTAAAGAAATCGTTACGGCTAGAGAGTCGTTGCGAGTTCTAAAGAAATCGTTACGAGGTCTAAAGAAATCGTTACGACAGTCAAGTCGTTACGGGTTCTAAAGAAATCGTTGCGATGTCTTAAGAATCGTTGCGATATCGATTTGTTTTGAGTTTTCCGTCAAAGAGGAAATCGTTCTGCTTATCAAAAGTCGATACAAAGACTTGGACAGAATGAGATGAGACTTACCTGATTGTCTTGAACTTTCATTTTTCTTTTATTTCCTGTTCTCAAGGCTCAAGTAATCCATTAGTACTATTTTGTTAATCATCAAAATTAATATATAAATAAATGAATTATTTATTATGGGGACAGTTTGGTCATCAATCTCCCCCTTTTTGATGATGACAAAATATACTAAACATCATACAAAAAATTAAACATTCATGTTTTTCAGATTGACTTTAGTTTTCTCCCCCATTTTGTCAATAAGCAAAAAGATAGGCTGAGAGACAAAGAAGAGAGATATCATTGGATTAAGTATGAGAAAGGTAGTACAAGGGAGATAACAAGGAGGCATGCTGTGAGATGACAGCCCATGCCTTGATCTCAAGGTCTTCAAACGTCTGTTGGAAAACCCCAGAAGCAACAGAGAAGTTAGGACCCATGGATTGGGTGGCCCTTTGAATGTACAAAGCCCTTTGCTGATCCAAGAATTCTGCATACTGATCTGGGTCCAGAATGAATCTGAAGTAAGTGCTTTTTCCGAAGCTGGCACGATGGAGAAATCTATCCAAAGAGATTGGATAGAAGAGCTTCTGATCTATCATCCTGCTTCAGAGCGAAGAAAGCTGTATATCTAGCTGCCCACTGAACATAAATCTCTTGAATAGGATTTATGGAGTTGAGATCCATGAAGGCTTCAGCTGAGAGAGAGGGCTTATTTTGATGAACCAAGGAACTGTTGATGGCCTCTAACTGAAGGTGGGTTTCCCTGTAGATGATTGCCCACACGGAGGGTGTAAGCCTTTCACACTCAGAAATGAGTGGAGCCAAAACCTGAGAGGAGATGCGGCCAGAGTGGTATTCTCTGAAGATAAACCGCAGGAAGGAGGGCAGTCTGCTCTGCTTGGCTGACATTCTACCCATCTGCTTGGCAAACATGTCAAATGCATGGGATCCTGCATCTGAATCAAATACTAGGGAATGCAGCTTTGGCAAAAGGACTAGAGAGTCAATCCGGATATCAGCAAAATTCACTGTGTAGGGAATATTCACTGGACGTTCGGATCTTAACATTACTATAGCTGAATGGAATTGAGAGAACTGGACTTCTGGCAGTTTGTTCAGGAAGCAGAAGTCACTGTACTGCTGGAAGCTTTTGGCAATGCGGATCTCTTTCAAGATGAAAGGACCCCACAAATCTTATGCTTGAGAAAGACCACTCAGAGAGAGTGAGAGAATGAGCTCCATGCGAAATGGATTCGGCCCTGGCAGTCAAGAACTTGTTGTATTGAGCTTTGTTGCCCTTGACATTTGCCCACTGATCTTCAGTCTTGAACTCAGTCCCCTCAAAGATTTTGGATTTATGAAAGTGGGATAACTGGGTAAGAGGAAGAACAATATTTAGGTGCTCAGTAAGGTTGAGGAAGGGAATACCATAAATGGTGGAGAGGATGCACTTTTGAAGATATTCCTTATAAAGGAATCTTTGTGAGGTTCAAGGGTAAGAGAGTACCAAAGAGGTGGAAATAAGGAGGAGGAGATGGAAGCAGAGGATGATTGTTTCCTCTTTTTCTTGGCAGGACTGGGAGGATCAGTCCTGTGGATATGAGTGGCAGTGTAGAGAATGGTGGAAAGGGTATTTCTCTCAAAGTCATCCGGCAAGTTTGTGTCAAAGACACCAAGTAGAGGAGATTTTCTGGAATAAAAGTAACAGAGGAAGGAGGAGTAGGAGGATAGAAAAGGTGTTTTGGATTGAAGGATGAAGTGGGTTGAATTGGAGTGGTTTGAGTTTGAGGTGATGAGGGTAAGAGGATGATGGGGCTGAAGTGTGAGAAGGAGTAGGAGAGAAGGTAGGTTGAGATGAAATGATAGAGGATGATGGTTGGGTGCGAGGTACTGGGGTTTTTATAGTTGGTGGAGCAGGAGGGGCTGTGAGAGGAGAGGTAGGTGAGGACAAAATTGGAGTTGCAAGATTTGAAGTGTCAGGGGCCGAAGTAGCTGACATGGGCTCTTTCCCTTTGGCTTCTCTGACAACTGAAGAGGGTCCTGATGACCCTGAAGCTTGCCTGATGGCCCTGGTGGCCCTGATGCTTGAACTGGTAGCCCTGTGGCCGAGAGACTTCTGCTGGAGGCCCTGGTGGCCTAGGAACTTCAGCTGGACTGCTCTGAGTGGGTGCAGGAGGGACACCACTAGACCTTGAAAGATTAGCCAGCAAATTCTTCATATCGACATCTCTTTATTGAACCACCTCATTGCATTTCGAATTGAGGATAGATCAGAGGAGGTTGAAGCTTGATTAGAGATAATGCCCTGAACACTTGTCTGAACGGATGACAAGACTTCTCCTTGAGCTTTCAACAATGCCATAATAGGCTTCAGATTGACTTTTCTGTGACTCTTTCTTGGCCTTTTGTGAGCCACTCTCTTTTGCTTCCCTTGCTGAATGACAGGCTCCTCAAGATTGATATTGCTTGCACCTGGGCCTTCACTAACAGGAACACTGGCAGGAGGTGGAATTTCCTCAATGCCTACTTGCTCCCCCTGACTAGGAGCGGGGAGTTCAACACTTTCTTGCTCCCCCTTAGCAGGAGCTTCTTCCAACACAACTTTCTCCAAGTGGCCTTCTGCCACGGATTCAGGCACTTCAGGTTCAAAGAGACTTTGCTCCCCTTGGCTAGGAGCTTCATCCATGACCACATCTTGTTGAGTACCTGCTTGTACCTCAACATTAGCAATTGTTTCTGACAGAATTTCTGTATGGCCTGGTGCCATAGCTTCTTCTTCAACACATCCACCTTCTTTAGAAGTAGCTGAGGTGGAGGGAATGGAATCCAATACTTCTTTTAAGATTGAGGCGACTAAGGTGGTGGGCAAAGAGTCTGCCACACCAGCTGCACCTTCTTCCAACTGAACTTCTGGAGAATGAGAGATAATCTCCACAACAGGTGAGACTGAACCTTCTGCCTGGCTGGACACAACTGGTACTGCTGCTTCTTGAACACTGCTGCTGCTGCTTGCTCTGCTGCTGCTGCTTCTTCTTCTGCTACTGCTGCTTGCTCTGCTGCTGCTACTTCTTCTTCTGCTACTGCTTCTTCTTGAACTTCTAAAATATCCCAATAATTGCTTCTCCTTCAGCCACAGAAGACTTTGACCACATTCCATCTACCACTGAGAATCCACTTTTCTTCAGATTTCTGGATCTTATTGACTGGCCCATCTTTTCAGCTACTGCACCTGACATATCTACTCCAAATGCTTGAAAATCTTGGTCAGTAGATGAGCATACGGTAGGGAACATTCAACTTGCTCTTTGTTTCCCATATCTGAGCATGTGCAAACATCATTCGCTCAATCATCACTGCGGCCAGGTTTATCTCTTTGTTCTGGATTGCCCAGAACATTATGTCCGAATCTGCCCTAGTGCATGAAGAAAAGGTAGCACTACGAGGACTATGATTTGGCAGACTATAAAGTGAAGCAATCTATTAAATGCGGACATCTGATTTATCAAGCTTCCCGTCCTTCAGCTTAAACCCTGGACCAATAATCCCGAGACCTTTGACTTCATCATTCACAGAGTGAATGCCACTAAATCCAGAGGTCTTCACTCCAACAAATCACGCAAAAGCTCATGGGTATTCTGATTTGGATGCCCTTGACGAGGAAACAAGGGACCCATCTGCTTCCGATTTCAGACAAATGTAGAAGGCTTTCACCAAGTCCGGGTAGCTTACCTCATTGAAAGTAACTACATCCATCCACTGCATCTTCTCAGGGCGTCGACTAGCCTGGCCAAGCCACTCTTCTCAAGATTCTGAACATCCACTGCCTTATTTCCGCAAATCTTCGTCTTCACAAACGTAAACCTCTCTTGCTCCTTTGGGGACAAATACTCAGCACACTGTAGCCCCCTACGCTTCCGGAGATCATCGGAGCGGCCATGGTGCAGAGAAGAAAAGTTCTGGTGGAGGATGATGGAAGGGGTGAAGCTCTCGAAGGGATTCTCGCGGGAAGAGGAGAAAGCTTCGAAAGTTGCAGAGAGTCGATCCCAAAATCGTTAGGGCATCGGCTTTGGGTGAACGGATAGAGGATAAAAGGGTAAAGGTAGAAGACAAGTCGTTCTCAGAACGATTTGAATAAATTATTACTATTTTATCGAAAAGTGAAGCGCCAGAGGCAGTAAAGCCAGAAAACGACAAAATCGTTTGACGGGTCAAACAGCTTTTATACGATAGCGGTCAAGGAATGTAGACAAACTGAATTTTGCTCATTGTTAAAGAGGGAAAATTTCATTTCTATCTGAAAATTTTTATGCCAATAAAATTACAGAGATCTTTTCACACATTGCACATCCCTAATTCCCTTCTAAGAGATGTAAATCTCTCTTCAGGTAGGGCTTTTGTGAAGATGTCTGCTAATTGACCATTTGTATCTATAAAAGAAATTTCTAAATTACCACTAGCTACGTGGTCTCGAATAAAATGATATCTTACCTCAATGTGCTTAGTCCTTGAGTGCTGAACTGGATTTTTGGTGAGGTTGATGGCACTTGTATTATCACACAATAGTGGAATTGATTTGATGTGAATTCCGAAATCCTCAAGTTGTTGCTTTATCCAAAGAAGTTGTGTACAGCAACTTCCAGCAGCAACATATTCTGCCTCAGCTGTTGATAAAGCTACTGAATTTTGTTTCTTGGATGACCATGATATTAAACATCCTGCAAGAAACTGACAACAACCACTGGTGCTTTTTCTATCTACTTTGCATCCAGCATAATCAGCATCTGAATATCCTACTAATTCTATTTCACAAGATCTAGGATACCAGAGACCTAAATCATGAGTTCTAGCCAGATATCTAAATATTCTTTTTACTGAAATTAAATGAGACTCTCTAGGGTCTGCCTGATATCTAGCACACATGCACACACTAAACAAAATATCTGGTCTACTTGCAGTTAAGTAAAGTAATGATCCTATCATACCTCGATAATTCTTTTGATCTACCTTTTTACCTTTTTGATCACTGTCCATTCTGATTGATGTGCTCATTGGGGTTGATAAGGCTTTGCATCTTCAAATCCAAATTTCTTTAACAGCTCTTTGGTGTACTTGGCTTGACAGATATGAGTGCCATCCTTCCCTTGCTTAATTTGCAATCCAAGGAAGTAGCTTAGCTCCCCCATCAAGCTCATTTCGAATTCTCCCTGCATAAGCTTTTCAAAGTACTTGCAAAGAGATTCATCAGTAGATCCAAAAATAATATCATCTACATATATTTGCACAAGAAGTATATGTTTATCCTTAGACTTTATAAATAATGTACTATCTACTTTACCTCTAGTGAAACCATGATCTAATAAGAAAGTACTGAGCCTTTCATACCAGGCTCTAGGTGCTTGCTTCAAACCATATAAAGCCTTATGTAGTTTAAATACATGATTTGGAAATTCGAGATCATCAAAACCTGGAGGTTGTTCAACATAAACTTCCTCCTTGATAAAGCCATTTAAAAAGGCTGATTTGACATCCATTTGAAATAGTTTTAAATCAAATGCAGATGCATAAGCAAGTAAAATCCTAATAGCCTCAAGTCTAGCTACAGGTGCATAGGTTTCATCGAAATCTATGCCTTCCTCTTGGGAGTAGCCTTGAGCTACCAGTCTGGCCTTGTTCCTTAAATTATTCCAGACTCATCCAGTTTATTTCTGAACACCCACTTGGTGCCAATAACTGAATGATTGGATGGTCTAGGAACAAGTGACCATACTTGGTTTCTCTTGAACTGATTTAGTTCATCTTGCATGGCTAATATCCAAGATTCATCAGATAAAGCTTCATTGACTGTCTTAGGCTCTATTTGAGAAACAAAGGCTAAGTAATCACAAGGAATTACATTACCTCTTGTTCTTACCCCTACAGATGGATCACCAATAATGTTTTCAGGAGGGTGATCTTTCTGATGTCTCCATTCTTTTGGAAGATTTTCATGTTGAATTTCAGTTTGCTGCAGTTCTTCCAGAGGAGGATCATCCTTGTCCTTAATTGAGGTATTCTTTAATTTTTCAGACAAGTCATCTGCATCATCAATGTCACTAATTTCTTCCTTTTTCAAGGAAGGGTTAGATTCATCAAAATAACATGTACAGATTGTTCAATTAATAAGGAACGTTTATTGAAAACTCTATAACCTTTGGGTTTAGAAGAGTACCCCATAAAGATGCCTTCATCTGATTTGGCATCCAACTTACCAATGTCCCTTTTTCCATTGTTATGGATGAAGCAAGGACATCCAAATATTCTGAAATGGCTGATCTTTGGCTTCTTTCCTTTGTAGAGTTCATAAGCAGTCTTCTTCAGAATTGGCCTGATCATCACTCTATTAATGATATACATGCAGTGTTGATAGCTTCGGCCCAGAAGTATCTTGGCAAATCATATTCTGACAACATGGTTCTTGCCATATCCAAAAGAGTTCTGTTTTTCCTCTCAGCAATTCCATTCTGTTGAGGTGTCCTTGGGCTGAGAAGTTGTGCTCAATTCCTTGATCATCACAGAACTTTGCAAACTTTTCATTCTGAAACTCACCACCATGATCTGATCGGATAGAGACAATTGTGAACTTCTGATCTTTCTGAACTTTCTTACTGAAGCTGACAAAATTTCAAATGTGTCATCTTTGTGCTCTAGAAAGGATACCCAAGTGAATCTTGAATAATCATCAACTATTACAAATCCAAAATTCTTTCCTCCTAACTGGTAGTCCTCATTGGCCCAAATAAATCCATATGAAGTAGTTCTAAGGCTTTGAGGTGGTTACTACAGTCTTTGACTTGAAAGAGCTCTTGGTGTGCTTTCCTCTTGCACAAGGTTTGCAAATGCTGTCCAATCTAGAATTGACCTTTGGCAATCCTTCAACTAGCTTTCTTTTTCTGAGCTGTTCAAACCGTCCAAGCTACAGTGGCCCAATCTTCTGTGCCACAACTCTGTTGATTGATCTTTACTAGCTGCCAAACACACATCTTGATCCTTGAGTTCTTCTAGATAGAGTACATACAATTTCTTTCTCTATAAGCTTCAAAAATGACTGCACCATCCTTTAATATACTGCACTTTGATTCTTGGAACTGAATTTGATGGCCTTTGTCACACAACTGGCTGATGCTGATGAGATTGTGCTTTACCCTTTGACCAGCATACATCTTCAATTACTGATTTTCCTTTGATGTTTACGGATCCACTTCCTATTACTGTCCTTTTCCATTATCTCCATATGTGACTGTACCTTCTTCATCTTGGAGATCAACAAAAGCTTCTTGTTGCCTGACATGTGCCTCGAGCATCCACTGTCCAAATACCATTTGGATGCTCTTGACTTTCCCTGAAAATTAAACACTAAGTTTTAGGTACCCAAGTTCTTTTGGGTCCTGAGAGGTTAGTACCATTTATTTTTCCTTTTATTATCCATTTTTTGTTCTTAGTGGGACATGTTGCTTTGTTATGTCCTAGTTTGTTACAATGGGTACAGCAGGTTATTCTAGTTATTCTTTCAACTGGAGTATATTTAAATTTTTTATGTTCTTTATCTTTTCGGATATAAATTTAGGAGTTGGATAAGTTTTCGGAAAGACTTTTGTTTCTTCATTTTCTGAGGGAGTATATCCAAAACCATATTTCTTTTTAGTTGATCTTTTAGCTCCATTTATCATTAGAGTGGTTTATTTTTGTGAACTTATTTATAGTATTTGTCAGTGTTCCTTTTCTTTATTTAGTCTTTCTATTCTGTTTTGAGTTCACTTAAGTCTTCCTGTTTTTCTAGGTTAGTTATTTTTCTGTTTTTCTCTTTTAAGTCTTCACACAAATTCATTTCTCCTTTTCTGTTCAGTTAATTGTTTTTCAAGTTCTTCATTTTCTGTTTTTAGGTCTGAGTTGTTTTTTCTAAACAGACTAAATTTTCTTACTATTTTTAAGTAATTTAGATACTTCTTTATATTTTTCATAAAGTTCATTAAAAGCACTTTCTAAGTTATCAGAATCTGAATCATTGCATGAATCAAAAGAAGAGTCAGAAGTTACCTTGTCTTCGGTGTTGGCCATGAAAGCCAAGTTGACTTCTTCACCTCACTGCTTGAGCTTGACTCACTGTCTGAGTCACTGCTATTCTCCCAAGCAGCTGCCATTGCCTTCTTTTGTACTTCTTGAATCTTCTAAGTTGTCCTCTTTTGTGATCATTTTTCTTAAGCGTGGACAGTCTGCCTTGATGTGTCCAGGCTTCTTGCATTCATAACAATCACTTCTCCTTTCTTTTGATCCTTTACTTCTGGTTTTCTGAAGTCTTTGTTTTTCTTGAAAAATTTTCTTCCGGACTGATACTTCTTTTTCTTTGCTAGAATCCTTTGAAGTCTTCGAGACAGCATGGCTTCTTGATCATCACTGTCTTTACTACTTCACTATTATCCAAAGATTCTTCTGAATTATCTTCACTTGCTTTGAGAGCATTTGATTGTTTCCTTCTGCTGGAGGATTCTCCTAATCTCTCCATGTTTATCTCGTGAGCCATGAGAGATCCTATTACTTTTCCAATGACATTAATTTTAAATCATTGGCTTCTTCAATGGCTGTTACCTTTGGAGTCCATGAAGATGGTAGAGATCTGAGGACTTTTCTAACCATATCTGGTACATCAAACCTTTCCCAACCCAGCTAATCCATTTGTAATGTTGTGAATCTGCTGAACATCTGAGTTATTGATTCACCTGTCTGCATAAGAATCTTTCATATTGAGCTACTAGAATATCTATTCTTGTCTCCTTTACCTTGTCTGTCCCTTCATAGGTAATTCTGAGCTTTTCCCACATCTCCATTGCGGATTTGCAGGCTGAGACTCTATTGAATTCTTTCTTGCTTAGGGCACAGCATAATATGCTCTTGGCTTTGCAGTTTAAGGATATTCTTTTCCTATCATCATCTGTCCACTGAGCCTTAGCGTTTGTGACCAAAAGATCACCTTCTTCTACAATGGACCAGATTGTGTAATCATGACCTTGTAAAATATTCCATTCTAGTCTTCCATAGGTGTAGTCTTCTCCATCGAACAAGGGAGGCCTGTTGACTGACTGACCTTCGAAGTTGCTTTGGGCTGCCATTGATCTTTGCTTTTCAGATCGTTGGATCTTCTTCTTTGTCGAAGAGACGGGCTCTGATACCACTTGTTGCCCAGCTAGCTAGCCCAGAGGGGGGGTGAATGGGTTATCAAAATTTCGATCTCTGATTAAAACCTGTTTACTGAAAGGATTGCACAACTTAATAACAAGGTTAGAGTTAGAGCAAATAAGACAACAATCACCAATAAATAGAGGACAGCTAAGACTGTCGTTGATTGGTAGTTACAGATGGAACATATATTCATATATAGCAAGTCTCCGTTCTGTCTAAAAAGTACGTAGACAGAGTAGCATGGAAATAGAAGATATTTTCTGCATGCATGGGAGATACGATCAAGAGCATTTAATGCGTAGCAGTCAACAGACAAGATATGACTTTGACTTTTCAACGCTATTAAAAAAGCATATACTGATACAACAAGAAATTCAATATAATAATCCTGATGCTTTCATGACTTATGAAATCGTTATGAGTTATGCAAGTCGTTATGAACACTTATCAAGTCGTTATGAACTGTAAAGAAATCGTTATGAACTCTAAAGAAATCGTTACAGCAATCAAGTCGTTACGAGTTTCAAAGAAATCGTTACAAGAAATCGTTACACAAAGCAAGGCGTTAGAAACTTGTAAAGAATCGTTATGAACTCTAAAGAAATCGTTACAGCAATCAGTCGTTACAAGTTTCAAAGAATCGTTACACAAGCAAGGCGTTATGACTTGTAAAGAAATCGTTATGACTCTAAAGAATCGATATGAACTCTAAAGAAATCGTTACACAGCAATCAAGTCGTTACGAGTTTCAAAGAAATCATTACAAGAAATCGTTACACAAAGCAAGGCGTTATGAACTTGTAAAGAAATCGTTATGAACTCTAAAGAAATCGATATGAACTCTAAAGAAATCGTTACGGCTAGAGAGTCGTTGTGAGTTCTAAAGAAATCGTTACGAGGTCTAAAGAAATCGTTACGGCTAGAGAGTCGTTGCGAGTTCTAAAGAAATCGTTACGAGTCTAAAGAATCGTTACGGCTAGAGAGTCGTTGCGAGTTCTAAAGAAATCGTTACGAGGTCTAAAGAAATCATTACGGCTAGAGAGTCGTTGCGAGTTCTAAAGAAATCGTTACGAGGTCTAAAGAAATCGTTACGACAGTCAAGTCGTTACGGGTTCTAAAGAAATCGTTGCGATGTCTTAATGAATCGTTGCGATATCGATTTGTTTTGAGTTTTCCGGTCAAAGAGGAAATCGTTCTGCTTATCAAAGAAGTCGATACAAAGACTTGGATAGAATGAGAGATGAGACTTACCTGATTGTCTTGAACTTTCATTTTTCTTTTATTTCCTGTTCTCAAGGCTCAAATAATCCATTAGTACTATTTTGTTAATCATCAAAATTATATATAAATAAATGAATTATTTATTATGGGGACATTTGGTCATCAGTTTGAAGAGCAAATCAGGAAGACTGGAAATCTACATCGACGACATGTTGGTGAAAAGCCGACGGGCCGAGGAACACGTCCGAGACCTGGCCGAGACATTCGATGTACTTCGACGATACGGGATGAAGCTGAACCCCGAGAACTGCGTCTTCAGCGTGCGAGCGGGGAAATTCCTCGGCTACCTTGTTTCGAGCCGAGGAATCGACAACCCCAACAAGGTGCAGAAAATCATCGACATGACGGCCCCAAGGACGGTGAAGGAAGTGCAGAGGCTCAACGGCAGGGTAACTGCCCTAAGCAGGTTCATGTCTAGGTCGGCGGAACGTTGCAGACCCTTCTTCAAAGTGCTGAGGAAGGGGCGGTTCGAGTGGACCGAGGAGTGCCAGAAGGCGTTCGACGAGCTGAAGGTGCATCTGGCCCATGTTCCAATGCTGAGCAAGCCGATGGTCAGAGAGGAGCTGTTTCTATACCTTTCAACAACAGCTTATTCGATCAGCTCGGTGCTCGTGAGAGAAGAAAACATGAACCACCTCCCAGTGTATTATACCAGCAAGGCTCTGCGAGGAGCCGAGCAGCACTATTCCGACCTGGAAAAGGTCGAGTACGCGCTTCTGATGGCCGCACGGCAACTCCGTCCATACTTCCAGGCGCACAAGATCTTCGTTCTTACCGACGTCCCTATTAATCAAATTCTCATCCGACCCGAGGCCTCGGGAAGGCTGGCAAAATGGGCTGTCGAGCTCAGGGAGTTCGACATTAAGTTTAGGCCTTGAGTCGCCATCAAGGCTCAGGCTCTCGCCGACTTCATCTCAGAAGGGACGGCAAGGACGCCCCAAGAAGAGGAAATTGGCATCGGAGTGTGGAAAGTCTTCGTCGATGGAGCTTCAAACTCACAAGGCAGTGGCGCAGGGGTCATCCTCCACTCGCCCGATGGCCTCATTTTAAGGTATGCTATTCATTTCGGCTTCAATGATTCTAATAATGTGGCCAAGTACGAGGCAGTTATCTCAGGGATCAAGATGCCCAAGTCCCTCGGAGCAACGAAAATCCTCGTCTACAGCGACTCCCAACTAGTCGTCAGCCAGGTTTCACAAGAGTTCGAAGCAAAGGAAGCTAAGCTCGCTTCTTACATGTCCGAGGTCCAGAGGCTGATGGTAGAGTTTGAGTCCGCCAAGCTGTTGAAGATACCAAGGGCTGAGAACTCCCAAGTGTAGACACGCAAATTTGGCTCCACCGTGGGTAAATTTCATGTTGCGCCATAACGCCACAAATGGCCCTCTTTTTGCCTTGCAAGAGTATTTTTCCGATATTTCTGGACCTCACCCCCTTCTTCCCCGGTGCTTCCCCTCCATTTCCAGGGCCCCTCGGAAATTATAGGCATCATTTTCAAGTCGCGACAGGTATGGCAGCCGCCTCTCTAAACGCGTCCAGTACCCCGGACGCGATTCAGGATCTTAACGCGACGGCCTTCATGGGTGCAACCTTAATGCGATAGGAAAGTCGACCGTGACTATATCTTAATGCAACGTCCTTGCACGACGCGACAATGAATTCTTATTTTCTTTTTATGGAAACTGCCCTTTCATGAACACGTCTGCCATGGGCGACGCAATTCTAATTTCATTTCGGTAGTATTTTCATAAATAAATTAGGAAAGCTTATCGCGTCATGTCCTGCAGACGCAATTCACTTTATAGTCGCGTCACGCCGACCAAACGCGATTCAGAGCCGGCTATCAGCCCAGAAAGTCGTCGCGTGCCTGGCAATCACGATCACCCCAACCCCCAAATATCCCTCTTTGCGGACCACACATCGTCCATCGGCGGTGTCCACAAATTGGCGGTCACGGTGGGACTTCTTATTGTGTCCCCTTCGATTACCCCCCTCCTCCGTGCCCCATGTGACACACTTCTTTCATTTTTTGCTTTAAAAGCATGCTGTGTATTTAGTTTTTATTTTTAGTTTCTTTTTCTATACATATCCTGCCTTTTCCTACACCTTTTTCTGTCCTCGGGTGGTCTGTTGGAATCACATCCAACACAGAGGACACGCTTATAACGCGTCCACTAAACCAGCAGCATTTCGTTTTCGTGTCGCGGCGGCCAAAGCCGACGCATCAAGCTTTCTTGTCACGGTGGCCTTAGCCGACGCATTTAGGTTGTCACGGCGGCCAAGGCCGACACATTTATTTCCTTTTCCTTATGCACATATCCTACGTTTACTGCTTTCTTTTCTGCTCTCGGGTGCCTGTTTGGAATCGCGTGCCACACAGAGGACACGATTCAGTTTGATAACGCGACCGACAAACCGGATGCGTTTCTGTTTCTTGTCGCGGCGGCCAAGGCCGACGCGTTTTTGTCTGACAGTCCGTCCACAGGGACTGACCACGTCTTTGTTAGCCTTCAGTGGCTCTCAGATCTGTGGCCTGGTGACTGGATGCGATTCAGTCAAATCGCGGTCGCTGTACCAGACGCGATTTGACTGACTTACAGAAACGCACCCCCTTTGCTGCCATTTTTGCTATAAACTGTCGTATGTAGGGCATTTTTTTTTGCATCGGTCGGGGGACCTCCTTCCCTCATATCCTAGGCTCCACACACCCTTCCGGTAAAGGTAAGATCTCCATTGGGCATTCTGTCCCTTTGGACTAGTGAACCTTCTCCCGGAATCCTGTAAGACTCCGTACCCCGTGGATTCCCTCATGGCGGACCGAGCTGGCGGTACCACTTCGTTGACCCGGGTTAGATATCCATTGCGTGGTGAGAGGTGATCCTAGTTATACCCCGAAGTTCCATACTCTACCCAACTAGGATCTCATATGGAGTGACACAATGTTTTTAAATCCATTAAATAATTGTGAAACTCCTTGAAAACAAGCTCTAAGCATTACAACTTGTTTGAACCACATCATTGATTGACTTAATCTTTGTTCAACCTGTTTATTTTCTTACTTGTTAAAAATGGACCCACATCATCATGCTAATTTTTATATGGACTATGAGGATAATTCAAGCGTCCAGTTTTTCAATCCCATGTCCGTCCATTTCACCACCGTGAGGGACAATCTTCCACTTCATATGGTCATGTGCGCACACCGCGCACTAACCAATCTGATGTCCCTCCATACCTCACTCCAATCAAAATCCGACAAGAGCCTTCCCCCCACCATGATACCACAGTCCAAATTGTCCTGCATGCACTTGATCAACTCACCCCTCAACAACTAAATTTGATCCAATCTTTAGTTGAAGGTGTGACTCCCTCTCCTTCTCCCAGGCACCCGCCTTTGTATATTCCGGCGACTTCGCCACACACCACTGTACATTCTTCATCACCTCGGCCCCCTGGCCAATTGCATTCCCGTGCTACGGTCCGTACGGACCAACCCTTGGGAAGGCCCACTAATTCAAGGCTGCCCTCATGTATTCCCTCATTTGCCCACCGGCAATCCCCTACTCCACTCCAAAATGCTCTTCTCAAAAATTGAATAATTTGGAGGGTCAAATCAATAAGCTTTCCAATCCCATGGGTGACCCCATCGCCGCCATGCCGGCTCTCCCTCAAATTTACATACATCCTTCGGAGATGCCAACGTACCGATTGTACAATGGCACGAGCAATCCTTACCTTCATGTCAAGGAATTCCTCTATGAGTCTTCTCGTTGGCAACGAGACCCCATTACCTTGGCATATTTATTTAGAAAATCTCCTAACAGCCCTTCACTCGAATGGTTCTACTCTTTAGAGCCAAGTGAGGCAGGGGACTTCTGCCCCCTTCATAAAAAATTCCTTCAGAGGTACAAAGACCGCGTCAGCCCCTATCTCTCTATCACGGATCTAGCATTCGAGAAGATGAGGGCCGACGAGGCCTTTGTACAATTTGCTGACCGTTGGAGGTCAATGGCCACCCGCCTTCAAAATGTGCTCTCGGAGTCAGAGCAAGTTAAAATAATCATTTCCAACTCTACTCCGAGGTTCAGGCACATTTTAGCCATGAACCAGATCATCTCCATGGAGGAGCTCTACAAGTAGGGATGTTACATTCAAGCTCATTTAATGGACTCCCCGATCATAGAGCTTTTTGATCAAATTAAACCGAGAAAGAACGGATCAGTGGACGCCATCCACCACCCACCTCGCTACCCTATAACATCCACATCATATACACCTCCGCAAACTCCCATTTACCACAACATGTTGCCACCCAGGCATCCACTGATTCGTCCTTTTTGGATTCAACAACCTCCAACCGAGCTTTACGACGCCCCTATTTTTAATGAAGAAGCTTACGTGCCCTACGTTGCACCTGCTCCGGCTCCCATGCCGATTCCTGTACCTCCACCATAACAGCCTCCACCTCCTCCACAGCATGTTGCTCGGGCTGAGGTTGCCAGCGCCCAACCCATCCGCGAAACCACTTGGTGCTACGATGATGAACCTTCTGAGGTCATGTTTGTACGCCATTTACCTACGCCTCCTACATTGCCATCCATTACCATTAAGCCTTCCACATTTAAACCTCCACCCCCCATTACACCAATCATTACACCTCCCATTCCGCCAACACCATTGGCAACCGAATACGAGCAAATCTTCCCCTTCATACCTATCGTGTCTCCACTGGCCATACAACCTCCCATTACACCCACCATATCCATCCCCATCCAACGGAGTGGTTGCACCCCTTTGAGGAGCAACAAGCAAGTACAGCAGAAGGAAGCCCTGGGACCGGGCATGCTTTTCAAAATTTAGGAATATATCCCTCGCATGCCGGTCATTGTCAAAATACCGGGTACATTCACTGAGCGAGAGTCCTCCCCTCCAATCATGGCCGTTAAGAGGCCTTCTAAATTAATGCCAATCATTCCAGTTGCCAATGGCTCACAATTCAAAATACTCATAGGGAACCAAACCCTCCAAGCTCACATGACTCCTCACACCATTGTTGTGAACCTTCCCACTCTAGTGAAGAGGTCAGCTTCTCAGATTGTGCTCACGCACTCCAACGCCAAATCATTGGCACAATCAATTATTCAAGGGGACGTGCCCCCTTTCATATCACACGCTATACAATCTTTGGGCACGATCCCCTCATTGTTGCTTCCAATTCCACCAGTGGAACTCCCCACCCTTTCATTAAACTATATTCCAAGGGAGTTGCCACTGTCATTTGACACTCCAATGGAAGTCAACAATCCTCCAATCATTGAGAGCCGTTCAAACTTTCCGAGAAGAGCAAGATCATCTGCCCGCTAGGCAAAATTTACGAGGAAGTACCTATAGGTCAGAACGCCAATTCCCAAGCGGAACATCAAACGCCAGGCAAGGTAAAAGACCAGGGGGCCTCCTCCATCTTTTCCATTTTCTTTCCAATCATCTTTTGTGCTGCTTAGCACCTTTCCATAGGTTCTCCACATTCCCTTCCCACGGGAGGCATTTTATTTTCATCTATTATACAATCCATTTTCTTATACCAGGCATCATGCCCCCTTTTGTAACCCTTACTCTCCCTTCCGTGCCCCTCGTGGCACATCTTCATGTTTCCGTGCCTCACGTGGCACATCTCTCTTCCGTACCCCACATGGCACATCTCCACTCTGTGCCCCACATGGCACATCTCCTTCTTGTGCCCCACGCGGCACGTCTCCATCTTGTGCCCCATGTGGCATATCTCCATCTTGCACCCCACGCTGCGCACTCTCCTTTTTGGCCCCTCGCGGCCCGCTTTTTCCTTTCTCTCCTCCGGCCCCGCCGGATTCCTTTCTTCTTTTAGGGCACCGCACCCTCCTTCTTCTCCAATCCCCTCCGGCCCCACCGGAGTTTCCAAAATCTTTCCTCCACTCTCTCCTTGCCGCCTTTAATCGGGTCCTTCGACCCTTCTCGCATTGTTTTCGGGGTTTTAGCCCCCACTTGTCTTTTTAATTTCCAAAAATAAAATGTAAATCCTTATAAACCTCGAATTCTCGCCCCAATGCGGGGCATTCGTCCTTCCTTTACCCTCGAATTCTTTATTATTAGGATCCAATATCAAAAATCATTAAAAAGATGAATATTTCAGCATTACCATGCTATCGTAGCATTTTCATTATGAGAATTCCACGCAAGGAGTCCAAAATTCTCTACCGGGTCATTAAGGTTTGCCTTAACATGGGCACTTCACACACTTCACAGCGCCCCTAAGCCGATTGCTCCCAGAAGACACCGTCACTGTCACAGCCATGCCTGAAAGGCAAGAAAGTCTGTTTCTCTCCTCTTTCGGCCGAAATATGGGTAGTAAAGGTAGTTTGGGTGAAGAAACCAACCTGAAGCACACCGTCACAAGAGAACGTCCCCAAAATGGGCAAATCAAATGACCAAGAAAAATCAAAGTCAAAATGCATGTCAAGAGCGGCAAAGTCCCCGCAGGGATCCAAATAGACCTGGACGTACGCATGCAAAAAAAAAAAAAAAAAAAAAATCAAAGTCAATAGGGCATGGCAAAGAGTGGCAAAGTCCCCGCAGAGATCCAAATGGACCTAGTCGTACGCATGTCCCTACCATCAAATGGTCATCACTCAAGATTCCAAAATAATTGAAAAAAGACTCAGTGCTTAAATGTGACTGAATCTTCTGACGGCTGTGCCAAGGAAGGAAGTCTAACCCAACTCCTCGAACACCCATGTCAAGCTTATCTCCAAAATTTTCTTCCCTTCTTCTTGCCAGACTTAGTCACCTTTTTCAGGCATGGCTTTGGTAGTGCCCCGTCAACCTAGTACAATTAGCCCGTGGGGGCCACGTTAAAACGCACGCCCTACTCTGGGCATTCTTTAATGAAACGGGAGGTAACAAAGACCCCTCGCCAGTCAATTTTTATAAACCTAATGTCACCATGGCATGGCAATGTCCCAAAAATCACAAAAAATCAAATATTTCCAAATCAACAAAAATCAGACATCTCTAAAAATTTCATAAAAAATTCAAACATTTCAAAAAAATCCAAAAAAATCCAAACATTTCTAAAATCCAGAAAAAATCAAATATTCAAAAATATCCATAAAAATCAAGATATTCCAAAATCAACAAAAAATAAAAATATTTTCCAAAACACCACAAAAATCAAATATTTCTCAAAATCCACAAAAAATTCAAATGCTTTCAAAAATCTAAAAAATTCGTGATGGTATTGCACATGGCAAGCAGATCCTGCCTGCGTCAGACCGCACTAATCCTTCCAATCATCGGGTTCCTCCCCATCTTACACTCCAAACTCCCTTATCCAAGACCCTTTATCCTCATGGTTAAAACAAACAAATTGAATGAGCTGTTTGTTTAATACTTTATTAATGCTCCAAGCCATGAATGTTGTTTGTTCCATGAAATTTGTTTTCTTGGCTAATGAGTTTTGAGCGCAGGATTCGAGTTACCTCATCTGGCGCTACATCAAGCTGCAGCTGCTACCCCCACCATCAAGTTATCTATATGTATACCTTTAGAGCATACCAAGGACCTTGTGGCTCTGAGGAATCTGGGATTTGAGTTCCCCTCTATCAAAAACAAGGATTATCCTAGAGGATCCTTAGCCGCACGGATAGGCCGTTACGCTTGGCACATGAGGACGACGAACCCATGCATACCCCCCGGTCCTGACTCAACGCCATCGTAACAATAATATCCTTGGTTATTTCCTACTCATTTTAACCTGTTTTTCTTTTAGCCCAGCATACATGCATATTGAAATCTTAGTGGAAAACCACTCTTCCAAGCCAATTTGAGGGCCATCCGCACCTTAAATTCAAAAGCAATTTGAAATATTCCATTCTGGGTCGAACACCCAACTCCCTTTGTTGCCGCCTCCGAGCTGATTTCCTTAGAACCCCTTGTTTGGACTTATCCTTTTTATTTTTTCGCCTTTACTCCCAGAGATCCACCTGCGGCAGTGGCAGACACCCCCAATGGTGAAACCTAATGGATTGTGTCCTTAGGTACTTCCCCTTCGCTGGAAGTTGATCTCTCCTTCTCTCCCTAAGATCCACCTGCGGCAGTGGCAGACGCCCCCAATGGTGAAACCTAATGGATTGTGTCCTTAGGTACTTTCCCTTCGCTAGAAGTTGATCTTTCCTTTCCTTTTGTGCCCCACGTGACACCTTTCCTTTCCCTTTCCTCTATCCAAGCATTTGCTACTTTAGGTCTTCTTCCCTGGTGGTGACTTCCTTGGGTGTTGGGAAAAGACTCTCATCAAGTGGTAGTCACCCAATGATCACGCGTGTCTATTTTTCACCTTGGCGTCTACTTTTCAGTCCGCTCCCGCTACACTCCAGTTCGCTATGCTACATTTCTTTTCACTTCACTTCACTCCATTACACTCCACTTTGTGTCCCTCCACTTCGCTCCCCTGCAAAGCAGACGCCAAGGCGTGGCAGCTGTAGACACGCGAATTTGGCTCCACCGCAGGTAAATTTCATGTTGCGCCATAACGCCACAAATGGCCCTCTTTTTGCCTTGCAAGAGTATTTTTTCGATATTTCTGGACCTCACCCCCTTCTTCCCCGGTGCTTCCCCTCCATTTCCAGGGCCCCCCGGGAATTATAGGCATCATTTTAAAGTCGCGACAGGTATGGCAGCCGCCTCTCTAAACGCGTCCAGTACCCCGGATGAGATTCAGGATCTAACGCGACGGCCTTCATAGGCACAACCTTAACGCGATAGGAAAGTCGGCTGCGACTACATCTTAACGCGTCGGCCCTGCACGACGCGACAATGAATTCTTATTTTTTTTTACGAAAATTGCCCTTTCATGAACGCGTCCGCCATGGGCGACGCGATTCTAATTTCATTTTGGCAGTATTTTCATAAATAAATTAGGAAAGCTTATCGCGTCTTGTCCTACAGATGCAATTCACTTATAGTCGCGTCCCGCCAACCGGACGCGATTCAGAGCCAACTATCAGCCCAGAAAGTCGTCACGTGCCTGACGATCACGATCATCCCAACCCCCAAATATCCCTCTTTGAGGACCACACGTCGTCC
The DNA here is from genome assembly GCA_014218235.1 of Colocasia esculenta. Taxonomy (NCBI): domain Eukaryota; kingdom Viridiplantae; phylum Streptophyta; class Magnoliopsida; order Alismatales; family Araceae; genus Colocasia; species Colocasia esculenta. The sequence goes on along the minus strand of CM024761.1, from coordinate 23,093,851 downwards.
ATCGGCGGTGTTCACACCAAGTAGACGCTCTATCCAAATACGCGTCATCCTGGGGGAACTGGAGTCATCCATACTAGTAGAAGAGCTTCGCGAGCCATCTATAGGATCCACAGAAGTATTGTGTGCTGACGCCGGGCCGACGTGGATGACCCCGCTGGTGGAGTTCCTCAGAAGCGGGCTGCTACCAGATGATCAAGAAGAAGCTGCGAAGATGAGAAGGCGAGTGACGAGGTTCTTCCTGATTGGAAACGACTTGTACCGGAGAGGGTTCAGCTATCCACACCTTCGGTGCGTGAGCCCAAGCCGAGCAGAGGAGATCATCAGCGAGGTGCACGAGGAGACATGCGGGAGTCATGCAGGTCCTCAGTCCCTTGTCCGAAGAATAACCTGACAGGGTTATTGGTGGCCAACCATGTTGAAAGACGCCGAGAGGTACGTAAAGAGTTGCCACCAGTGTCAGCTGTTCGGCAGGATTGACCGACAGGCACCCTCGGAGCTCACGCCAATAACCGCCCCGTGGCCATTTGCCCAGTGGGGAATAGATATCCTAGGGCCGTTCCCTCCATCGTCGGGTTAGCGGATGTTCATCATCTTCGGAGTCGACTACTTCACCAAGTGAGTTGAGGCCGAGCCATTAGCGAAAATCACAGATGCTAATGCCTGGGGTTTTGTGTGGAAGAATATTATATGTAGGTTCGGCCTCCCGAGCAATCATCACCGACAACAGCAAGCAGTTCGACAACGCTAAATTCCGCCGCAATTGTGGAATGCTCGGAGTGGACCATCGGTTCTCCTCAGTCTCTCATCCTCAGTCTAATGGACTAGCCGAGGTGACTAATCGAACCATCCTAGATGGATTGAAGAGGAGATTACACGATCACAAGGGCAGATGGGCCGACGAGCTTCCTCATGTTTTGTGGGCCTACCAGACGACGCCTCGAGAAGCCACTCGAGAATCCCCCTTTGCACTTGCTTTTAGGGTAGAGGCTGTGACTCCTGTGGAGATGCTTGTACCATCCGAAAGAGTCCTCGGATTCAACCATAAGAACAATGAGAGTGCACTGCGTGCCGAGCTGGATTTGATCGAGGAGCGACGAAGCGATGCATTGGTGAGGATGGAAACTTACCAACAAGGGGTGAAGAGGAGTTTCGACACAAACATCAGACCTCGGCGCATCGGTGCAGGAAGCCTCGTCCTACAAAAACTTGCCATCTCCGATCCAAAGTCAGCCGGTGGCAAGCTCTCGGCCAATTGGGAAGGCCCATAGAGTCGTCGAAGATCTCGGCCATGGAGCTTATCGGCTAGCCGACCTTGGTGGGTCCAGCATACCGAGAACATGGAATGCCGAACACCTCCGTGTTTATTATCCTTGAAACTTGTAAACGAGGTCGCTTCGGCACTCTACTTGTAAACGAGGTCGCTTCGGCACTCTACTTGTAAATGAGGTCGCTTCGGCACTCTACTTGTAAACGAGGTTGCTTCAGCACTCTACTTATAAACGAGGTCGCTTCAACACTCTACCTGTGAACGGGGTCGCTCTGGCACTCATAAAACAAGGTCGTTTCGACACTCTATCCCGAGCAAACAAGGTTGTTACGACGTGTTATACGATGAGCGGACGACAAATCAAAGCCCCAGACAAGAAAAATGAATGCATGATGAGAGAAAGTGAAATTACGATTCTTTTCGGAAACAGGCCTGAGAGGCAAAAAGATGTTTGCCTAAGCTGACCAACTCAGTTTGAGGAACAGGCTAGTCCTCAGCAACAACATTCTCGGCCACCTCCACAATGGCCTTTTCGGTGGCCGTGGATAACGCTTCATCCACTATCGCAGCCACCTCGACATCCTCCTCGTCGCTTTTGCCATTTCAGGATGGGAGAGCGGCGTCGGACATGTCGAGGTCGGGGTACAATTCCCGTACCCGATCAAGACATCCGTTATAGCCGTCCCGAAAAAGGCCAGCGACTTCCTCTTGGAGCTCATCGGACACGCGATATTCCTCGATCACCTTCTCACGCTCGTCGGCTACGAGCTGCGCGGTCTGCTCCTTTGTTTTCTTGTGGGCCTGGATCTCGTCAGAAAGCACCGACTTCTCGACATGGAGCGTATCCTTCTCGGATTGCAGGGCAGCTAGGAGCTCATATTCGATCTTCTTCACCTACTCCGCCTCCTTCTGTCGGGGGCCTTCTCAGAGGCAGTTTTCTCTTCAGCCTCAACGAGCCGCTTATCAGAAGACACCCTCTTCACCTCGGCCCGATGTATAAATGCCTCAAATGTGGACATTTGGCTTAAGATCGACAAGTAGAAGTCGACAACCAGCCTGCGTGGAGTCTTGTTTAGGGCATCTGCTTTTAGCTCGACACGAAGAGCTTGACAGCCCCAACCGACCGGGTCCACTTGAATGCGGTCCTGTGTCGACGCCGAGGGAATAGACGTCAGAGACGACGTCGGGGGCTTAGGACGCTTCACTGGCCTCTCCTCCTCTTTCTCTGGTTGGGAAATGGGGGTCGAGCTGTGCTCGAGGGCCGCTTCCAACGGGTCCACGGACGGGGCCTCTTCGGGATTGCGGGGGTACTTCTCTGGGCAAGGTGCGACCTTTTTGCCCCTCGGGAGCACCTTGCCTTATGCCAGCTTGGAAAGAGAGGGCCCCTTCCGTGCCGTGGGAGGCGAGGAAACGCCCTTGTCGGCCATTGCTGTCAAGAAAGAAAATGTTAGGACCATTACTATAAACAAACCGAGGAGTTTGACGAACGGACAACGACCTTTGGTGCCTTCGGCGATTAGCTCGAACAGCTTCTCAGATGGTTCGAACAGGACGGGCGGCTCCACTGACTATAGAAACGCAATCCGAGATCTCAGATATTAATTTCCGACCATATGATCGGGATTAAAGGCCACCCCGAGGGCAATAGATAAGACAAAGTTCCTTTTCCAGTTATGAACAGAGGTCGAAAGTCGGCCAAGGATGTGCCGACCAGTTCTAGTCGAGAAATATAGCCAATCACCGAATGTCCTGACAGAAAAACAATAGAGGAAAAGGTGCAGGGTCGGAGGGACCCCGACCAAGATACAAACTACTAGGAACCCAACAATCGACTGCCAGGAGTTAGGAGTCAATTGCGAAGGAGCGATTCCTAGCTCTAGGAGTAAGAAAACAGTGAAAGGATGGAAGGGGAATCGGAGGCCAGCTCGGATTGCCTCGGAATAGATACAAACCCCTCCCCCCTCCATAACATGGTGAGTTTAAAGTTGTCGGTTGGCGAAGATGACAACATCAGTAGAAAGAGAGAGTCCTGGGTGGCTCTCTATCCAGCGAAAAGTATCGGGAGTAGTCTCACACATTGCCTCGGCCACGTTGTCAGCTTGACGATGAGCATTAGAGGTGTGGGCCGAAGGCATTTGAGGAACATAGTTGCCGAGGCTGACCTCCAGGACAAATGAGTCCTTGATGGGGCCCGACATCATGGTGTCAGGGTTCAGGCAGGAGGTGTCAGGTTTCTCACTGGTGGTCCTATCGCTAGCAGGTGATGAGGTAGAAGACGAGGAAGAAACCCTAGAAGGAGGAGTAGGCGAGGGACTCATTGCTTACCTCGGAAGGAAGCAAGTAGGGGCGAGCAGGCGAGGTTCTCGGACCAGCGAATCGGGGGACGTCGAGTCGTTGGTAACATCGGAAGGTCACTCGTAAGCTGCTCGTGTGGAAGTGGAAGGCGGCCATTTGAGCAGCAACCCTGGTTATTTATAGGCCCAGGGCAGCCGATTTGATCGGACGATCGGAAGGATGTTGAGAATCGGACAGTCGAGATCTCACCACGTGTCAAAAGGTGGTTGGTTAGAAAAGGATAACATGGATCCATAACGTTTGTAACCGTCGACGAGTGCCATCATTAGCGGAGGAGTCGAGGCAGTGACGCGACGATACTACCATTATGGCAGGCAGATACGTTACCCGATGAGACCACTGACGCCATTATGGCAGGTACGTGATGTGATCACGTCTGGCAGAGCGACACTGCTTTAATGGAGGTACGTTCTGGTCGGAAAACTTCATGAGAAAAAAAAAGAAAAAAAAGAGAAGGCTGACAAGTTATTGAATGGCTTCTCCTCAATCCAAGTGTTCGTCTCGAGGAGAACCCAGGGGGCCAGTGATACGGGTCGTCACCTACTGACCTACCGACGCTCAAGGAACGTCGGTAGGTCTCCAAGCATAGCTTTGTCCGACCGGCGTCAGGCCAAACAGTATCAGGGGGTTTTTCTAGGAAAAGTACATCAACAACCTCTGTCATCGTTAGCTGATCGGACAGATATTATTACGCCCTCCGAGGCGGCTCCCAATCCCTTGACCTCGGAGAGACCCACATGGTGAAGTGTGCGATCAAGACAAATCCATCCGTAGCTGTTAGTTGGGGAATGCTTGGTTGGACTTACTCCATTTAGACATGCGCCCTTATGATTGGAAGGGCCCGTGAATCACGGGCCACACCCACGCTAACTGCTTCGCACGCCCATAATGGGAAGACCCAGTAACGGCAAGGCTCGAGGATCGTGGCTGCGGGTCGCACCATGATAGCTAGCCCGAAGTATCCGGAACCCCTCTAGCCGTACCTTCCACCCATAACTCCATCTCGCGTGAATCTAGGATGAGGCCGTGGGCACGTCCATAAGTCACCACCGGAGATCTATCCCGCTGGGTCCCTATAAAAGTGAGAGACACCCCGCACGAAAAAGGTACGCTATTTCCAACACTAAAACTCTCTTGCGCCGACCTCCCGATCTGACTTGAGCGTCAGAGTCTCTCCCCACCGAGGTCCCTCGGTGGTGTTGCAGGTCAGAGCTCGGTCTCGCCAGCACCAACGTGTCGCCATCGCCCCTTGGGTCCCACTTCGTTTGGTTTAGGCCAAACCTACTTGCTCCAGCAGCAACAAGTCTGATACGCATAAAATAACCTATGATTCAGCTCACCTTTTATATTTTTTCTTATGAATTTGATGTCACTTGTGAATGAACAAACAGAATCGAGGATAATTATAAGATTCTACAAATTAACTCTTGAATTAGTGGTCCCTAAATTGTTCTTCTTCTTTTTGGTGTGCCGTAAACATTTTTGTAGCATTTTTCCTGCATATATATGATTGGTGTGTCATAAATTGCTGGATGTCAAAACCAATTGATCCATGTGAGAAGTCCTTTTTTAAGCCGATTTTGTTTCTTAATTAGTCAAAAATCATAGTAGACCAAAATAAAAAATCTTGATACTTGTGATTTTAGAATCAGGTACTTTATCTTCATAGATATTACATTATTTTAACATGCCATAAAAAACCCTTAGACATAGAAATCATACACTTCCCATTTTTCTCCCATAGATGTAGTCTCAAGTAGACTATTAGAAAAGGGATTTACTATATATCTACAACTCATGATCTGCATAAGGGTGTCAACTGGACCGGGCCGACCCGGAGGCTCGGCCTAGTATAACATGGGCCTGGGCTTTTTTTTGTCTATTTTTAAATTTCGGCCCGGCCTGGCCCGACCCAGAATAAATCTGGGTCGATTCTGGGCTTTGCTTGGCCTGGCCCGCTCGCCCCGCGCCCCATCGCTCGGTCGCCCCCCGCACTGGTCGCCCAGCGCCCCATTGCTCCACCCCACCCTGCCTTCGCGCCCGCGCAGGCGCCCACCGCTCACCCCGCGTAGGCGTGCACCACTCACCCTACGCAGGTGTGCACACTGCTCGCCCCACTCCCCGTGCCCCAGCCCTTTCGTACACCGCTCGCCCCGCGCCCACGCACAGCTCCCCCCACATCCGTACACCACTCGCCCTGCGCCCCCTTTTGCATTGTTATCCTTTAAAACTGGGCCGGATCGGGCCTGGGCCGGGCCTTAAAAAATCACCCCGAGCTGGGCCTATTTCCTGAAAATCAGGCTTTTCTCCGGGCCTGGGCCTATCATCTAGAAACCGGGCTAGGCCTGGGCCAGGCCTGGCCCGGTCCAGGCCCGGCCCATTGACACCCCTAGATCTGCAGTAAAATAATACTTGGTCCACATTATCAAATAATAATGTGTGCACAAATCAAATATCGATTAGATGTCTGTCATATCACTGTGATTGGGCACCCAATCACGGTGGGAGCTTGCGCACCTACCGTTGAAAATGGTGTGCACCAAAGATTACTCATGTAAGATTGCTGTTTGAACCGTACAACGTGCATGTAAATCTTGATTATTTAACTTGATGGACATGGGTATTAAACTCTTTCTACATATGAGCGCCCAACTAATTATGTTGATCTTAATGTAATATCATTATGCTAGCCTCTTTTCTCACAATCCATATCAAGTATCAACTTTTACAAAAATCTTTTGGTGCAGCATATACCTGCGCGCCGGTCTGACTTGTATCTGTGGAGAGATTCTTGAATCTCTAAAAGATAAGGGGCCGGCCCGATATATTCAACACAAGGCTAAATTGTTTTTTTTTTAAGTTTTTTCCGGTTCTCCTAATCTTTTGTAATTAGTTCAGCAAGCTCGTAATTTGGCTATTTAATTTTGAAACTATGGACGTTGTTTCCTGTTCGGTCGTGGGCCGAACGGGCCTCCACTAGGAAGAGGGAATGGACTGTCGCCGGTGCGGACGATGTCTTGCAAAACCTAGAAAGGATCAGAGGGCCCGGTGAAGAACCGAGGAGAACCCTCCGATGCCTAAGTCAGTCCAGACTGTAGATGAGGTAGAAATGGAAGGTTCACTAGATGTGTGTTCGCGCGTGGGCGAGTGTATGGGTGGAAGTTTTGTACCTTGGCATGGGGATTACCTATGCCTCTTATAGGGCAGGGAGACGAAGGGTCCGGACGCAATCACCTTCAATGATGACTGAAGGGACGCGTCGGTTGGAGTCCCTAGGCGGGGAGTTGTTCGTTTGGGGCGCCTATTGGGATCCTCCGTGGTTAATGCCTTAACCACGGGGCGTGTGTCGCGCCGTCACACTAATTGTCGTTGAAAGGCGAAGGGCCGCTCGGGGCCGTAGGCCAAAGGGGCGCCGTGTAGGGGCCTGCTCAGTGCTCGGACGTGCTGTGCAGTGCCTGGTGCTCGGAAGCGCTGCGTGGTGTCTCCAGACGCCTCCCAACTAGTTTGAGCAGGGCACGGTCTACCGGGCATACCGCTAGCCCTTGTTCGAACCTCCCGCGGAGACTACTCTTGGGGCCCTATGTTCAAAAGCCTGTGGCTGAACCCAAGGACATGTTGTAGACGGGAGATTTGGCTCATCTCCCGCAAGGCTCGTTTGGTCCATTAAGCCTCATTTGACCATTTGTTGACTTGCCTCGGATGCCATGTAGACGGCAGCATCGATTGCCGCCGACTACTGGTTGACGGCATAGGCCCTGGACGTTAACCCATATTGGCGTCCACATCTCTAGACGTCTGCATGGTGTTGGTAGCAGGATCGGTTGACATCAACCTGGTTTACTTGGTCTGCGCAACAACCCCGAGAATATAGCCCACTTGCGCCATTCTCTCGCCCATGCATCGCATGGGGCCGTTCCCAACGGGCAAATGGGCCACCTTGGCACTCCCTTGACCCAGTAAAATCCTATTTGGCCTCTCCCCATTGGTTGGAGCTTTTTATTGGATTGCAAGTGTACAAGTGTGTTTCTTCACACTTTGAGCATCCAAGGCTGCTGAGCTCGACCCCCACTGTCTATATAACACTCCCTTGAGCCCTCTAAGCAAGGGAGGAGAGGCTGGACGTCCACATGCTGCTACTTTGAGAGAAGAGAGAGAATTGCACCCAAGCTTCATCAACTCTTCCTCTCACACTTCGGGACGTTCAGGAGGCTTCTTCCTGAGCTGGAGGAGCCCTGTGAGGAGCTGCAACGCCAACGATCGAGAATCTACACCTCCCTCCCTCTCTCTTTCCTTACTTTCTCTTTAGTTATTTGCATGTCACACACACCTTCCCACTCACTCTAGGCACGTAGGTCACTTCCCTACACACCTAGAAAGGGGTTTTCCAACCAAAAACGGAGGGAAGAAGGGTGGTCATAGCACTTGGTCACCCCTCTTCTCAAGTCCGCAACCGGTACGGGACTCACCTTTTGGGCTGTCTCACTCCGTTTCTGAGCATTTACCACGCTTTCCTTAGGCTAATATAGTGTCTTTTGTGGGAGGAACGACTCGTAGAAGACCGCGGAGCTCTTCTTTTTTGGCCAGCCGAAGAAGGAGAAGTTGAAGCCCCGTCTCCATCCGCTGCGCGAGGCCACTGCACTGACGCGATTCCATCACTCCTTGGGCACAGGAACGACTCGTAGAAGACCGCGGAGCTCTTCTTCTTTGGCCGGCCGAAGAAGGAGAAGTTGAAGCCCCGTCTCCATCTGCTGCGCGAGGCCACTGCACCGACGCGATTCCATCACTCCTTGGGCACAGGTAAGGCCCTGACAATCACAGACTCCCTTCCTTTGCTATTTGCTTTGTTTTCTCTCTAGTCAACCAAGTCAAACCGGAGAGTCAACGAGGTCACACCGGTGACCCCATCATCGCCAACGAGAGGTCAGTGGCGTCCGTGAGCTCCCGGAAGATCCAGCAGTCGGCCGGGGACGGTGCGGAAACGAGTGTCCACAGCTCTCTTCTGGCGATCACGGTGGGACAGCTTCTGCCACTGTGGTCTCACTGCGGCCAGGTAGATGGCAAGAGATCGTGCCTTTTACCCAGGTAAACGTCTATCTTTCCTGCCGTTTAGTTTTTGTTAGCGTCCATCTAGGTTGTCGTCTACTTGCTATTAGCGTCAGTTGATCATGTCGTTTACTTGTTTCTGACGAACTATTCGTCAACTTGTATGCCGTTTAGTTTCACAGAAGCATGTTTTTGACTATTTTTTTATTGTTTTCCTTTGATTTTGTTTTTTGTCTGCTTACTATTTGCCACTGACGGTCCTCAGTCACTGGGGAGTCACTCTTTTCACCTTTTCTAGCCTCCCCTCACATTCTAGGATCACCCTTCTTCGGTTTACAACCTTTTACTCGGGGATTCCCTCTTGGGTAAATCGGGTTGGTTCCGAAGAAAACTCTGTAAGTCCCTACATTTCGTGGATTCCCTCATGGTACAGGGCAGGAGGACCTTTTACCCTCCCAGTCTAGCCTGCCTATTTACCCGGGTCTGAGTCAGATTTGAGAGAACGACCTTTACAAGTTAACATAACACATAACTTTGATCTTTAAAATTTTGGGGACGTTGTTTGATAACATTGTTTGGTAGAAACCCATATTTCTTCTAAAACACTGTAATCACTTCAACTTAAACCATTCTAAAATCAGTAGGTTGTGTGCTAATGGACGCTTGGTTAAACTCATTAAACATGGCTGATAATCCGGCATTTGAACATGAAGATAATGTTCATGAGTTTGTCGGGATGGTTGACACCAACAACCAGCCCGAAGAGTCAGTCCATTCCTCCTCTTCCTCTCAAGCTGATTTTGAGGGGAGCGTGAGTTTCAGGGTCAATCCCACTTATGCACAAGACACCCAAGAAGACCCTGAATTCTCCAAGCTCCTTTCCAGGTACTCGTCCGAGGACATCATTTTGATGCTCTCCAAGCATACTGTTCGAGCAGCAGTCTCCCCTTCCTCTCCATCCCCTTCCCCTTTCCAAGCTTCCTCATCTAGGCCCATTCCTAGGCCTGCGACCCCTTTACGGGTTCTCGTCTCTCCTGTCCCCTTCTCCACTCCAATTCCCTCCACCCTCTACCTACTCCTATCCCAACTCCTTCCTTCTCCTATCCACCTCATGCTCAGCCCGCACCCCCACTCGATCGGAATCCGTCTCCCGTTCGGAGATGGGGGGCTTATTAGGAAGCTTTTGGCTGAATCCCTGTCCCTTTCAAAGCCTCATTCCCTCCAGAATTACTTCAAGCTTCCAACGCTATTTTCCCTCCGGGTTTCAAGGCCGAAGTACCGCAAGTATGACGGGACCTCTGATCCCCAGTTTCATCTTGCCGGATTCACCATGGATTCCCACCATGGCTGTACGATCTGGTTCTTTTAGTTCACCTCTTCCACAATCGTTAGAAGGGGAAGCTTTGAGGTGGTTCACCTCCCTACCCGCATCGGACCTCGTTAACTTCGACATCGTCTCCAAGCGATTCATCTCCCACTTCTCGTATATGGCCACCCAAGTCCCTACACTTCCTGACTTGGTGGCAGAAAAGATGAAGCCGGACGAAGACTTTGTCACGTTTACCAATCGATGGAGATCCATGGCATCAAGGGTGGATATACCCATTCCGGAGTCCCAAGCTATAACCATGTTGGTTACCAACACCACCCCCGTGCTTCGCTCTGTCCTGATGCTGAGTGAGTTCTCCTCATTCACACACCTTTACAATCGAGCCAGGGTGGTCCAGAACCAAATTAAGGACTCCTCTCTGCCACACTTTTTCGAAGGGAAGCCTAAGGGATGTAAGGCTCCCGCGACACCTACCACCGAGGGGGTGACCGTCAATGAGTCCGTCAACTCCTGTAGTCAGCCATTGAGGCCTCCAAACAAGCCCTCCAATCCTCCATCCTCTTCTTCCAATCCTCACCAGTTCCCATCTCATCCTTCAAAGCCTTACTCTATTGTTCCCCCTCCTTCTAGTTACACCCGGCCTGGTCCTAAGAGGTCTCACTACCCTCCTCTACCTGAGACCCTTGAGGACGTATTCTTTGCCCTTATGTCCTGCGATGCTATCCAACTCCCCCACAAAAGAGGGAGAACATCAATCCGAGGGTGGACACCTCCAAATACTGTCCTTACCATAGGGCCCATGGTCATCGCTCCACACTGCTTCACCTTCCATGACTGGGTGTACGACACATGAACGACTAGGGAAGGATCAATGGGAGGACGTCAAGGTAGCCATAGCAAGTCTAGGTATACCAAGAAAGAATGGGTATCTTCCAAAACCTCTCCCCAACTACCAAAGCAACAATCCCTCCTCCTCTAAGTCTCAGGAAAACGTCTACACCATGACGCATTCAGAACCTCGGGTTGTGAGGAGTGAGAACAAAAGTGGGGGGTAGAAGGTTCGAAGAATGGTACCCGTGTCCTTCCATAGGGTCTGAGGAACCCTCAGCCACTGTAGATGCCATTTTAGAGGAACAGCCTTTAGTCCTCATCTGACCTACCCGTCAAGAGGCCTACCCTCCTACCTTCCCTATCCATGAGCCGTCTGCCCCTGAGACCAGACCTCTCCAGCTAATCCTCCCTAAGTCCCAAGAAGATGTTCATGTCACACTCAGGAACCAGATCGTTCCTCCACCCCCGCGGCCTTCCCAAGATGAGGAGGATAGTGGAACTCCACCACCTGCAGGCACCGAATATCATATTCTCCAACACCTAGATAAGACGCCCGCGAGGGTGTCTATTTTGGAATTGATTCGGAGGTCACCATCTCACCAGTCCACCCTCCTCCAATTTCTCCAGAAGATCATGGTCAATGATGATCTTCCTCCCAGCGGAGTCACTAATACTATCCTCTCCCTCACCAAGGACCTTCAATCTCTTTCTCGGACAAAGATATTGCAGTTCCCGAGTGTCGTTCGCTTCCTCTCTGTCTTACCATCAACCTCAATGGGGTTGCGGTAGACTCCACCCTTATCGACAAGGGGCATCCATTAACGTATGTCCGATGAAAACCCTCAAGAAATTGGGTTTGGGGGAAGATAATTGGAGAAATCTGCTACAAATTGCTGCCTATGACAACTCCAAGAGGGTTGCCAAGGGTAAGATTGCTCTTCAGCTTGAGTTGGACCCATCACTATGTCTTCCGAGTTCTAGTCCTTGATGTCGATCCGGCCTACAAGGCCATCCTCGGTCGTCCCTAGTTAGAACAAACCTTAGGGGTCCCTTCCACCGCCCATCAGTGTTTCAAGTTTCCTTTTAATGGGTGGGTCATCAAAATCAAGAGCATTCCTACCTTGGAAACTCTCAACTCCATCACATCGAAGCAGATGCCACATCTTTTCGTTCCAGATAAGGGGAAAAAACCTGTCATGTCAATCTTTGACTTCCCCTTGCCCTGTGATCTCGGCCAACCTCCCCAGTCAGCTGAAGAATCCCATGACCCATGTCCCCAAGGGAAAGGTTGGGAGGTAATGGCTAGGATCGGCTATATACATGGCCGAGGTTGGGTAAGAACCAACAGGGTCCTGTCCACCACACCCAAGTCAAGAGGCCACTAGATAGGGCTGGTCTAGGTTTTCACCGGACCCCATTCATCCAGACCCATTATTCCCTATCAACCTCTTACCTGGACCAGGAACATTTCGTTCAGGGGCCCCTCCAACTGGGGAACTCGGGAACCCGTGATAGAGGAGTTGTTGACTCGGAAAGCGATGAAGAAGAGGACGCTCAATTAGAGGAAGTCTCCGAAGATTTCAGCCTTCTCTCGCTCTTCGGTTCTGACTCTCCGTCTCCACCTTCTCCCTCTCTTCACAATCTCTCCCGACTGTGTGCCGGCACTGACTCCCCTCCACCCTCAACTTCTTCTTCTCCCTTCTTTCTCCACCCGTTCTTTCTCCATCCCTCGCATGCCAGTCAAGGCTGCCTTAAGTCACCAACTTATGGTTCTAGGCCTTGATTCCCAAAAAAAAATGCCAATTTTGAAAATTGGAAAGTGCAAGGTCTCCATCGAACACCCTTCCGCTTTGGAGTCTCTTCCGCTCGGCCAAGGGCCGACGCTCTCCAGCTTAGACTCCTTTCCTCGCTCCTTGGGGGCACTTCTCTGTACATAGTTTTGTACATAGCAGTCCTGTACGTAGTGGTCTAGATTTAGCTTAGAGTCGGGTCTAGGGTCTAGTCTAGGGTCCGGTTTAGGATTAGAAGAGTCTAGATCCTCTCAGCAATGTGTGCGCAAAGAGAAGGGTAGGCAAGTTCCTGCCCGTTATGTCATGGCTTTGGCTTGAGAGGTGCCAAGTTAAGTCAAGTCCCAGAGTTTCTTGAGGAGCCTGCCCTTGTTGAATCTGATTCTGAAGGAGCAACTCTTTAGATGACGGTTTAGGAGGTTATTGCTAGATTTTGATGAGAAGGGTGAGCTGGGAGATCCTGGGTCGGAGAAGAAGGACCCACTGAGCTCCTATGTGGATGGCACAAAGAGGTTCGACGAGCCAACCATGGCTGCGGACGAGCCCACTAAAGAGGTCAACCTTGGCACCAAAGAATCCCCGAAGGTAGTTTTGATTAGCGCTAACTTGAGTGTTGAAGAAGAAGAAGCTCTGGTAGCTATTCTTAAAGAATTCTTTGACGGTTTTCCTTGGTCCTACGAGGACATGCCAGGACTTGACACCTCTTTGGTCGAGCACCGGTTGGTCCTAAAAGCCGACGCAAAAGCCGTCAAACAAAAGCTGAGAAGGCTACATCCCAAGCTTGCACTCAAGATCAAAGAGGAGGTTGACAAGTTGCACAAAGCCAAATTCATTAGGGTTGTGCTATATCCACAATGGGTAGGTAATATCGTCCCTGTAATGAAGAAGGACGGTAAGGTTAGGATCTGTATAGACTTCCGTGACCTTAATCGTGCTTGCCCAAAGGGCGATTTCCCTCTTCCACACATAGATGTCTAGTGGACAACACTGCCGGCTTTGAGATGTTGTCTTTCATGGATGGTTTCTAGGGTATAAACAGATCCGTCTGGTGGAGAAGACCAGGGGAAAACTTCTTTCGCAACGCCCTGGGGACCTACTGTTATGTCATCATGCCCTTCGGATTGAAGAATGCGGGAGCAACCTATCAAAGGGCAATGATGGCAATTTTTCATGACATGAGCATGTGCACATGGAGGTCTATGTAGACGAGTCTTGGTTAAATCAAAGATCGACATGGCCATACTGAGGTCCTCCGTGCAGTTCTCCAGCGGTCTAGAGAACACAATCTAAAATGAACCCAAGAAGTGTGTCTTGGTGTCTCCTCAGGGAAGTTCTAGGGTTCATAGTAAGCAAGCGGGGAATTGAGATTGATCCCAACAAGGCCAAAGCAATAATCAATATGCCTCCTCCTAGGAATATCAAAGAAGTCAGAGGGCTGATTGGCAGACTTCAATTTATTAGGAGATTCATCTCCCAGCATTCGATCCGTTGTAAGCCCTTCTACGAGATGCTTAGAGGAGAGGCTAAATTTGATTGGAACGATAATGTCAAAAGGCCTTTGATGAGTTGAAGAGTTATCTGTTTAATCCCCATGTTCTCGCTCCTCTGGTCTCGGGTCGGCCTATATTGCTCTATGTGTCAACCACTGAAGATTCACTAGCAGGAGCAGTTTTGGCCTAATATGACGACGAGAAGAAGGAGAGAGCGGTGTTACTACTATCCAAGTTGTTCAACGAAGCTGAGAAGAAGTACACCGCCATGGAAAGAACGTGTGTGGCCGTCGTCTGGGTTGCCCAGAAGTTAAGATTATTTCCTGGATCATGAAGTGAAACTTCTGGCGCATATGGACCCAATTCGGTGCTTGCTTGAGAAGCCTGTCCTGACTGATCGGTTGATGAGGTGGCAGAGTTTCCTCAATCAATTTGATATCACCTACGTTAACAAAAGTCGTATCAAGGGGCACGCTATTGCTGAGCATTTGGCCCACAACCCCTTACCTTCATGCTCTCCCATTGACAAAGCTTTCTCGATGAAAGAGTTAGGAGCCATTATCGATGGTGAACCTTCTTGGGTGCTTTACTTCGATGGGGCCTCAATTCCAAGGGTGTGGAATAGGGGCAGTCCTCCTCTCACCGGAAGGGGTAGTCATCAGCATGCCTACCATGTAACCTTCCGAGCCACGAACAATGTGGCCGAGTATGAGGCGCTTTTAGTTGGGCTGAAAATGGCATTATTGCTTGTAGTCAAGGAGTTAAGGATAATTGGTGATTCACAGTTGATACTCCGGCAATCTCTCAATTAGTACCAGACCCGGGACCCCAAGTTGAAACCATACCAAGAGTTGGTAGGAAAGGTGGTCCGGCAATTTAGGAAGCTCACCCTAGTTCACACTCCTAGGGCTCAGAATATCCTAGCAGATTCATCGCTTCCTTAGCTTCTTCCATTCCCATCCCTTTGGGAAAATCTTCTGAAACCGTCTCTGTCCAAAGGTTGAGAGTCCCTTCCCATGTAGATCCTTGGTTTTCTCAACTCACGTCTCCTTCTCCATCCCTTCGGGTCCATGCACTCTCGAAAGAGCCAGAAATCGACCTCGAAGATGGCCATCCTTGGTATTTTGACATCGAGAACTTTCTCAAAGATGGATCCTTCCCCGATTATGCCACCTCTGCCGATAGACGGGCCATTCGCCGCCTCTCGAAGCGTTACAAGATCATAGGTGGCATTCTTTACAAAAAGTCTCTCAGTGGGGTCTATCTTCGTTGCCTCGATGAAATCGAGTCTCAAAATGTTGTTGAAGCCGCTCACTCTAGTGAATGTGGTGGCCATGTTAATGGTAGAGCAATTGCCCAAAAGTTGCTAAGACACTATTATTGGCCTACCATGGAAGAAGACTGTCATCATTTTGTCCGTCACTGTGCTAAATGCCAATTGCACGGTGACAAAATTCATGCTCCTTCTTCTTCTCTTCACCCTCTCATCGCTCCATGGCCTTTCGCCATGTGGGCATTCGACGTGGTCGGTCCACTCGTCGATAGAACCGGAGAAATCCGTAAGAAGTCCTTCATTCTGACTGCCACAGAATACTTCACAAAGTGGGCTGAAGCAGAAGCATTCATAGAGGTCAAAGCTTCAACAGTGGTCAAATTCATCAAGCGCAACATCCTTGCAAGGTTCGGCGTACCTCGGAACATCGTCACCGACAATGGACCTCAATTCACTTCACAGGAGCTTCGCGACATGTGTGGTAAATATGGCATTAACTTGCATCATTCATCCCCATATTATCCACAAGGTAATGGACAAGCAGAAGCTAGTAATAAAACTCTCATCAAAATTATAAAGAAAACATGCAAATCTCACAACAATGCTGACTGGCCAGACCGCTTAGTTGAAGCTCTTTGGGCTTATCGCACCTCGGTCCGAACTCCTACGGGGCAAACCCCCTATGCTTTGACATACAGATCAGATGCGATACTCCCATATGAGGTCTTCGTCCCTTCACTTAGAGTTCAATTGGATGCTGAACTTGACCCCGATCAACGTCGGGAGGCCTTGTTGGCACAACTTGAACTCTTAGATGAAAGGCGAATGATAGCGGCTGATCATGCCCAAGTCTACCGTCAGAGAATTGCACGTTTTTACGCTAAAAGAATTCTTGAGAGAAAATTCGAAGTGGGTGAGATGGTCCTAAAGCGTAAAATTATAAAGGCATCAGGTCCCAGGAGCAAATTACAAGAAAATTGGGAAGGTCCGTTCGTTGTCAAGGAAGCATATTCAGGGAACGCTTATAGGTTAGTAGATGCCGAAGGAGTGGAGTTGTCTTATCCGTGGAACGCAGTTTACCTCGAGAAATTCTATCCTTAGTCAGTCAGTTCGTCAAGTCGGTCATTCATCACTTGTTAACGGTATGGGTCTAAATCTCTACTTTTCCACTTGGTCGTTAGTGAGGAAGGGTTTATTCACACACCACACGATGTTAAGATATTTCCCTCTAGCTGGAAAATCACAAGTACACTCGGATAGTCTAATCCGGTCAATATGCTTCCCCTATTCTTCTCCCACTCAGCCGCGTCTTGAAGCGGAACGAACTATGAGTAGGGGACCATCCACTCCCATCTAAAGGACAAAGTTACCATAAATAGGGGCAATCAAGAAAAGCAAGGGGCAGAATGCTAAATCAAGCCTCAAAGGGGAAAAGAAAAGCCAAAAGGTCAAAAAAGGGTAGCAAAAAGTACGTACCCAGGAAAAGGCTGACCAAATTAAGGAGGTAGCAAAAAGTACGTGCCTCCACCCCTGAAATCAAATAAGAAGAAAAATTCCCCTGCAAATAATTGTTGACCAAGTCTTTAGTATGAGGTGTTGGTTTGGAAACAGAAAGTAGTCTGAACCAAATCCTTGCATGGCTTTCTACTTATTTCTTCCAAATTCCTCCCTCTAGGGGCAAATTTGACTGTATAAGACCTTACGTGGTGGAAAATATCAAGAAGGCTAGGGGCAATTTCCAACATCAAGGAATTCATGCACGATCCTCCTTATTCATGACCTCCGTGGTTGAGTAGATCACACAGACCCTATGCTTTGACATGTGATGAATATGTATTTTAGAGTCCAAAAAAAAAAAAAATAAAAAAATGACAAAAAAGAGAGTCTCTCGATGTATATTTTTTACTATGTACATATTTTTACTCATATTTTCAAAAGCCAAAAAAATCAGAAAATTCAAAATCCAAAAAAAATAATAGTAACATGTATATACACTAACATTCTCCTTATTTTTCTTATCCAAATAAACAACAACAACAAAAATCAAGAAAATACAAAAACAACAAAAAAATGCATGTGCATATTTCCCTTCGGTTATTTTATTCATGTTCCTATCTTTAATTAGAAATTAGCCCATTGACCAGATCTCAAGAAAGGTACACCACTTAGGCAAGGGGCTAAAGACAGATCTACACTAACTTTTCTCTTTAAGTGTTGTGGATGCAGGAACCAAAGTATACAAAGCAAACCATTCAAGTGCACAAATGATAAAAGTCCACAAAAAAAATCCACTATAAAGGTCAAGTTCTGCACATATCATGACAGGGGCATACCCCTGGTGGTACAAGTATCACTCCTTTCTCCTCTCCCCCTCGCTAGGCCTCGGCCTACGCGAGCTGCTCACCTCCTCCTCCCTCTCCCGACGCCGGTCTGAGAGAGGAGGCCTCGACGCTGTCGATGCCTCGGGTCACGGTAGTCCTCCTCGTGCCACGGACGGGTCCCCTAGCGACACGATGTCATCTAGGGAGGCGAACATAGACGCCGTCCTCCCTGGTGCCTCCTGCTGGGCCGCCGACTGCTGCTCCCGGCGCTTCCTCAGCACACGATCCTTCAAGATCTCGTAGTTCTTTGCGATCTCGGCCCGGGCTCGGTCGGTCTCTCTCTCTCTCTCCCCGCCTCTCTCTCCCGCTCCCGCGCCTTGAGCAGGCGGCCCTCCACTCTTGACAGCTCCAGCCGTAGACTCTCAATCTGCATCTGGAGGGTCGCCACTCCTCCTCTCTGCCGCTGCATATCAAGGGGCAAACATGTCAGAACATTCACATCACATGCAAAAGAGTATGAGTTCAATATCTTACCTCCGCCTCTAACTCTCGGGTCTGCGTCTCTAGCTCCTTGACCCTCGCCTGTGCTCGGTCCAGGGCCTCCTGCAGGCCGACCGCCAGGTCCCCTCCCGCTGGCTGTGCGGACGAGCTCGCCCCTGTGTCTCGGCTCGCCTGCACTCTCGATAGCTCCCCTTTCTACATTCACATATCTTGGTCAATCATCAAGTCAAGTCAATTTTAAATCAAACCCAAGACATGTTGAAATGTTACTTACCAGTGTCCGGACCTCGGCGCGGAGCCTCTCAAGCTCGACCTCCTGTACCACCAATCCTACCTTCCTGCTCACTGTGTGTCTCGCCCAAGTCTTTCGTGCCTTCTTCATTAGCTTCTCATTCCTTCCGGTAACTATCATATCGGTGCAGTTAGATGAAGTAGGAATTCCCCGTGGAATCCCAAGCTGACAATGGCACCGGTGTGGCTGGTATACCACCATCTGATCAGCCCCAATCAACCACAAATCTCTATCCTCCCTGGTTCGAGCTCTGAATTCAATACTCCTCATAAATAGCGGCCTCACAATGAAGTCCTCCATCACCAGATAAGCCAAATAATCTCTCCAAGCATCTCTGCTCTTCAAGTGTGCTGTCACACACTTGATCTCATCCTCTGGCTCATACCACGCCTTGCTGCAGTGCACCGAACTCCGAAGGAAGATTCTGGAGGGGGTAGGTTGTGCTTCAGCAAAATCAAACTTTAAATGAGCCTCCATCCATACCTGAAGCAGGAACAAGCTCCCGCATGTGCGTCCGCCTAGGCTCATTGTGGTGAGCGAACTGTACAGGTATGCCAGCACTGCAGGGGCAAGTGACTGCCCGCGCCACAGCAGAGACAGGATCCCCACATGCTCATAAAGGAGGAAGTCACCACTCGTAGGGAACAGGAAAACACCAGCCAGGCAGAGTGTCAATCCTCGAGTCGCCCTCTCTCCGCCAAACTCCCTCGCATGCTGGATCAGCCACCAGGCCAGTCGGTCTAGGAAGATCTCGTGCTTGTTCATCATCCTCAGTACCTCCTTCTTGTCTCGTACGATGTCTGCAAGAATCTCTTCCCACGGGAGGAGGGGAGTCGCCGCATCGTACTCCAAACACCGTCCCCACCCCAAGAACAGCTCCACTTCTTCTAGCAGCACACTTGCCTCAAATGCCTGGAATACAAAAGTGTGCGTGTGTGGGTGCCACCGCTCCACTAGCACTCCCAGAGCATCAAAACCCCACCACATCTCCTTCATGTTCTTCGCCAGCACCACCATGAAGCTCAGATTCCATATGCCGATGTAGCTTAGCATGTCTAACGTGATGGCGTTCATTAGATTCACGAGCTAAAAAAAGGCCCGCACCTGGCCTTGGCTCGGGAAGGCAGGCACTTCCTGCATCAAGGTGGGTTGTAAGAGAAGTGTTTGGGGCATTTTTTAGCACAGGTTGAAGCAGAAATGAGCGTCACTTACCTCCCCATTGGCCAGTCAGGTGCTCAGGTGCCCTGGAACTTCACTCAGAATTCCTGGGTTCATGCCTGTGGATCGTCCGGTCGAAGAAGAGGCCATCTCTCTGCTTTTCTTCGTCTCCCAGCTCTCTGGTTCGCAGCAGGAGCAGGGAGAGACGGAGGTGGAAGATGGAAGAGTCCCTATGGACTCCTACCACCTATATTTTCGGCCTGATCCGCTGGCCAATAGACGTCCAGATCGGTTGACGTCAGTGTCTGGTTAGCGGCAATATCTGTTGCCGTTAACTGGGATCTGGCGGCAATCGGGGTGGACGTTTATCCCCCTGGAAATTTTCAAAATTCTATTATTCATATGGCCATTATATTTTATCTTGTGCTTCAAGTTGTTTTGCAGATATCTAAGCACAAGTTGCGCTTCAAAGTTTGGAACGCTCATGCGACCTTGAGCGTTATAGGTATGTCTAACATAGGACCCCACCAGAGGCGAATAATTTAGCGACCGTGAACCCTGAGTTCCCCTTTACCAAAAACCGTGACGGGTTTGCGATCTCTCAATTATTCGTATGGCCTTTAGAATTTTCCTCTGGTTCTAACTTGCATTTTTAGATAGGCAACCCACACCAGCATGCATTTAGGTCTTCACTGCTAACATTCTCTCACTGACTCAAAAAAAAAAAAAAATGGTGATTTTCCTCGATCATTTGATTGCTCCATGGCTCTTTGAGCTCAAGTAGCCTACCGGGTCTGCATCTTTCTTGAACGTCCAAGCTTGATATCGGGTCTTTGTCGCCCATTTCCCAAGTTGTCCCACCGTGACTTTCACAAATAGTTAACCAGCCTTGTTGAGGTCATTTGAGCCTTCGCCAGTCGCGAGCTTAATTCCGGACTTCAGGCTTTCCGAACATTGATTCCAGTTAGAATCTTTTGATAATCTTTTGAGAGATCAACCAACTCCTTGTCTCCACGACCTCCTAAATTCGGGACAGACGTCTTGATTAGGCCAGTGAGCCCACGAGCTCCGGTTATGAGACTCTCCTGATTCAACCGTCATATTACAACTCCCTTGACTCAGACACGCCGAAAACTAGTCAAAGTCCGACATGACCATGCCAGGGACCCTACCGTTGGGTTGCAGTTGTAGTTACATGGGTAGATCACTCTTCTTCTTACCCACATTTGTCTCTCAGACGATCCATCACTCGTTTCTAGCCTAACCCATTTGTTTGGCTTGTTGGAATTCCTATCCTCGGAGATGGTCCTTCATCAAATCTCCGCGTCCTTTGTTTACCGAGACACCAACCTTTCAGTCTGCTCTGCTCCCTTGCAAGACCGGACGTCTCGGAGGGGCATTTGTAGACGCGAGATTTGGCCCATCTCCCGCAAGGCTCTTTTGGCCCTTTAAGCCTCGTTTGACCATTTGTTGACTTGCCTCGGATGCTATGTAGACGGCAGCATCGATTGCCGCCGACTACTGGTTGACGACATAGGACTTGGACGTTAACCCATATTGGCGTCCACATCTCTGGACGTCTGCATGGTGTTGGCGGCAGTATCGGTTAACGTCAACCTGGTTTACTTGGTCTGCACAACAACCCCGAGAATATAGCCCACTTGCGCCATTCTCTCGCCCATGCAACACATGGGGCCACTCCCAATGGGCAAATGGGCCACCTTGGCACCCCTTGACCCAGTAAAAATCCTATTTGGCCTCTCCCCATTGGTTGGAGCTTTTATACTTGGATTGCCAAGTGTACAAGTGTGTTTCTTCACACTTTGAGCATCCAAGGCTGCTGAGCTCGACCCCCACTGTCTATATAACACTCCCTTGAGCCCTCTAAGCAAGGGAGGAGAGGCTGGACGTCCACATGCTGCTACTTTGAGAGAAGAGAGAGAATTTGCACCCAAGCTTCATCAACTCTTCCTCTCACACTTCGGGACGTTCAGGAGGCTTCTTCCCGAGCTGGAGGAGCCCTGTGAGGAGCTGCAATGCCAACGAATGAGGATCTACACCTCCCTCCCTCTCTCTTTCCTTACTTTCTCTTTAGTTATTTGCATGTCACACACACCTTCCCACTCACTCTAGGCACGTAGGTCACTTCCCTACACACCTAGAAAGGGGTTTCCCAACCAAAAACGGAGGGAAGAAGGGTGGTCATAGCACTTGGCCACCCCTCTTCTCAAGTCCGCAATCGGTATGGGACTCACCTTTTAGGCTGTCTCACTCTGTTTCTGAGCATTTACCACGCTTTCCTTAGGCTAATAGAGTGTCTTTTTTTGGTAGGAACGACTCGTAGAAGACCGCGGAGCTCTTCTTCTTTGGCCGGCCGAAGAAGGAGAAGTTGAAGCCCCGTCTCCATCCGCTGCGCGAGGCCACTGCACTGACGCGATTCCATCACTCCTTGGGCACAGGAACGACTCGTAGAAGACCGCGGAGATCTTCTTCTTTGGCCGGCCGAAGAAGGAGAAGTTGAAGCCCCGTCTCGATCCGCTGCGCGAGACCACTGCACCGACGCGATTCCATCACTCCTTGGGCACAGGAACGACTCGTAGAAGACCGTGGAGCTCTTCTTCTTTGACCGACCGAAGAAGGAGAAGTTGAAGCCCCGTCTCCATCCACTGCACGAGGCCACTGCACCGACGCGATTCCATCACTCCTTGGGCACAGGTAAGGCCCTGGCGATCACAGACTCCCTCTCCTTTTGCTAGTTTGCTTTTTTTTCTCTCTAGTCAACCAAGTCAAACGGAGAGTCAACGAGGTCAACCGGCGACCCCATCATCGCCAACGAGAGGTCAGTGGTGTCCGCGAGCTCCTAGAAGATCCAGCGGTCGGCCGGGGACGGCGCGGAAACGAGCGTCGACAGCTTTCTTCTGGCAATCATGGTGGGACAGCTTCTACCACTGTGGTCTCACTGTGGCCTCGCATCTTCACCGTAGTTCAGCAATGGCATGTACTACACCAAACACCGGCCGAACAAAATGCGGATTCACTTTTCAAGCAAGTACTCCAACAACAAGGACTGGACGAGTTGCGTGTTCTTTGTCGGCCAATGCCAGGGGGATGGAGAGCCCGAGTGGGGGTTCCCTACTCCGATCCACGACCCTCTGAACAAGGATTTGGTGCCCTCTTGATTCGAGAGGAGGCGAAGGCTTCGGATAGTCTGAACATGGTGCTCGTGGAGCACGCGGCGGACTACTTGACAGAGTTCCATCTCATCGAGCACGGGCTCAACCGAGCATGGGGTGAGTGCTTTGACTTTGCTTTCACCCTTTTTGATTCGTTAGGAAATCGCCTTCTGACTCTTCCTCTATGTGCAGATGCTACCGGGCTGGCTGCCGGCTGGGAACAAGAGGACATGGCCCTCTACGTCGATCAGATAACCATCAACTCATACCTGACGTATCTGGGCGAGGGCGCACCCCTGGCCACATTCGAGGCGAGCCAACCCGCCAGCAGATGTCCTGCTGAGAAGCGACCTCTGAAGATCAGTCTTCGGAGAGAGTCTGCATCTCTAACGGCAGTGAGGGCCACGCAACAGGAGGCCGAGGAAGAGGAATACGCTGCCTCCCAGCTTCAACTCCGTAAGAAGAGGAAGCTGGTGAAGGTGGTTGAGTAGGAGAGGCCACGGGCCTCAATCAAGATGAGGCCCCTGACAGTCGAGGGGGTCATCTTGGAGCTGGGCCTCGGAGGCAAGGATGTGGTCGTCGTTAGTGACCCATCTGATGGAGGCTCCGCTGAGGAGCAGGTCGGGGCACTCGTGCCCGTTGGTCCCGTCGGGGGCCATGAAGAGGGGACGGATGTGGAGGGAGCGTCAAACACCGCAGTGGCAGATGAGGAGATCGCACCCGCGCAGGTGCCTACTCCTGACTCGACCCCCGAGGTCGCCGCAGCAGGAGTTGCGGAAGAGGGAGCATTGGGGCTTCCATCGTCATCTGGCTCTGCGGCTGAGGGCAGTCGCAGGAGGAATTCACGTCCGTGTCCATCGCTGAGCAGCCAGCGGATCGTGACGAGGTGGGGTCCTCTCAAAGGATGCGTCCCAGTGGGGCGGAAGAGGCATGACCTTCCGACCAAGCGCCTGATCTATGTATCTCCCTTTTTTTGTGTAACCTGGCCTTAGTGGGCCCATGTACTACTCTTTTGATGAAATGAGAAGATCACTATTTTGTGTACAAAGGCTCCTTTTTCTATCTTCTTCCCTTGCTGTGTTCTGTTCGAATCGGAACTCGTCGACACTTAGAGGCTCTTAGGTACCGCGCAGGTCTCTGGAAGTGAAAAGTTTCGACCAGGGGTTTGTACCATATGCCTTGTTCTAGGACTTAGGTACCGCGTAGGCTTTCCGAGCTGAAGAGCTCTTAGCCCGAGGTTGTACCGAACATTCTTGTGTTTTGGGTTTTTTGGGTTCTATGCTAGCCTTTCGAGCTGAGAAGCTTCGACTAGGGGATGTACCGCACACCCTTTTCACAGACCGATAGAACAGGAAGAAGCGAAGTAGGACACCAAACATAAGGCTTTTATAAATAGTAAGCCTTTAAATTGGATACATACCAGGTTCTTGGTATGGTCTCGCCACTGAGGGTAGTCAGCTTGTAGGAGCCTTTCCCAAGAGCCTGTGTGACCCTATAAGGTCCCTCCCATTTCGGGACGAGTTTGTCGGTTGCTCTTCGGGGGTCCGATGCCGAGCAACGGCGTAGAACAAGGTCACCTTCAAAGAAGCACTATTCCCGAACTCGGAAGTTGTAGTACTGTGCGAGCCGCTACTGATAGGAGACCAGTCTAATGCTGGTGTCTCTCTAACGTTCGCCGAGAATGTCCAGGTTCTCCCTTAGCGTGTGGTTGTTGGCTGCTTCGTCGAAGTGAGTTGTTCAGATCGAGGGGAGAGCAACCTTCAGAGGCACAACAGCTTCTGTACCGTAGGCCAAGTGGAAGGGAGTCTCCCCAATGGCCACCCGAGCAGTTGTTCAGTGGCACCGAAGTACACTGGGGAGCTCTTCAATCCATGAACCTCCGCCAGCCTCCACTCTTATGCGTATCACGTGTAGCAATGTACAGTTGGCGTTCTCAACCAGACTGTTAGCCTGGGGATGTGCGACTGAGGTGAAGTGGTTGTAGAAACCGAGCTCCGAGCACTTCTGTTTGAAGAATGTGGTGTTGAATTATTTCCCGTTGTCGATGGTGAACACCTTTGGGACACAAAATCGGCAGAGGATGCTTTTCCAGGCAAACTTCCTAGCTACCTAGTCGGTGATGGTGGCTACAAGCTCGACCTCGATCCACTTGGTGAAGTAGTCGATGGCGATGAGCAGGAATTTCTTCCGACCTTGAGCCTCTGGGAATAGTTCCATGATGTCGATTCCCCACCAAGCAAAAGAGCGTGGCTCGAAGAGAGTGTGCAATTGTTCAGAAGGCCGACGGATGAGTTGTCCGAACTTCTGGCACTCCGGGCACTTCTTTGCGTAGGACATACAATCCTTTTGCAGTGAAGGCCACCAGAACCCTGCTCGGAGGATGCTGCATTCCAGTGTCCTTCCGCCCAGGTGGCTTCCGCACAAACCCTCATGGACCTCCTCAATGGCCGGAGTTGCCTCGGAAGGACCAAGGCACCATAAGAGGGGTCTTGAGAGGGAACGTCGGTACAGTTGGCCTTCGATGACGGTGAACCTTTTGGAGCGCAGCTTGATCTTACGGGCTTCGGCTTGATCAGGGGGGAGTTCCCCTCGAAGCAGATAGGCCAGAAGTGGGTCCTTCCAGCTCGAAGCTGGTTGGTCAGTTTCGATGGCCGCTACATCTACTTCGGTGCTCGGTGAAGCGAGCTCTTCTATGAACACAGAGCAAAAAGGGGCGATGTCACCTGAAGATGCTAGTCTAGCGAGTGCATCAGTCTACGTGTTCTGCTCTCGTGGGACATGCAGGACTTTGAATTAGAGGAGGCCTTCCATCTGGCGCTTGAC
The DNA here is from genome assembly GCA_014218235.1 of Colocasia esculenta. Taxonomy (NCBI): domain Eukaryota; kingdom Viridiplantae; phylum Streptophyta; class Magnoliopsida; order Alismatales; family Araceae; genus Colocasia; species Colocasia esculenta. The sequence continues at coordinate 23,068,207 of CM024761.1, read as the reverse complement.
CTGTTGGAGGTACTGCACCATGCAGGGTCTCTGGCATCGAACTGCCCGTTAACCTGGCTAGAGACAGTTGGGAGTCACTGAAGGCCCATAGCCAAAGCGCTCTGAGGTGCCTTGCCATACAGATTCCAAACAGGAGTGCCTCGTACTCAGCTGCATTGTTGGAGGCAGCGAAGCGAAACCTGAGGGCGTACTAGAATTCCAAACCTTCCAGGGAGGTATGGACCAGCTCGATGGCCCATTTGATAGCCGTCCTTGGTCGGTAGCTGATGTCGAATTCCCTGAGCTCGATGGCCCATTTGATAGCCGTCCTTGGTCGGTAGCTGATGTCGAATTCCCTGAGCTCGATGGCCCATTTGATGAACCTACCGGAAGCCTCTAGGCATTGGAGGATAAGCTTCAGCAGCTGATCGGTTAGCACCGTGATCGGATGGGCCTAAAAGTAGGGCCTAAGCTTCCAAGCAGCCGTGACGAGCGCTAGGGCCAGCTTTTCTACTCGGGGGTATCTTCTCTCAGTTTCTTGGAGCACCCTACTTACGTAATAAACAGAATGTTGCATCGCTGCCTCTTCTCTGATAAGCACCGTGCTGATGGAGTGTTCGATGACCGAAAGGTACACAAATAGTGGCTCTCCGACCACCAGTTTTGAGAGAATCGGTGGGGCAGCCAGGTACGCCTTCAACTCGGTGAAGGCCGCTTCACAGTCCTCAGTCCACCGTACTTGCCCCCCTTGCGGTGAAGCACCTTTGGGGACTCGCAGCAATTTGAAGAAGTTGAAGCTCCTTTCTGCTGCTCGGGACATGACGCGATTGAGTGCCGCGAGACATCCAATAAGTAGCTGGACGTCGCGTACGGTCTTCGGACTGCTCATATCAAGTGTTGCTCAGATGTTCTCGGGGTTGGTCTCTATTCCTCGATTGGATATGAGGAAATTGAGGAACATCCCCGAGCGTACTCCGAACGCGCACTTCACCGGGTTTAGCTTCATATTGTACCTTCACAGGGTCGTGAAGGTTTCTTCGAGGTTAGTAATGTGGTCAGCACTCAGGAGCGTTTTGACCAGCATGTCGTCGATGCAGACCTCCATGTTGCACCTAATCTGCTACTCGAACATCTTGTTGACCTGCCGCTGGTAGGTCGCGCCTGCGTTCTTTAGAACAAACGACATTCTGGTGAAATAGTAGAGGCCGAGGTCGGTGACGAATGCCGTGGCATCTTGATCCGGGGGGTGCATGCTGATGTGGTGATAACCGGAGTATGTGTCCAGGAAGGTAAGAAGCTCGTGCCCAGAGGTGGCGTCCACCAGCTGGTCAATGCGCGGCAGGGCAAAATTATCCTTGAGCGTCGATTTGTTAAGATCCTTGTAGTTCACGCAAACGAGCCATTTTCTGTTGGCTTTACGCACAAGAACCACATTGGAGATCCATCTCAGGTACTGGGCTTCTCGGAGAAGCCCAACTGCTCGGCTTGTGACGATGTGATAGTGGATCACGGTCTGCCATTCTCGGTTGATAGGTCGCCGTCTCTACTGGACATGTGGCATCCTTGGATCCAAGTTGAGATGGTGAGTCATCACCTCGGGAGGGATGCCTGGTAGCTTGTCGTCCAACCACGCGAACACGTCCAAATTGGCGAACAAGAAAGCCTTGTAGTGCAGTTGTTCAGCTTCCGAAAAAAGTGCACCAATGTAAAGAACGTGCTCGGGGTCATCGTCCACCCGTACTGGCAGCATATCTTCGGCGGGAGTTCCTCGGCTGGTGGAGGGTTCGCTGGTTGGCTCGGGCAGTACCTTGGTTCCGCAACGGACTGTTTATTCTGCAGGGAGAGGACATAGTACCTTCGGGACTTGCGTTGGCTGCCAAGCACCTCTTCGACGCCGTGCGGAGTAGGGAACTTCATCTTCTAGTGTAAGGAAGAGAGTACAGCTCGAATGCGGCCGATCAGGCCCCTGTTAGGATCGGATATTCGGTGATGGCAAAGCTGGAAGGGGGGGTTGAATAGATTTACAGCAGAAACTTAAGAAATTTAAAAATTACTTCGAAATAATGAATCTACTCAATTAAAAACCCCACTGATCAGATGTGATTCAGTGCACAAAGTGTGTGAGACAATTGAATAATCAGATTATGTGAACTAGTGTGTGAATGTTAAGAGTTTAATCGAACCCCTACGCATGCATCTAACAATGAGACAATATCAAACCATTGCACAGAGATTTTTAGGTGGTTCGGAAATCACACCACGTGACTCCTACGTCCACCCCTCACACAGTGAGGACACACTACTCAAAGATGAGTACAACACACACACACTTGAGCACGACGACTCAATTATACACACACATGCTAGATCAAGTCCACAATAGATCAGATCCTCTGGCCTTGATCTGATCAACACACCACACACACAGAAAAATTGCTTATTAAGCGAGTTCAACCCTACAATCACACACACACACATTGTATGAGGCAAACACGCACTCAGAACAACCACACACATGTGGATCAAGTACAAGGGATGCTTAAACCACTGCCACACACACAGAGTAGTGAAAAGTGGAAAGAAGAAGAGTTCTAAGATGTAGAAACAAATCCAGATGTGAACTCTTCGTGGTGGTCATCCAGAAGAAGTTCAGGCTTCGTGTTGATGAAGATCAGATGATGTACATGAAGCTTGATTCAAGGACAAATCGACTTCAACTCCTCGTTCTCGAAGGATCTTCTTGGAGTAGCAGGAGGGTTGAAGCATAGCAGCAGAGAAAGACCTTTCTTCTTGGTCTTTGCTTAGGGTTTTGATATGGAGGCTCCTTGCTGCGAAAATACCTCTATATAATCTATATATAGTGGTGTCCAAGTATAGAGAGTCGTGCTTAAAGGGAACACCCTAATATAGATCACATCAAAATCTCGTTTCTGACTTATCCCTGCGTCTGTCGACAGGTGCTTCATAGCTGTCAACAGGTACTGATGACATCTGGTTTCTAGAACCATGTTGTTGCTGGAAAACTAGATCCGTCGACATACAATTTTGGTGTTGTTGACAGGCAGCCTAAATCTGTCGATAGGCACACCTCATTTGTCGACAGGTACGGCTTTTTAAGCGCTCCCAGAAGCTTGATTGTTCTATCTTGGTCTATCTGTCGACACATGCCTTGGGGCCTATCGACAGGTGAGCACTTGTTGTGTTTTTCCAGTCTTTTACACTTGACTTTGGTTGTTTGTCTTGTGTATTCATTCAAACCTACATGAAAACCATTCCAAGTGAAATTGTAAGACCCGGCTTCCCAGCTTTCCATCCGGTGTCTGGGATGACTGGCCACTGACGCGTCCAGGTTGGGTGACGTGTTAGTGTCACGTCGGGGGTACCCGCCGCAACAGCCATCCCTGTCGCGATGAGCGTGTGCGTCATGTCGTTGTCGCGCCTGGTGTGTCCATCGTGTCTTGGTGTCGTGACCGGTCAACGGGCCGTGACTGCTTTCTGTCGTGTCAGTCGCCTGACGCCTGTCAGAGTGGTAGTGTGTCAGTACGGCTTGTCGCGTTGTCATGGTGCCCTTGGGGGGCACGTTCTTGTCGTGGTCCGTTGACCCATCGCGTCATGGTTGTTAACGCGACGGGGCGGTCCGTCACGTTCTAGGTGCCGGGGGCTTAAGGCGATGGCCGGCTACCCCTTTCCCCTCTCTCTCCTCTTCTTCCATTTCCCCTCTTCTCCGGCGATGGGGAGGCTCCCCTCCGGTGATCTGAGCATGGAGCGGCCAGCGAGCTCGTGCGGAGTGGCGGGGCGGCGTCGTGGAGCGAGTAGGAGGTGGGCGTGCGTCGTGAAGGCCCTTTGTGGGTTCGGTTCTTTGTAACCGGTAGGGATTTCTTGTGCCCTCTCTAATTCGGGTGGATTGAAGCCCTCGTGGTTTGTAGAATAGCATTTTAGCTTTCCCCATGCTCCCTCCCCCATGTGTGTATGTTTGTAGCTCGTGGGCGGCCCCGGGATTTAGCATCCCGGCGGTCTGCCTCTCTACTGATGTCGCGATCACTCGGTGCGTCGCGACACCAGAGGAGACGTCACCCCGGTCGGGTGCAACCTTATCACGGCTCGTTTGGCCATCGCGATAAGGCACGCTGTCGTGGCGTGTTTGCCTGTCGTGACAGGGTTCCTGTCGCGACGTGCTGCCCCGGCGTGACAGGGCTGTCGCGGCGCATTTGCCTGTCGTGATAGGGTTCCTATCACGACTTGTTGCCCTGACAAGTTAGTGTTTGCTGTGGCGGTGCCCCGCCCCGTTGCGATAGCATCGCGACAGCCTTGAGGGCCACGACAGTGCCTGTGTGTGTCTCGGGTGTTCCGTGGCCCAGTTGTGTGTCGGCATGTGCCCCAGGGCAGGCTTTGCCCTTAGGACCTTTTGGTAGGGAACGCGGCAGGTTACCTCCCGGCGTTCAGCGACCGAAGGTGACACCATCGTGGCCGTGTCCTGGCAGTGGTGCCAGGAGGGTCGTGTCTGTCTAATAATCGATTGACTGGCGGTCAATCGATTATTAACAGAGCGACGAGTTTTCCGTACTGTCTGCTGGTGTTCCGAGGTTCTAGCCATTCGTGCTAGCCTTGGTTGGCCGACAGCCCTCTTGAGGGTCCATGCATGCCCCTCACTTGCTGGGCTTGTCGTGTGTTACAAGCCAGCAGTTCAGCATGGTTTTGTTGTACTGCCCCGCCTTTTTGCCCGGTGCTTGGCACTTGAGGGCTTGTCCCCGATCTGAGAGGTTGTTATCGTTACCTGGGACCCCCATTCTTGGGAGCCTTTGAGGGAGCGTTCGGGGCTACGAGCGTGCTTGAGTTGGAAGCCGATAGGGCGGACTCTGGAGCTAAGGGGAAAATGGTGGTTTGGACAACGACGCTGAGTCGTTTGTAGAGCTCTCTTGTCTAGGGCGGGACACTGAGGTCGTTGACGGTGTTTTCTTCCTGGCGCTGCCCAGATAGTCCTTTGTCTCACTGCCTCTCTCTGCAGTGGTTCCGGAGCCACATAGTGGTGCTAGGAGTGGGGCCACAGCTTGGCCAGGCTGCGGTGTTGCGTGTGTTGTGTGTTTCTATGGCGGCTCTGTCTCACCCTTCCGCGGTGGCGGAGGAAGAAGCTAGGCTAGCGAGCAGAGCGTGCGGACTACGGGTCCCCCTCTTGGCTACTAGCGGTGGTGGCTTGGTTGCTGTTGTTGTGACGGCGTTTCCTCATGACGTTTCTAAGTGTTATCCATTGCACTAGCTTGCATGACGGTTATAGCCTAGTCGTGCCTAGTTTCCGTGGGCGTCGTTGGTCTGGCCTTGTGCAGACCCGTGCTTCTGGTGGTTTCTGCTCGGTGTCCTCTCGATACCATAGTTCCATTCTTGGGTGTCAGTCCATAGTGGCACCGGCATGTATGGCTTCTCGACCTTGCGGTGTACCCGGGGTCCGCGGTGGTTCTGCTTGTGGGCCCTCAACCCTGTGGAGGTCTGAGGTGGCTGTGCTTGTGGTGAGATATCGTTCTCACCTGGTTGTTGCGTGGTCTCGACGAGCGCGCCGAGGGCTACTTCCGTTGTGTGCCCGACTCTGTTGGTTTCTGCGGGAGTCGTGTGTGTGGCCCGACCTCGGTTGGTGGTCGTGGCATTGCGCTGTTATCTTCCTCTACTTAGTAGTGCTCTGCTATAGGTGTTACTCACTTTACAATTTTCTAGGGTAGTTTCCTATTTTCAGAGTTCCTACTGCTCTGGCCGGTGAGGGACTGGTAATCCCTACTGGGCCTTCTTCGCAAGGCTCACCCCCCTACTTCCTTCAGCTAGGGGCTCGTCGTCGCGGGAGCTCGGTGTCGGACGGGTTACGGAGGTGGTTGTGGCGCCGTGTGTTGTCAGCAGCAATGAGAGCGAGTGTTGTGAGCTCTTGTAGCCGAGTGAGCTGAGAGTTGTGTTTTGCAAGTTCTCGGGGTATGCCCCATAAGGACTGCACCTTTCTTCTTGTACCTGTGCTTTTGCTTGGAACATGTTGTACAGACTTTTGTATATTGTACAGATTGTTATAGTTATTCGAATTCAGTACATATCTCACTAGACTATTTCCTTATAACCCTTCCGGGTCTTTGGATCCGTGGGTGGCGGCACGACCTTCGGAGCCCCTGGCGAGGGTCCGAGCGGTCGAGTCGTTACAGTGGTATTAGAGCGAGGAGTCTACTGAGATTTGTAAAGAGTTAATAACTATGGTTGTCCCAAAGAAAGGTACTAGTGCGCTTCTGACACTGTTCGACTAGTGTTAGGCTTGTACCTCTGATTGTTTTGCAGGTGTGCGGCTTTCCTGCAAGGTTCGTGCGCGTGCTGCAGGTTGCAGTTGTTGCTGTGCCGCATGCGTGGCGAGTGTGGTCGCTCGGCGTGTTCGTGCCATAGTGGCGCGGTTGGCGCTGGACTTGCTGGCAGTGGTCTTCCTTGTGTGGAGGATGCTTGCAGGCAAGTCCAGGTGTGGTGCTCCTGGTCGTCTTTAGTGCATTTGAGCATGTGTGCATCGTGAAGGCTGAGAGAGCCTGCGTGTGGTGTGGCCTTCACCGGTGCAGGGTTGTCTGTGGAACCAGTGGAAGGTGTCTTTGCTTTGTTGGCTGCCCCTTTTGTTGCTGGGGTGTGTGTTGTGTTGGTCTTGTGTGTGGCCCCCTATTTGTGCGTTGTTGTGCACTGTGCTCTACTCAGTCGGCATTGTTGCTCGAGCTACGCAGATGTTCTATGTGCCATGTTGCATCGCTGGTTGAGCGCTACGACACTTGCCTGTGGTTGTTGTCGGCCTGGTGCTGGCTAGTTGTGAGCTCTGGTGAGGTGCTCCCGGAGTTCTTCTCGGATTGGTTCTGGCGAAAGTGAGGTTTCCCCAGAACTGTGTTGTGCTCGTTTCTAGTTGCTGTTGCACTGCCCTCGAGGCTGAGGTGCATCACTTGGTTGCCCTGTGTTCTGGTGAGGTTTCCCAGAACCGTTTGCTGTTGTTCTGGTGAGGGTTTCTCTCAGGACTATTTTGCACTCATTTCTTTGTTGCCATGCTACCTTAGAGTCTGAAATGTGTTGTTGGTTTGGCTGGTGCGTTCTGGCGTGTTTTCCCAGAGCGGTGCCTTGGTGGTTCTGGTGGAGGTTCTCCCAGGACCTGCTTGCATTGCTTCTGCAGTTCTGCTTGCTGTAATGTTCTCTTTGATGGTTTGTGTTGTTTGGTCATTGGGTTGTGCATTCTGGTGAGGTTCTTCCCAGGATCGCCCTTTGTCGCTTCCGGTGGAGGTTTTTCCAGGAGTGCTCTGTGTTTGTTTTAGGCCACCATTGTGTTGCCCCTGTGGTTTGAAGCGTGTCATTTGGGCTACGTTCTGGTGAGGTTCTCCCAGGACGACTCTTGGCACTTTGGGGTGGAGGTTCTCCCCAGAGCTGCTTCGTGTTGTTTTGGTTGTTGCTGCTCTCTCTCTCTCTGTAGAGATGAGCTATCGTCGTTGCCGGTGGACTGTCTGTGTTACAGTCTACTTGGGCATTGTCGGTCGAAGTGTTGTGCCCTTGGCAGTGCGTCTGGATGCTGTGTTGGCCAGCTTGCCTCGTTGTTCATTTCTGAGTTTCTCGACTGCACTGGTGGGGCTTCGTGTGTCCCCGTGGCTCGAATGGTTTGTTTCGTTTCTCGCGCCCTGCATGCTCTCCCAGATGGTGGTCTGGTGAGTGCAGTAGGTGTTTGGCTAGTTGTGCTTCTTGTGGATGCGTCAGTCTTGCGTTGGGGTTTTCCCTCTTGCGGGTGGAAGAGACTCGTTGTGTGTGTCTCCTTCCCTGCTTTCCGTTGGTTGCTCGCGGTGGCGATGCTCCACTGGTGTTGTATTGCCAGGGTGCACATCGTTGTGACCTTCTGGTGGAGTCATCTTCCCTTGAGTTGTTTTTGGATTGAGCTGGTTGCTCCCCTCGTGCTGTCGTTTCCTTTTGGCACCGTGGGTCGGTGGACCTGTTCGTGGCGTTTGTCGTTGTGATGGTTCCTTGCTACCTGCCTGAGCAATTTGGGGCATTGGGTCCCTGTTGGTTTAGTGCGAGGTAGTCCCGTTTTCTTGTCGAGTTGCTCTGCGTGAGCATTGTTCTACTGTGCATTGGATTTTCTTAGTTGGCTTACTCGTGCAAGCATTGTTTCAGTGTGCGCTCCATTGTGCCTCGGCTTGTGCCTTAGAGGCATTTCGTGTCATCGTTTTGGTGTTTGGCCTCTCTATCGGTTGCGATAGAGGTGGTGCTTCTTGCTCTTGCGCGCCAGGGAGTCGCCGTGGTTTTCGCTCCCCGTGCGGCAGAGTCGGTGCTTTGTATTTTTGTGCCTTGAGGGCTGGGGCCGATGTGGCCTGTTGTGCCCTTTCAGGCTTGCGATCCTTTGCGTGTGGCTTGGGCAGGTCTCTTGTGGAGAGTCCTTCCTATTAGCCCGTGGTATCGTTTCGGCCGCTGGTGCACCTGTGTTGCACTTTGCTTAGTTTTGGTGCTTGTGGTAGCACCATGTGTTCGTGCTCAAGCTTTTTAGTTTTGTGCCGTTTGGAGCCTTGGTGCATTGTGTTGTACCTTGGGTGGCTCTCGGTGGTTGTGATAGCACCCTGTGTTGTGTCGTGTGCCTGTTCGTGAGATTTGTGTGTCATCTCACGACTTCACTCAGTGTTGGAGGCATTGTGCTTTCCGCCTCTTGGACACTTTGTGATGGCCTATGCCTCGTGGTTGTACCATTACTGCTGTGGGGTGGCTGCTTTACCTTGTCTAGGTAGCCCTATCGGTGGTACGCCAGGTTTTGGTCGTGACCTGTGTCCAGGTTTTCCCTCTCGCTTTGGGAGCGAGCGTGTTCAGTTGTGGTACCCTGCTTCGGTCTGGGTCCCTCTGAGGTCGACATGTTGCCCTCGACCTCTGCGATTGTTTCGGTTGTCGTGTGGTTGTGCATCTTTCTGGTGGTTGGCAAGTTGGCACTCGAGCTGAGCCCTGTGTGCACGTGGCGGGTGTGCTATCAACTCCTCGTTGATTCTCCGTTGTGCGTGGTGTTGGTGAGTCTGGAAGCCATTGGTGGAGTCTTCTGTCAGTTTGTTCGGTGACGGTGAGGCCTATAGGCTTGCTAGTACTCAAGCATGTGGTTTGTCGACGTTGGGAGGTGTCCGGATTTGGCTTAACCTCAGACGTCTTCCGTGCTTCCGTCGCAGTGTGCCACGTTGTGGAGCATGTAACTCTCAGGTTTTGTGGCTCTGTGTGCGTCCAGTGTCCTTGTCAGACCACGAGGAAGGTCTGAGTGAGACCTAGTGGTGACAGTGGATGCCGTTTCCACGTGTTGATGTTTCTCCGCGTGGGTTTGCTGTCCATGTTGGACCACAAGGAAGATCTGGGTGAGACCTAGGGGTGATAGTGGACGTCGTTCCGTGTGTTGCGAATCCTCCGCGAGCGTGGTGTTGCTCTGGTTCTCGTCACTCGCGTGAGTTCTCGGTTGGGCCGGTGACCAGTGCTAGCTGCTTCTAGTAGCGTGAGGCCAATCCCCTAAGTGCCGTGCTTGACTCTCAGGCATTTCTCATGTGGTTGTTGGAAACCGCGTCCTCTTTCGGGTTTTGTCGACGACAGAGTGGCCGGGTTGCCGATTGGTTGGTCCCAACAGTGAGGTCTGTTGGTGGCTGCAGCTGTGTAGTTTTTGGTTGTCATTTTTCGCTGTTCGGGCCAGATTTGGCATCGCTCGGCACCTGTGGGGTTGTCGTTCCGTTCTTGGTTTTCGGTTGTGTGCTTCACCCATGTGTTTGGAGCCTGTTGTGTGAGCCGTTGGTTTTCCGGCTTCGTGTGCTCGCGTGCGTTTGGCAGTGTGGTTGTCGCCACGAGGAAGTCGTGTTGAGACTTAGTGGCTTATTCGCATTGGTCTTACGTTTGCTCCCTGTGTTTCGTTTCGTGCCTCGGGATCCTTTGGGCTTGTCCCAATTTCGAGGACGAAATTGTTTTAAGGGGGGTAGAATGTAAGACCCAGCTTCTCGACTTTCCGCCCAGTGTCTGGGATGACTGGCCACTGACGCGTCCAGGCTGGGCGATGCGTTAGTGTCGCGTCGGGGGTGCCCGCCGCGACAGTCATCCGTGTCGCGACGAGCCTGTGCGTCGCATCATTGTCGCACTCGGTGTCTCCGTCACGTCTTGGTGTCGCGACTGCTTTCTGTCGTGTCAGTTGTCTGAAGCCTGTCAGAGTGGCAGTGTGTCAGTATGGCCTATCGCGTTGTCACGGTGCGCTTGGGGGGCACATTCTTGTCGCGGTACATTGACCCATCGCATTAAGGTTGTTAACGCGACGAGGCGGTCCGTCGCGTTCTTGGTGCCAGGGGCTTAAGGCACTGGCCGGCTACCCCTTTCCCCTCTCTCTCCTGTTCTTCCCTTTCCCCTCTTCTCCGCCATGGGGAGGTTCCCATCCGGCAATCCGAGCGTGGAGCAGCTGGTGAGCTCGTGCGGAGCGGTGGAGCGGCATCGTGTAGCGAGGAGGAGGTGGCCGTGCATCGTGAAGGCCCTTCGTGGGTTCAGTTCTTTGTAAATGATAGGGATTTCTTGTGCCCTCTCTAATCTGGGTGGATTGGAGCCCTCGTGGTTTGTAGAATAGCTTTTCAGCTTTCCCCATGCTCCCTCCCCCGTGTGTGTATGTTTGTAGCTCATGGGTGGCCCAAGATTTAGGATCTCGGCGGTCTGCCCAGAGGAGGCCTCGGCCCGGTCGGGTGCGACCTTATCGTGGCTCGTTTGGCCGTCGCGATAAGACGCACTGTCCCAGCGCGTTTGATTGTCGTGACAGGGTTCCTGTCGCGACGTGCTGCCCCGTCTCGACAGGGCTGTCGCAGCGCGTTTGCCTATCGCGCTAAGGTTCCTATCGCGACGTGCTGCCCCAGCGCAACAGTGTTTGCTGTGGCGGTGCCCCACCCCGTCGCGATAGCATCGCGACGGCCTTGGGTGCCGTGATAGTGCCTGTGTGTGTCTCGGGTGTTCCGTGGCCCAGCTGTGTGTCGGCGTGTGCCCCAGGGCAGGCTTTGTCCTTAGGACCTTCTGGTAGGGAACGCGACAGGTTACCTCCCAGCGTTCGGCGACCGAAGGTGACACCTTCGTGGCCGTGTCCTGGCAGTGGTGCCAAGAGGGTCGCGTCTATCTAATAATCGATTGACTGGCGGTCAATTGATTATTAACAGAGCGATGGGTTTTCCGTACTGTCTGCTGGTGTTCCGAGGTTCTAGCCGTTTGTGCGTGCCTTGGTTGGCCGACGGCCCTCTTGAGGGTCCGTGCGTGCCCCTCGCTTGCTGGGCTTGTCATGTGTTACAAGCCAGCAGTTCGGCATGGTTTTGTTGTACTGCCCCGCCTGTTTGCCCGGTGCATGGCACTTGAGGGCTTGTCCCCGATCTGAGAGGTTGTTACCATTACCTGGGACCCCCATCCTCGGGAGCCTTTGAGGGAGCGTTCGGGGCTACGAGCGTGCTTGAGTTGGCAGCCGACAGGGCGGACTCTGGAGCTAAGGGGAAAATGGTGGTTTGGGCAGCGGCGCTGAGTCGTTTGTAGAGCTCTCTTGTCTAGGGCGGGACGCTGAGGTCGTTGAGGTGTTTTCTTCCCGGCACGGCCCAGATAGTCCTTTGTCTCACTGCCTCTCTCTGCAGTGGTTCCGGAGCCACATAGTGGTGCTAGGAGTGGGGCCGCAGCTTGGCCAGGCTGCGGTGTTACGTGTGTTATATGTTTCTGTGGCGGCTCCGTCTCACCCTTCCGCGGGGGTGGAGGCAGGAACTAGGCTAGCGAGTAGAGCGTGCGGACTACGGGTCCCCCTCTTGGCTGCTAGCGACGGTGGCTTGGTTGTTGTTGTTGTGACGGCATTTCCTCACGATGTTTCTAAGTGTTATCCATTTCCCTAGCTTGCACGGTGGTTATAGCCTGGTCGTGCCTAGTTTCTGTGGGCGTCGTTGGTCTAGCCTTGTGCAGACCCGTGCTTCTGGTGGTTCCCACTCGGTGTCCTCTCGGTACCATAGTTCCGTTCTTGGGTGTCAGTCCGTAGTGGCACCGGCGTGTATGGCTTCTCGACCTTGCGGTGTACCCGGGGTCGGGGGTGGTTCTGCTTGTGGGCCCTCGACCCTGTGGCGGTCTGAGGTGGCCGTGCTTGCGGTGAGACATCGTTCTCACCTGGTTGTTGCGTGGTCTCGGCGAGCGTGCCGAGGGCTACTTCCCTGTGTGCCCGACTCCGTTGGTTTCTGCGGGAGTCATGTGTGTGGCCCGACCTCGGTTGGTGGTCCTGGCGTTGCGCTGTTCTCTTCCGCTGCTTAGTAGTGCCCTGCTGTAGGTGTTACTCACTTTACAACTTTCTAGGGTAGTTTCCTATTTTCAGAGTTCCTGCTGCTCTGGCTGGTGAGGGACTGGTAATCCCTACTGGGCCTTCTTCGCGAGGCTCACCCCCCTACTTCCTTCAGCTAGGGGCTCGTCGTCGCAGGAGCTCGGTGTCGAACGGGTTGCGGAGGCGGTTGTGGCGTCGTGTGTTGTTAGCAGCAATGAGAGTGAGTGTTGTGAGATCTTGTAGCCGAGTGAGCTGAGAGTTGTGTTTTGCAAGTTCTCGGGGTATGCCCTTTAAGGACTGCACCTTTCTTCTTGTATCTGTGCTTTTGCTTGGGACATGTTTTGCAGACTTTGTATATTGTACAAATTGTTATAGTTATTCGAATTTAGTACATATCTCACTAGACAATTTCCTTATAACCCTTCTGGGTCTTCGGATCCGTGGGTGGCGGCATGACCTTCAGAGCCCCTGGCGAGGGTCCGAGAGGTCGAGTTGTTACAGAAATAGAATGAATACAAGGATAGTCATAAAAGCATGTTTCCATTTGTGCATTTCTTCTATGTCTTGATCATATCTATCATGTTTACAACATCAATACAACATCAAGTAAGTCATTCATCATCAAAAACATTAAGCACAATCATCATACACATGTGAACTCAATAGCCCCTGCCGAGGATGGCGTTGTACCCCGGCATGTTCCTGATTACCAGAAAATCAACCATTTTGCTCACATTCTTCGGTGATGTCCCTAGGGTGATCGGGAGATTTATTCGCCCCATAGGATGCACCGAGACCCCAGAGAAGCCGAACAAAGGCGATTCTAATGGGGAGAGCTGGTCGGCTTTCAGGCCCATCATGAGAAAACAGTCGTAAGCCAACACGTCGGGGGTGCTTCCATTATCTACCAGTATGCGTCGCACAGTACAATGATTGATGGTGGCTGCGACGACCAACGCATCAATGTGCTGAGTTGTAACTCCCACAAGATCATTGTCTGAGAAGGTGATAGCCTCCTCGAAACGTGCATGTACAGGACTGGGATAAGGGCTTGGTCATGGCGCCAGGTGCCGTTCGATCTGATGCACCCTAAGAGCATAATCGCATCGGCTCTAGCTGCTTTCTCCGCCTGCATCGAAACCTCCCGCGATCACGTTGATCTCCTACCCGTTTGGCTCGTTGTTGATAGGCTGTTTGGGGGTTCGTTCTCGACGTCTCGAGCAGTCTTCATTCTGGGCACGTAACACCCAAGATAGCCACGCTTGATCAAGGACTCAATTTTGTCCTTGAGTTGGCGGCACTCCGAGGTGTCGTAGCCGTGGTCATAGTGAAAGCGACAGTATTTGTCTTGGTTGTGCCTGTGGGAATCAGAGCGCATCCTGGGCGGCCATCGAACATACTGTTTGTCCAGATTTTGGCCAGGATCTGTTCAGGGGCCACCGTGAGGGGGGTGTAGTCAGTGAAGGGGCGTGGTTGGCGTGGCGAGTCCCCATTGCGCCGGCCTTTCTTCCGTTCTCGGTCGGAACCATTGTCGGAAGGCCTCTTCTTGTCCACCTGTTCGCTCTGCTCTGCTCGGTCAACTTCCAGGCTCTCCTCGCACGCAGCGTGGTGCTGGGCGGTGGAGAGGAGCTCGACCAGACTGGTGGCTGTTGTACTCCCAGCGTCCTCTGGAGGAAGCCATCAGGAGTGCTCTGGATGAGGGCACTGGTGGCAAATGGGACGTCCAGGCGCGGGATGTGAAGCACCTCGGTCCGGAATCACTTGATGTAGTCCCAGAGTGCTTCACCCTTCTGTCGAACAAACAGAAGGAGGCCGCTGTGCGCGGCTGCGATCTTCCGCCTAGGAAGTTGTCCCAGAAGGACTTCTTCAATTGGTGGAAGGATGAGATGGAGCCTACGGGGAGGGTTTCAAGCCATGCATGCGTGGTCTCCTTCAGTGTGGCCGGGAAGGCCTGGCACTTGGCCGCGTCTGGTGCTCCGTGGAACACCATGTGCGACTCGAACCCATGGATGTGATCCGCTGGGTCAGAGGTGCCGTCGTAGGGCGTGATGGAAGGCAGGGGCAGCTTCAGGGAGACCTGGGCCTCCAGGATCTCCGCAGCGAATGGGCAGCGGAAGTCCAGGTCCTCATCCCCCAGAGCTTTGCCCTCAGCCCTCTGAACCATTGCGTCTATGCGACGTTCGAGGTCAACGACGCAGCGAAGGCATCTGGCTAACTCCTGGTCGGAGTGTATAGAGCCTTCACACCTAGACCTGTAGGAGTTAGCGTCAATCACGGAACGCGGGGGAGGAGGGGCCACTGTGGACCTACGAGCCAAGTCGTTCCGCCGTTTTGGTGTTCAACGGGCCGACAGAGCTCTCCGCGAGTGTCGGGCCGATTCCTCGCGCTGTTCCTACTGTGCTGATGGGACAAGGGGTCGTCGTCGTGATGACTCCACCTGTTGTTCCGGTGGTGGGGGGATCGTCAGGGCTGGCTGCCTCACCAGCTTAGCCTGAGCCCCTGACAGACCCCCAACATTGTTAGAGTGTGGAGCTAAATTTGGCTTACAGAAGAGAATGAGTCGAAGTCTTCAAGGTAGTCGACTTCAAGGCAGTCGACTTCAGCAGTCGACTTCAAGACCCAAGGTAGTCGAAGTCTTCAAGGCAGTCGACTTCAAGGTAGTCGACTACTCACACCCCAGGACAGACGACTTCGCGTTTCTAAGTTAAGGGCATTGTTGTCCTTGTAATTCTCGATTATGGCGCCCTAACCTCCCAGTATATAAAGTGGGGCGGATTCTCCTTGTACTGTGATGATTATGACGTATAGTATTGGAATCGCTGCTGTGGTCGTGGACGTAGGAAGGCATTGCCTCCGAACCACGTAAATCTGGTGTTCTTGTGTTCTTCTTCTCCCTTCTTCAATCTCTCCTCCGTTCTCTACGTGTGAGTTGAGAGAGAGACGGATGTCGATCGGGATATTCCCAACAAACAATTGCTGCAACTGCCCCCGGAGTTCTGCTACTTCCTGGGCTGACGTCGGAGCATCAACCACAGGACCGTTGGTAGTCGCTCCAGCGGGGGCAGCGATGTCGTCGGCAGGAGGGGCTTGGTCACACGAATCTACGTGCGACTGGTGAGACCGTGCCGCCTTGCTGCCGGGATTCTAGTGAGAGGATCGTCTGCGAGCCATGGCAGTTGCTGTTTCCACGGACGGCGCCAAAAATGTGGACGTTGTTTCTTGTTCAGTCACGGGCCGAATGGGCCTTCACTAGGAAGAGGGAATGGATTGTCGTTGGTGCGGACGATGGCCTGCAAAACCCAGAAAGGATCAGGGAGGCCCAGTTGAAGAACCAGAGAGAACCCTCCGATGCCTAAGTCAGTCCATACTGTAGATGAGGCAGGAATGGAAGGTTCACTAGGTGTGTGTTCGCGCGTGGGCGAGTGTATGGGTGGAAGGTTTCGTACCTTGGCATGGGGATTACCTGTGCCTTTTATAGGCAAGGGAGATGAAGGGTCCAGACGTAATCACCTTCAATGATGACCGAAACGACGCGTCGGTTGGAGTCCCTAGGCGGGGAGTTGTCCGTTTGAGGCGCCTATTGGGATCCTCTATGGTTAATGCCTTTAACCATGGGGCGCGTGCCGCGCCGTCGCACTAATTATCGTTGAAAGGTTAAGGACCGCTCGGGGCCGTAGGCCAACGGGGCACCGCGTAGGGGCTTGCTTGGTGCTCGGACGCGCTGCGTGGTGCTTGGTGCTCGGAAGCACTACGTGGTTCTCGGTGATAAGCCGCGGGAGGTTCGAACAAGGGGCTAGTGGTCTGCCCGGTGGACTATGCCATGCTCGAACAGGTTGTGTAACGCCCCGACGCGGAATATCGGAGCGGAATTACAGTTATTAAATAGTAGAGAGCGAGAAAATAAATACAAACCATTGCGCAAATGGAATAATACTAAATGAACACCAATTCCATTAATAATCCACCAAACTTCATTACAATCACTAATATCTCACCAACTTCATGAACTAACTATTACATCAACGTATCAAAGACAATAACTAGGACCCAGAGTACTTTATTGTAAAACCAAACTAATACATAAAGACTATCTAACTCAATCTATGCTAACTAACTACTAAAACAAAGGGTTGCTGAAATGGTCACTCCTGAGCATCATCCTCAGTCTCGTCCTCGTGAGTGTGGTCGTCATCAGACTCACCTGAAACACATTAAATAAAAATGCCGGATGAGCGAATAATGCCTAGTAGGACTTAATATCTAATGAATACAAGTATGGTTTAAATAATTAATGTCTTAATGGCAAGTTAACTAGAGAGAATAGTCATGCAGAACAAGTAACGATAACGAGAGAACGATAGCATCTAGCACAGGAAAAATAGCTCAACGAGAATGATAATAGAATGGCCATGTAACGATATATCATGTAAATTGCACAACGTGCTCTAGTAACGATAACAAGTGCACTGGTATAAATAGCACTTTGATTGTCATAGATTAATCTTGATAGTATGCTGACACTGGATGCATGCCGTAACACATCCTTGATCATTTTAACTCCCATGGGCACTGGCACTTTTCGGGCGCTCCTCCCTAGACCAGATCGGGCCCCATTGCGCTGGCATTAGTCATTTCTTTATCTTAGACAATCAGAGGAATGACCAAGAGAGTACCAAGAAGAGATAAGAGAGTACTAGACGAGATAGATGAGAGCGTAGAGAGAATGTGAACAGATGAGAGGATATAGAGAGTAGATGAAATAGGGGTATTATTGTAAAATCACATTAAACATCGATAGTAACAATTGCACGGCACATCATTGCGGCCGGCAGTCTGGTAGAAGTCACCACCGTCCACTAGCCGTGCTGTGTACACAAGCTAGACGGTCCGGCATGATCCTAAGATAAGGAGTGAACACACTAAGGCCATGGATCATACTGATCCTTAAGGAGTAACGGGTTTTAGGGTACAACCAGCTCGTCGGCAATGGACGTACGCCAAAGCCAAGAAGACTTACGGAGGTCTTGACAAGGAGTCCCTGGTCCGGTCGAGAGTATTCTCGATGGAGAGGTGGTCCAAGTCAAGAGAAAGTGTATAGAAAATGGGTTCGTCGTGCCTCGAGTGCTCGAAGGCCAAGAGAAAACGGTAACG
This sequence comes from Colocasia esculenta, assembly GCA_014218235.1. Taxonomy (NCBI): domain Eukaryota; kingdom Viridiplantae; phylum Streptophyta; class Magnoliopsida; order Alismatales; family Araceae; genus Colocasia; species Colocasia esculenta. Next base: position 23,050,800 of record CM024761.1, on the reverse strand, counting down.
GTGTACAAAACACACGTATAAAATGAAGACAAACGTGATTAATTAAATAGGGAATTTAGTCATTTATAATGGCAATTAATAATGTTATGTGTGTGCAAGTGTAAAGAAATCTTGAGAATATGATAAGTCGTGTAAAATGAATAAATTTATATCATTAATACCATTTATCAATTTACCAAGTCGAATTAACTATAACAGAATTTAATCATGACTAATTAATGGGTATAAAGCCTAAACAGTAGGGGCATATGAACAATTTCCATTTCTGGTCAGACTCTTGAAATCGCGGCAGACCTACCCGTCGCAGTTCAGATCGCGACGGGGCGGCCGGGCGCGTCAGGTGAACCGTCCGGTCTGGTCTGGTCCGGGGTGGAATTCGCGGTGGCACAGGCCGCCGCATTCTTAACGCGACATGCCTGCAGGGCGCGACCTGGCTGATATCGCGGCGGGTCGCGCCGTCGCGATATCAGAAGGGTCCGGCCCTTTTTCCCTTTTTTCCAGGGCGATTCCTGTTTGATACAGAGTACTTGTAAATTCCATATAAAATCACATGATCATCCAAAAATCACGAAAACTAGTTTTAAACGAAAATAGACATCTAGATCTATCAACATACACGATTAATTTGAAAATAGACAAGATTTAGGCATGCTATGATCAAGAGACATATCAGTGACCTAAACATGCACAGATAGAGTTCAGTGAATAATTAGAGACGGATACATGATAAAAATTAGGCAAACTAGGGGCATTTGAAAGCTAACATGATGTAGTATTTATGAGAATTTTCTCATGGCACGAAGTCATGTATGCTCAAGGTTTAAGAGAAAACATGAGGGGTCGTGTACATGGAACTAACAGGGATTCAAAGAATTAATTCTCCCTCATGGGAGATCAAAATGGAGCGAAACCAAAGGGCTTTTGCTCAGGAAGATGAACTCTTCCTAGGGTAATTTTTATGGATTTGGCTTGAGATATTGCCTACCTTTTTTTACCTTTTTTGTGGAGTAAGAAAATCCCTAATTTTGGAGACGAAAAGTGATGAAAAACTCCTTTGTCCAAGCTTCCTTCTCTAAGCTCCTCGTCCCAAATCGCCTCTCCTTCGTCTCTCAAGGCTCACGATCTATGGGGTGATAGGGTCGAATTGGGGTGTGTATGGCTTGCTACAAGAGTCCTCCCTTCTAAAAACTCTTTCTTTCCTATTAAATCCGAATTTTCCATAATTATCACCTTCCCACCTTGCAATTATCTCCTTCTTTGGATGGGGGAGAGGTTAATTTCGTGGGTCATGAGTTATAGTAAGGTTAGGACTCCTCTTTTAGATATATATGACCTATTTATTACCTATTTCACCCCTTTTCTAATTTACTATTATTTGATAATGCGAATTTCACTTAATTAAATCCCATCCCATGATGGGCTCCTCAATATTAGGCCCATTATTTTGTAATTAAATCACTTACACAACCCATTAGGGTTTTAACTTATTGAGCTTAATTAAATGCCATTTTTATTTCACTCATTTCTTATTTATTCTAATTAAATCTAGTTTCCTCATTATTTAAAATAAAAATTTTATTTTATTTGGGTTTTAAAAATCAAGGGTGCTATATCCTCCCCCTTTTAAAAAGAATTTGTTCCCCAAATTCATATGATTGTAAGAGGAAGAATGACTTACGGAATAACTCCGGATGGTTTCGTCACATTAATGCTTTAGGCTCTCACGTCGCCTCTTCAACTTCATGGTTTCTCCAAAGTATCTTGACCACAGATATGGGTCGGTTCCGAAGCTGTTGAATCTTCTTGTCCAAAATCTTCACCGGCTTCTCTTCATAGGTCATATCTCTGTTTAGACTGATGTCGTCATAGCTGATTACATGTGACGGGTCATACACGTACTTCCTCAGCATTGACACATGGAATACATTATGCACTGTGGAAAACTGGGGAGGTAGTGCCAGTCGATATGCTACCTCGCCAACTCGTTTCAACACTTTAAATGGACCTATGAATCTTAGTCTCAACTTGCCTTTCATCCCAAACCTTTGAAATCCTCTGGTCGGAGATACTTTCAGCATCACATGATCTCTGACTTGAAATTCTAAATCTCTCCTTCTTTTATCAGCATAGCTCTTCTGCTTGGACTGAGCTATCTTAATCCTGTCTCTGACAATCTATATATCTCTGCTAGTTGTTGTAAGCAAATTCAATTAGGGACAGCTGCTCTTTCCAATAACCTTCAAAATCTATAGTGCAGGCCCGAAGCATGTCTTCCACTATTTGATTTGTCCTTTCTGTCTGTCCATCCGTCTGTGGGTGGAAAGCAGTGCTGAAATTGAGTTTAGTACCCAACACTGTCTGAAGCCCCTTCCAGAATCTAGATGTGAATCTGGGGTCACGATCTGCGACAATGGGCACGGGAACTCCATGTAATCTCACAATTTCCTTTACATACAAGGCTGCTAACACATCCACACTCCAAGTGCTCTTAATGGCAAGGAAATGTGCAGACTTAGTTAAATGGTCCACAACAACCCAGATGGCATCAAGTCCACCACGAGTTCGGGGTAAACCCATGATGAAATCCATTCCGATACTTTCCCACTTCCATTCAGGTATGTCCAGGGGTCTAAGTACACCCACAGGACGACGGTGCTCGGCTTTCACCTGTTGGCATGTGAGGCAGTGTGCGGCATGCTCAGCCACCTCACGCTTCATGTTTGGCCACCAAAATGACCTTTTCATATCTTGGTACATCTTGGTTGTGCCTAGATGTATGGTATACCTGGTCTTAGGGATTCATCCATCAGTTTCCTTTTCAGCTCCTCATTGTCAGGCACACACGTCCTGGCTTGGAATAATATCCTTCCATCTTCAGTGATGGAGAAGTCTGGCTTGTCAGCTATAGTCTCCTTTACTCAGATTAGAAATGGATCATTAGCCTGTTGCTCTCTGATCTCGATAAAGATGTCGGGTTGTGCTTTAAGATTGGCCACTAACATCTTATCACTTCTCTTCTCAATATTCAGATCTAGACTGACAAATTGTTCTAATAATTGCATCTCGCCCATGACTAGACAGGATAAAGAAGCTACTGGCTTCCTACTAAGTGCATCAGCTACTGCATTACCTTTACATAGGTGGTATTGGATATTGAAATCAAAGTCTTTCAAGTACTCCAGCCATCTTCGTTGTCGCATATTGAGCTCCTTCTGATAAAATAAGTATTTTAGACTCTTGTGGTCGGAGTAGACAATAAATTGCTCTCCGTATAGGTAATGCCTCCAGATCTTGAGTGCAAACACTACATCAGCTAGTTCTAAGTCATGGACAGGATAATTGACTTCATGTGGCTTCAATTGTCTTGAAGAATATGCTATCACCTTTTCATCTTGCATTAATATGCAGCCTAAACCAATTCCGGATGCATCAGTGTAGACTGAGAATCCTTCGCCCTCGACTGGAAACGCAAGGACAGGTGCAGAAGTCAACAATTGCTTCAATGTCTGAAAACTCTTCTCACATTCCTTGCTCCAGACATAGGGGTTCACCTTCCACGTAAGACGCGTAAGAGGTACAGCTATCTTGGAGAAGTCTTTTATGAACCGTTTGTAGTATCCAGCCAGTCCAAGAAAGCTTCTGATCTATGTGACATTTGTCGGCCTTTCCCAGTTGAGTACGACTTCTACCGTGGAAGGATCGACAACAATACTGTCCTTGGAAATAACATGACCCAGAAATGACACCTCCTCGAGCCAGAATTCACACTTGCTCAATTTGGCGTAGAGTTGATTGTCCCGCAAGATTTGCAGAGTGATCCTCAGATGCTCCTCATGCTCTTCTTTGGTCTTGGAATATATGAGAATATCATCAATAAAGACCATGACGAACTTGTCGAGGTAGGGCCGATAGATGTTGTTCATTAATTGCATAAAAGCTGCAGGAGTATTGGTTAGTCCAAAAGGCATGACTACAAATTCGTAATGACCATACCTGCTCCTGAAAGCCGTCTTATAAATATCTGCATCTTTAATCCTCATATGATGATATCCCGATCTAAGGTCAATCTTAGAAAAATACTTTGCTCCTGATATCTGATCAAATAATTCATCGACACGAGGTAGAGGGTACTTGTTCTTGATAGTGAGATTGTTCAATTGTCTGTAATCGATGTATAACATCATGGATCCGTCCTTCTTCTTGACGAACAACACTGGTGCTCCCCAAGGTGAAGTACTCGGCCTAATAAAACCCTTTTCTAGAAGTTCCATCAGTTGCTCTTTCAATTCTTTCAATTCAGCGGGGGACATCCTGTAGGGTTGCCGTGAAACCGGTGCAGCTCTAGGTGCGAGATCAATTGAGAAATTCACATCTCTTTTGGGTGGAATGTCTGGCAGCTCATCGGGAAACACGTCAGGATATTCTTGTACTATATGAATGTCTGATATTTTTATTGCTTTCTTTTCAACCACAATTGTGGCAAGAAATGCCACACAACCCTTTCTTATCATGTTTTGTGCCTTTATAGCAGAGACGAGAGACAAGTGTCTCTTGTGCCTACGTCCCGTGAAGGTCGGCTTAGGGAATTCACTAAAGGAAATTTTCCCTCTTCTACAATCCACGATAGCCCCATACGTGGATAGCCAATCGGATCCCAGAATGATATCGTAGCCCTCCATAGGCATACATATTAAATCAGCTCTAAGATTGAGATCACCAATCTTAACATCAGCTAGAGGAAAATATTTATTCAATTGAGCCTTTTCTCCTAATGGTGTTGTAACAAGCAATTCAAATCCCATAGATGTAGGTTGTTCAGTTAATGTATCAGCAAATACTTGTGATATAAATGAATGTGTTGCACCAGTATCAAACAAAACAAATGCTGATTGAGAAAAGACTGGTAGTGTACATTCCACCACTCCACCTTCCTCGGTGGTGTCCACATCTTGCAGGGCCTGCAGTCGGCCTGGTTTCTTCTGTCCCATAGGACGCTTTTCATTTTCTTTCAGTAATGGGCATTCAGAAATCCGATGATCTCGGCTCTCGCAACGAAGGCATGCACCTGCCTTCCTCCAGCACTCATCTGTAGTGTGACCAGCCTTGTCACAGTGTTTGCATCTGGGCTTGTTATTTGGGGTAGTGGGAGTAGGGACTTTGGGCTTTCGCTCCTGGCTTGGCCCATCAGTGATACTTAACGGCCTTTTCTTGCCGTTAGTAGGCTTGCTCAGTATTCCTGAGGTCTGCTCCTTCTTGAACATTTTGCCCTTGATGCGCTCGGTGAGTTCAGTCGCATCCTCCAAGCACTGTGCTCTTCTGACCATCTCCAGATAGGTCTGAATATCAAATGGTGCCAGTTGTGTGATATAAGCGGGTCTCAGCCCGTTAAGAAAGTGCTTGGCCTTCATTCTCTTTGTGCTCACCAGATGGTTGGCATAGCATGCCAATCGGGAAAACTGAGCCTCATACTTAGTAACGGTCAGGTTCCTCTGCTGTAGTGCTGCGAACTCGGTGGCTTTCCTCTCTTGAACTCTTTCTGAAAAATATTTGGAGTTGAAATGCTCCTTGAATTCATTCCATGTGAATCGCGCATCAGCCCTCGTAGCTTCAATGGACTCCCACCACGCACGGGCGTCCCTTTCAAGCTGGAATGTGGCAAGTAAGAGCTTATCTCCATCCGCACATTGCATAACGTGGAAGATACGCTCAGTCTCTTTGAGCCAGTTCTCTACCTCATCAGGGTCTGTGGTACCACTGAATCGAGGTGGATTCAGGTTGCAAAAATTTCGGTGCAATTCACCAGCTCCTCGGTTGTTATTATTGTTGTTGTTGGCTCCAGCCGCTTGAAGTAAGGCTTAAGTAAGCTGTTGAATTATTTGCTGCATGTCACGGAGTTGTGCACGCTCCGTTGCCATTGTTGATGTTTAAGTTCCTTCAAAAAGAATGTACTTATAAGAAAATGAGTTTGCTCCAAGGTTGTGCATGTGTGAGTTTATTTTATCTTATTACCCTTGGTTCTACCCATCTATCATAGGCATGGAACTTAGACTCTAACTCAAGGCAGGTCAAACCTAGATCATCATATACTTTAAGAATAACCTAGGCTCTGATACCACAAAACTGTAACGCCCCGACGCGGAATATCGGAGCGGAATTACAGTTATTAAATAGTACAGAGCGAGAAAATAAATACAAACCATTGTGCAAATGGAATAATACTAAATGAACACCAATTCCATTAATAATCCACCAAACTTCATTACAATCACTAATATCTCACCAACTTCATGAACTAACTATTACATCAACGTATCAGAGACAATAACTAGGGCCCAGAGTACTTTATTGTAAAACCAAACTAATACATAAAGACTATGTGACTCAATCTATGCTAACTAACTACTAAAACAAATGGTTGCTAAAATGGTCACTTCTGAGCATCATCCTTAGTCCCGTCCTCGTGAGTGTGGTCGTCATCAGACTCACCTGAAACACATTAAATAAAAACACAGGATGAGCGAATAACGCCAAGTAGGACTTAATATCTCATGAATACAAGCATGGTTTAAATAATTAATGTCTTAATGGCAGGTTAACTAGAGATAATAGTCATGTAGAACAAGTAACGATAATGAGAGAACGATAGCATCTAGCACAGGAAAAATAGCTCAATGAGAATGATAATAGAATGGCCATGTAACGATATATCATGTAAATTGCACAACGTGCTCTAGTAACGATAACAAGTGTACTGGTATAGATAGCACTTTGATTGTCATAGATTAATCTTGATAGTATGCTGGCACTGGATGCATGCCGTAACACATCCTTGATCATTTTAACTCCCATGGGCACTTGCACTTTTCGGGCGCTCCTCCCAGGACCAGATCGGGTCCCATTGCGCTGGCATTAGTCATTTCTTTATCTTAGACAATCACAGGAATGACCAATAGACTACCAAGAAGAGATAAGAGAGTACTAGATGAGATAGATGAGAGCCTAGAGAGAACGTGAACAGATGAGAGGATATAGAGAGTAGATGAGATAGGGGTATTATCGTAAAATCATGTTAAACATCGATAGTAACAGTTGCACGGCACACCATTGCGGCCAACAGTCTGGTAGAAGTCACCACCGTCCACTAGCCGTGCTGTGTACATAGGCTAGACGGTTCGGCGTGATCCTAAGATAAGGAGTGAACACACTACGGCCATGGATCATACTGATCCCTAAGGAGTAACGACTTTTAGGGTACAACCAGCTCGTCGGCAATGGACGTACGCCAAAGCCAAGAAGACTTACGGAGGTCTTGACAAGAAATCCCTGGTCCGGTCGAGAGTATTCCCGATGGAGAGGTGGTCCAAGTCAAGAGAAAGTGTATAGAAAACGGGTCTGTCGTGCCTCGAGTGCTCGAAGGCCGAGAGAAAACGGTAACAGTGTACAAAACACACGTATAAAACGAAGACAAACGTGATTAATTAAATAGGGAATTTAGTCATTTATTTCGCTAATTTACCAGATATATTATTGCGTAAATTATGAGAGTCTAATGGCAATTAATAATGTTATGTGTGTGTAAGTGTGAAGAAATCTTGAGAATATGATAAGTCGTGTAAAATGAATAAATTTATATCATTAATGCCATTTATCAATTTACCAAGTCGAATTAACTATAATAGGGTTTAATCATGGCTAATTAAAGGGTATAAAGCCTAAATAGTAGGGGCATATGAACAATTTCCAGTTCTGGTGGGACTCTTGAAATCGCGGCGGACCTACCCATCGCAGTTCAGATCGCGACGGGTCAGCCGGGCGCGTCAGGTGAACCGTCCGGTCTAGTCCGGTCCGGGGTGGAATTCGCGGAGGCACAGGCCACCGCGTTCTTAACATGACATGCCTGCAGGGCGCGACCCGACCGATATCAGAAGGGTCCGACCCCTTTTCCCTTTTTTTTTCAGGGCGGTTCCTGTTTGATATAGAGTACTTGTAAATTCCATATAAAATCACACAATCGTCCAAAAATCACGAAACTAGTTTTAAACGAAAATAGACACCTAGATCTATCAACATACACGATTAATTTGAAAATAGACAAGATTTAGGCATGCTATGATCAAGAGACATATCAGTGACCTAAACATGCGCAGATAGAGTTCAACGAATTAATTAAAGACGGATACATGATAAAAATTAGGCAAACTAGAGGCGTTTGAAAGCTAACATGATGTAGTATTTATGAGAATTTTCTCATGGCATGAAGTTATGTACGCTCAAGGTTAAGAGAAAACATGAAGGGTCGAGTACATGGAACTGACAGGGATTTAAAGAATTAATTCTCCCTCATGGGGATCGAAATGGAGCGAAACCAAAGGGCTTTTGCTCAGAAACATGAACTCTTCCTAGGGTATTTTTTACACCGATTTGACTTGAGAGATTGCCTACCTTTTTCGTGGCGTAAGAAAATCCCTAATTTTGGAGACAAAAAGTGATGAAAAACTCCTTTGTCCAAGCTTCCTTCTCCAAGCTCCTCGTCCCAAATCGCCTCTCCTTCATCTCTCAAGGCTCTAGGCACGATCTATCGGGTGATAGGGTCAAATTGGGGTGTGTATGGCTTGCTACAAGAGTCCTCCATTCTAAAAACTCTTCCTTTCCTATTAAATCTGAATTTTCCATAATTATCACCTTCCCTCCTTGCAATTATCTCCTTCTTTGGATGGGGGAGAGGTTAATTTCGTGGTTCATGAGTTATAGTAAGGTTAGGACTCCTCTTTTAGATATATATGACATATTTATTACCTATTTCACCTCTTTTCTAATTTACTATTATTTAATAATACGAATTTCACTTAATTAAATCTCATCCTATGATGGGCTCCTCAATATTTGGCCCATTATTTTATAATTAAATCACTTACACAACCCATTAGGGTTTTAACTTATTGGGCTTAATTAAATGCCCTTTTTATTTCACTCATTTTTTATTTATTCTAATTAAATCTAGTTTTCTCATTTATTTAAAATAAAAAATTTATTTTGTTTGAGTTTTAAAAATCAAGGGTGCTACAGGATGTGAGGTATCCGGAGACTACTCTTGGGGGCCTGTGTTCGAAAGCCTGTGGCTGAACCCGAGGACACGTGGCTCAACATTTAGGGCCTAGTTGTCTAGATGGGCCATGATGAGTCTATAGACCTAGGAGGCTGAGAATAGCCTCTACATAAACCATGAACTTTAACTTTCCATAGAGATAGAACTTTTTAGGGACTAAAACAAATACTATCAAAAAAGATTTCCTAAAGAAATTTGTCTCTAAGAAAAAGTTTAAGTTTTTACTTTTAAACTAAATAGTCAAATCATAAGAACAAAAAGTTAGTTTTAAAGAACTACGTAGAGCTAGCAAAAACTAAAGGAATCCAAGCAAAAAAAAATCACCTCACTTTAATTACTCTCTTGGCGAAACAAATATATACCGAAAAGTATCCACTTTTAGAGTCGATTGCAAAGTCGCCGTCGAAATGCAAAATAAAGGGTCATTTTTTAGTATAAGAATTATTAGTGGCCGGCACCCAGACACTATTTTTTTGTTAATATGTTCGGACATGTCACTTCGGCATGTCACCGGCAACTGCTGAGCGTCCGCCGTCGATCGCCCATCATCCTGTCGTCACGATATGACACTGGGGTGACATATTTGGATGTTCCAATAAGACATTAGTATACGAGATGTCGGACATTAATTGTTACTCTTTTTACGTATAATCAGCTGCACAAGTTAGAAAATTGAGATTAATAGAAGGAACAGAAGGCCTCACCGGTTAATTAGTTAGTACTGAAAGAGCACCCAATAGGATCATCGTACTAACTTTTGCTATATTTTGCATGGGATAACGTCGGCCATGGCTGCAGCCCGTGCACTGGGGGCGGGCGTCGATGGTGGACGCGGAGCGGCGGCTACTGGCCAACGCACTGCTGGACCCCTGCAACGAGAGGTTCGTCCTCCTCTCCGAGTCCTGCATCCCTCTCTTCAACTTCACCACCGTCTACAGCTACCTCCTCGGCTCCCCCCTCAGCTTCATCTCCTCCTTCGACGACCCCCGCAAGGCCGGCCGCGGCCGCTACCGCCCCCAGATGGCCCCGGTTGTCACCCTCCGGGACTGGCGCAAGGGATCGCAGTGGTTCGAGGCCCGCCGGCAGGTCGCCGCGGTCGTCGTCTCCGACCGAGCCATCTACCCGGTCTTCCGGGAGCACTGCCGGCCGCCTTGCTACATGGATGAGCACTACATACCCACCCTGGTGACGAAGCTCCTCCCCTGGATGAACGCCAACAGGAGTCTCACCTGGGTGGACTGGTCGAAGGGTGGGTCTCACCCGGCGACCGTGCGCGGCCGGCACGTCTCCACTCATTTCGTCGAAGGACTCCGGCGTCGGAGGGGATGCTCTTACGGCGGCGGATCCACCTCCATCTGCTTCTTGTTCGCCAGGAAGTTCGACGGCAGCACCCTCGGGCCGCTGCTCCGGATGGCCACCGCCATCCTTGGGTTTTAACCTGTGCGAGCGCTCTTAGTTTCTTGTGTAGTATAGCTGGTATCCTCACACTCTCACACTTCCGTTGAAACTTTTCCTTCTTGTTATTTCTTTTTTTCTCTCCCTTTCCCCTACAAATTAATGGAGGGATGCAGGAAGTTGAAAGAACGTGTTGTGTTCGTAACTTCTCAAGGAAAGACCACACGCAGCCCGAGTAAGATATTTCTTATATTTTCATGTTGAAGGGTGAAGAATATAACAATAGAGGAAGAGAATCAGTGCACAGAGGGTGTGCACCACACCTTTTTATTATGAGAAAGGTTTAGTGTATTTTTTATTGTACTTAAGTGCAATATGATTAGACACTCATCTCATGTGGCACCACTCACATGAGTGTGATAAAGTGACAACCCAATGATTGGATGCCACATGGGATGAGTGCCTAGTCATATTGTATTTTAAGTGCAATATGGAAGTGCACTAAGTCTTTTTCTTTTATTATAGAGTGTACATCTATCACATCAATATAATTGAACATCTGATCGCATGTTAGTGTGTGTTCACATCACCATTGTCCAAAAAATATATATATGCATATCACCCCTATGTGGTGGTGTACCAGCATATCTTCCAGAGTAATTGCTTCCATATCACGACCCTATATTTTATCAGTGCATGGTTAACTCAATACCGTAGCAGAGACAATTAGCACTAATAGTATTCTTTTTATTTTTTATTTTTATAATCGACAAGGTTGGCCAAACCAAGGCGACTCAGACAGATGCCGACGACATCCGAGTCGACTGAGTACAACTGGTACATCAACCTTGTTCCATATATATAGCATGGGTGGCCATGCTAATGTGATCTGTAGTGGCACAGTCAGACTATGCCAGGGACTTGATGAGTCCCTAGTACGGTTGATACGATAAGACTAATTTATTATTTAATATTTTAGATGTCTTGTTTATTTAATATTTTAATATTATTTTTTAAAAATAGATCATATAGATTGAAGTGTACCAGTGCCCTACGCTTCGATCTGTACCATGTCATGGAAAATTTGGCACGATCGAGTCACCCAATCCGATCAACCTTGATGTATAGACATACTTTTCTAAACTATAAATTGTCAAAATACCGTAGATATATATAAGTACTTGCATTTATACCATACCCGTAGAGGTTAAAAAGTAATTACCAAGTTTCCATCCTTCGTTCTTCATGAACTCTTAGATTTGTTGATAATAGGAATATTGTTTGCACTTGTAGACATGACAAATGATCAGGAGTGATCTTGGGGGAGATTAATCCTCCAATACTCAAGTCAGGGATCTAACCAAAACAAGGGTGGTTGAGTGAAGAGAGACTCCTCATGCACCTATTTGCTCATGCGGTGGTTAAGAGCTCACTTGCCTGGCTATGCTTACGACTTATGACTTACTAGCTCCCTTGTTTAATGTCTATCTTCTTTTACGTGTAGGGTTCTCCATGCCTATTACCCCTCTCCAGATTATGTTGTCTGACTATTGAGAGTAGTTAAAGATGTGTGCAAGACCAGAGTGGTCTCAAGTGAGGATTGGAGAGTGTCATCTCACCTTGAGTGCGAGGCATGGGAGAATCCTTGTTGCCGCTACTATTCTCTAGGGGAGAGGGGCATGTTGGGTAGGTGACAAGGTCATCTCCTAATGCAACAAAGATGTGTTGGATAGCCGATAGTCTTACCCTAATGCAGATGGGGTGTACTTGGCCATGGACAATGCTCCTCCCTTTAGCGCTATAGATATGGGCCTTACTATAGTTTAGGAGGCCGAAGATCTCAGCCTTGGCAAGTGGAGGTTGTGTAGAGAGCCACTTTTACTTGCTTAAGCTTGAGCGTCAGTGGGCTAAGAGGCTTAGAAGATTGGGATTAAGTGGACCAGATCCACACCCTTCCTATTGAATGAGTTTGTCGCAAGAGAGTGGGACGATGGCTAGGTGTAACCCTGTGTTCCAGCTTTGATGGGCCATGCATGCGTAGGCCTTAATGGGTGGGGTCGACTCTACCCCTCCACAATATCATTATTGAAATCAAGAATCTATCATCAAATCAACTTTCATAAAAATATGATTAGATCACCTATTCTAGGGCATTTTTGAAATTTTTATATTTTTGTGGTATAATGTTAGGGTGCAAAAGTAGAAGGTGCGTACAAGCAATTATTTGGATAAATTAAAGGTATTTTCAACAATTCAAAGTTAGAGTGAATACATAGGTACATATGAGGTTTAGAGGGGTCTAAATGCAAAACAAAGCATATTGTATTCTAGGGATGTCAACAATAATCAATAACTTGATAATCATTCGTTTCGTTAACTTAATAATCAATAACAACATATATTATTTTTCCCTCGAGAAATTATCAGATAGGAATAGAGATATATCTGATATCTTAACGAATACAGAACTAAATACACCACAATCCAAACTTATATTTGTATGTTATCATTAAGTAATATGATATATATATATATATATATATATATATATTCAATATTATCCCTTAATTTAGTTCTAAGGATGGATAACAAAATGTTGTCCTAACCCATGGCAACCTTTACAACGGCCCCAATGCTCCATTCGCTATTTCCCAATTCCCAATCAAGAGGCGATAGGGAAGACACTTAGAATGGCAGTAGATGACTCTGGCGAGCAAGTGGTAGGGGTGTTGTGTGCAACTGATAGCATAGTGATAGAGGCCGCAACAACACATGGCGGGTGCTGCGGCAACATGGCATCACAATGGCGGGGTCATGGCAACATGGCGATAGTGGTGGCGTGACGTCTTCTCCTTCCCAGTTCTCACCCAGCCTACTCTCTCCTCTCTCTCTCTCTTCTGGCCTTCATTTGTAGCAGGGATGTGCCGTCAAGAAAGCAATGACCCATGATAACAATCGTAGTATAAGTGACCTCTGGCTATGGGGGTTGGACGATGATCATTTCCCTCCTATTTTTCTTGATGCAACAATAAGTGAGAAGTAAGTTTTATGGATCTTAATACATTAATTTTTAAGAGATTGTTGAGTAAATAAATGTTCTTTGCATTTACGATATTTTGGCTATTCTAATAACTATAGTTGCTTCAAAGAGTACTTTTAGTGCAGGAGGGGGTGTGATTGATGAATATCAAAACCATCTAGATTCTAAAACTGTCCAAACTTTATTGTGTTCACAAGATTGGTTAAGAGATGACATGAAATGTGATTCATTTTGTAGCAACCTTGATTTTTAAAATCGTAATAAAAACATTTATTAAATAAATGAGATAAATATATTTAATTGGAATAAAGAGATCATAAATAGAATTTAAGGGAATTAAACCACTACCCATTAAGCTAAATTAGTAATGGGATGTATTAATAGCCCAAACATAAAAGAATGTGCCCAATTATGAAGAGCCCATTATAGGATGGGAGTTAATTAAGTAAAATTTGTATTTAAAAATAATAATAATTATAAAAGGGGTAAGATAAATATTAAATAAGTCATAAAAATCCAAAAGAAGAGTGCTAGACTTACCCTAACCCTTTACCCACGAAATTAGACCTCTCATCAATCCTATTACGTAGATAAAGGCAAGAAAAGGGAGATAAATATGGGAAATTCGGAGTTTGAGGAAAGGGAGGAGTCTTAAGGAAGAAAGGACTCTATTAGCAACCAAATACACCCTAATCCGACCCTATCAACCCTCATTAGCGTGCTGAGACTTTGGGAGACGAAGGGAGAGGCTAGAGAACGTAGGAACTTGGAGGAGAAGGGCTTGGAGCTTGGGTTTTGTCTTTCTATTTCGTCATCAACCCTAGTTTCTTTACTTCAACGAAAGGTAGGCAATCTCTCAAGCTTAAATCGTGTAAAAATTACCTTAGGTAGTCTTCATGATCCCCTTTGAAAGCCCTCTAATTTCGCTCTATTTCGTTCTTCCATGAAGGCGAATTAAATGCCCAAACTTCTGTTAACATGCGCCCGAACCATCATGTTTGTGTTCAATTTTCGTTCGTACATAATCCCATCTCCTGAAATAATTCTCATAAATACTACATGATCCTAGCTTTCAAACGCCCCTATTTACCCTAATTTTCATCTTGTATCTGTGGCGAATTAATTCATTGATTTTTGACTGTGCATGTTTAGGTTAACGAAAAATAACCTAGTCAAAGCATGCCCTATGCATGAATGTTTTCTAATTAATTGTGATCAGTGATAGATCTCCATGTTCTCTTTCGTTTAAAACTTGTTTCATGATTTTTGAGGCTTCCTGCGATTTGATAAGCATTTTAGAGTAGCCCTGTATCGAGTTTGAAGGGAGGAACCCTACCTGGAAAAAGGGCAAAACCCCTTTTCTGGGCTCGGGCGGCCTTCTGGTGTCGCGACGGCCCGACCCGCCGCGATATCAAAGGGGGTCACGATAGGAAGAGCCATCGCGTCTGAACGCGACGGGTCGACATGTCGCGACCTGCCCTCGGTTCACCCCAGCGCCCGGTTCAGCAGAACGCGATCGGACGTAGTGTCGCGACCTGATTGCGACTGTTCACCCCGTCGCGACCTAAAACCTGATCGCGCCGGTCCACCTTGTCGCGACCTGATCACGACAGCACCCTGCATCGCGACATCAACAGAGCGGCCAGAACCCTGATTTGTCTTCATGACCCTATTATTTAACCCCCATCAATTTCTATTAAACCCTAATTAAGCACCCTTATGAACAGTAAGACCTGTAAATTATTAATGGGTAATATTTGCATAATATTAATTAGTTTTAGAAGCCATGTGCACGACCATACATGCTCTTAATTTCTTACACATGCACACACTAAACATTCATGTTTGCCATGAGACCTTATTAATTCACGTAATAATGTATCTGGTAAATTAGTGAAATAAATTACTAAATTTTCCTATTTAAATAATTACACTTGTCTACGTTTTACTCGCGTGTTTTATACACCGTTACCGTTTCCCTTGGCCTTCGAGCACTCGAGGCACGACGAACCAGTTTCTACACTTTCTCTTGGCATGGACCACCTCTCCACTGGGAAGACTTCTGACTGAACCAGGGAATCCTTGTCAAGACCTCCGTAAATCTTCTTGGCTTTGGCGCACGTCCTTAGCCGACGAGCTGGTTGTACCCTAAAACCCGTTACACCCTTAGGGATCAGTACGATCCAAACGGCCTTAGTGAGTTCTCTATTACCTCGTGATCATGTCGGACCATTTAGTCTATGTTCATAGCACGGCTAGTGGGCGGATGTGACTTCTACCAGACTGCCGGTACCCGGTCTGGTGCTGTGCAACTGTTACGATCGTGGTTTAACGTTGTTTTACGATTTATACCCCTATCTCGTTACTCTCATCTATTCACTTTCACTCTATACTCTCATCTAGTTCATCTATTACTCTCATCTCTTCTTGGTACTCTATTTGGCCATACAATTGATTGTCTAAAATAACAAGTGCTATATGCCAGTGCATTAGGGCCCGGTCTGATCCTGGGGAGAGCTCCTAAAGAGTGTTATTTCCTTGCAAGGGTTACATGATCAGGATGTGTACGACATGCATCCAGTGCCATTTAATACTATAACAATTAAACGTTGGCAATCAAAGTGCTATCTATTCAAGTGCTATACAAGTGCAATTATCGTTACATGGCCATTCTATTATCGTTATCGTTGTGCTATTTTCACTATACCAGTGCTATTGCTCTCTTGCTATCGTTACTTGCTCCACATGACTATACTCTTTCATTACCCTTCCATTTAAGACATTAATTATTTAAAGCAAGCTTGTTCTCATGAGATATTAAGTCTTACTGAGCGTTATTCGCTCATCCTACGTGTTTATTTCATGTGTTAAGGTGAGTCGGATGGTGACCACAATCACGAGGATGGGTAGGAGGACGATGTCCAAGAGTGACCAGTTTTAGCAGTCCATGCTTTAGTAATTAGTTAGTTTAGTTATGAGTCAATTAGTCATTATGTAAAAGTTTGGATTTCAATAAAGTACTCTGGGCCATAGTTATGGCTCTGATGGAATGATGTAATAGTTAGTTGATGGATTATTAATGAAATTTGAGTTATTTGATGTTATTCCCATTTGTGCAATAGTTTGTTATTTATTTCTCGCTTTGTACTATTTAATAACTATAATTCCGCTCCGATATTCCGTGTCGGGGTGTTACAGTTTTGTGGTATCAGAGCCTAGGTTATTCTTACGTATAGGATGATCTAGGTTTGACCTGCCATGACTTAGAATCTAAATTCTGTACCTATGTGAGATGGGTAGAACCAAGGGTAATAAGATAAAAATCAACTCACACACGCACAAACTTAGTGCAAACTCAATGACATACATTTAGATTCTCTTTTGAAGGAATTTAAACAATAGCAATGGCAGCGGAGCGTGCTCAACTCCGTGACATGCAACACACAATTCAACAGCTTACTCAGGCATTACTCCAGGCTGCTGGAGCTAATAACAACAATAACCGAGGAGCTGGAGAGTTACATCAGAACTTCCGCAATCTGAACCCGCCTCGATTTAGTGGGTCTACTGATCCTGGTGAGGCCGAGAACTGGCTCAAGGAGATAGAGCGTATCTTCTGCATTATGCAATGCGCGGATGGTGAAAAACTTCTGTTAGCGACATTCCAGCTAGAGAGGGATGTCCGTGCGTGGTGGGGGTCCATTGAGGCAACAAGGGCAGATGCACAATTCACATGGAATGAGTTCAAGGAACACTTCAACTCCAATTACTTTTCTGAATGGGTCCAAGAAAGGAAAGTCGCTGAGTTTGCAGCACTGAAGCAGAGGAGCCTTACTATTGCTGAGTATGAAGCTCAGTTCTCTAGGTTGGCACGATATGCCAATCATCTGGTGAGCACTGAGAGGATGAAGGCAAAGAGATTCCTCAACGGGCTCAGACCCGCTTATATCACACAACTGGCACCATTTGATATTCAGACTTATCCAAAGATGGTCAAGAAAACACAATGTCTGGATGATGTGACCGAACTCACCGAATGCATCAAAGGTAGAATGATAAAGAAGGAGCAGACATCCGGAGCACCGAGCAAGCCCACTAACGGCAAGAAAAGGCCATTAAGTATCACTGACGGTCCAAGCCAGGAGCGGAAGCCCAAAGTCCCCACCCCTACTACTCCGAACAACAAGCCTAGATGCAAGCACTGTGACAAGCTGGGTCACACTGCAGAGGAGTGTTGGAGGAAGGTAGGCGCATGCCTTCGTTGTGGTAGTCGAGACCACCGTATCCCCGACTGTCCTATGCTGAAAGAGAATGAGAAGCATCCTGCGGGACAAAGGAAGCCCGACCGACTGTAGGCCTTGCAAGAGGTGGAAACCACCGAGGAGGGTGGAGTCGTTGAAGGTACTCTACCAGTCTTTTCTCAATCAGCATTTGTTTTGTTTGATACTGGCGCAACACATTCGTTTATGTCACAAGCATTTGTTGATACATTAAATGAAAAATCCACATCCATGGAATTTGAACTACCTGTCACTACACCACTGGGAGAAAAGGCTCAATTGAATAAATATTTTCCATTAGCTGATGTTAAGATTGGGGAACTCAATTTGAGAGCTGAGTTGATCTGTATGCCCATGGAGGGCTACAATGTCATTCTAGGAGCCGATTGGCTATCCACGTATGGGGCTATCGTGGATTGTAGAAGAGGGAAAATTTACTTTAGTGAATTTCCTAAGTTGACCTTCACGGGACGTAGACACAAGAGGCACTTGTCTCTCGTCTCTGCTATAAAGGCACAGAACATGATAAGGAAGGGTTGTGTGGCATTTCTTGCCGCAATTGTGGTTGAAAGGAAAGCCACTAAGATATCAGACTTATATATAGTACAAGAATATCCTGATGTATTTTCTGATGAGCTGCCAGGCATACCACCTGAAAGAGGTGTCAATTTCTCAATTGATCTCATACCTGGAGCTGCACCGGTATCACGCCAACCCTACAAGATGTCCCCCGCGGAATTAAAAGAGCTGAAGGAACAATTGATGGAGTTGCTAGAAAAGGGTTTTATCAGGCCAAGTACTTCTCCTTGGGGAGCACCAGTGCTGTTCGTCAAGAAGAAGGACGGATCTATGAGATTATGCATCGATTACAGGCAGTTAAATCATCTCACTATCAAGAACAAGTACCCTCTGCCTCGAGTTGATGAATTGTTTGATCAGATATCAGAAGCTAAATACTTTTCTAAGATTGACCTTAGATCGGGATATCATCAGATGAGGATTAAAGATGCAGACATTTACAAGACGGCTTTCAGGAGAAGGTACGGTCATTACGAATTTGTAGTCATACCTTTTGGACTAACCAATGCTCCTGCAGCTTTTATGCAACTGATGAACAACATATATCGGCCCTACCTCGACAAATTCGTCGTGGTATTCATTGATGATATTCTCATATACTCGAAGACCAAGGAAGAGCATGAGGAGCATCTGAGGATCGCTCTGCAAATCTTGCAGGACAACCAACTCTACGCCAAATTGAGCAAGTGTGAATTCTGGCTCGAGGAGGTGTCATTTTTAGGCCATGTTATCTCCAAGGATGGTATCACTGTCGATCCTTCCAAGGTAGAAGTTGTACTCAACTGGGAAAGACTGACCAATGTCACTAAGATCAGAAGCTTTCTTGGACTGGCTGGCTACTACAGACGGTTCATAAAAGACTTCTCCAAGATAGATGTACCTCTTACGTGTCTTACACGGAAAGAAAACCCATACGTCTGGAGCAAGGAGTGCGAGAAGAGCTTCCAGACACTCAAGCAATTGTTGACTTCTGCACCTGTCCTCGCGTTACCAGTCGAGGGCGCAGGATTTTCAGTCTACACTGATGCATCTGGAATCGGTCTAGGCTACGTGTTGATGCAAAATGAGAAGGTGATGATGACCAGTCTGTCCCCATGTAATTTTAATTAATTACATATATATTTTGATGATTAACAAAACCAAACAAAAGTTTATCAATTATATCTAATGAATATTTCATAAGTCTTAAGCACAGGGAAAATACCAAGGTCAAACAAGCCAATAAAGGTATGCATTACTTCTCTGAAGCCTTAACCTTTTCAACATGATATTTCTCTAAGTCCATATCGACTTCTATTGAAGGCCATAACGATTTCTTTATAAACATATCAATTTCAATAGAATTATCATAACGATTTCCATTCTAGCTGAAAAGTCATGTTGTTTTAAACAAATCGATGTCGTAACGATTCTATAAGTGATCGCAACGATTTCCTTATAAGACTGAAAAGTCATGTTATTTCAAACAAGTCGATGTCACAACGACTCTATAAGTTACCGTAACGATTTCTTTAGAGCCCGTAACGACTTGCTCGTCACAACGACTCTAAAAGTTACCGTAACGATTTCTTTAGTGCCCGTAACGACTTGCTCGTCACAACGACTCTATAAGTTACCATAACAATTTCTTTAGAGCTCGTAACGACTTGCCTGTCGCAACGACTCTATAAGTTGTCGCAACGATTTCTTTAGAAACTCGTAACGACTTGCCTGTCATAACAACTCTTGGCGCCTCACTTTCCACCATGTTTTAAGCGAAAGAAATTCAAATTACCCCTTGTAACCGCTCTTTCATTGAAGTCGGTCTGAATAGTCAACACCTTTTGTCGTTTTCCTCCGCCTCTTGGCGCCTCACTTTCCACCCCATTATTTATTCCAAAAATTAAATGCGATAACGATTTATCTCTCGTCTTCAACCCTTTCCCTCTTTATCTGCTTGTGCGAGCCGATGCCCTAACCTCTTCAACAACGACTCTCAACCCTTTGAAAATTTGCTCCCATTCCCGCGAAAGATCTCTTGAGGGTTTTCACTCCTTCCCTCATCTCAATCCTCCAGAAACCTTCTTCACCTGATTTCATGGCCACATCCGTCGTCGCTGGAAGTCTTGGGGGCTACGGTGCTGAGTTCCTCACTCCTGAGTAGCAGGAGAGGTTCACCTTTGTGAAAACTAAGGTCTGTGGAAACAAGGCAGTGGACATAGCAGATATTGAAAAGAATGGTATGCACAGTGTAGCAGCAGCATTGAGCAAGATGCAGTGGTTGGGAATCACCACCTTCTCAGAGGTAAGTTATCCAGACCTCGTGAAGGCCTTCTTTGTCTGTTTGAAAGTAGAGGCAGATGGGTCCCTAGTTTCATCTGTTAAGGGAACTCTGATTAAGATAGATTATGACCTATTGCACCGGTTATTTGGGGTGAAGACTTCAGGGCACAGTGGGGTTCACACCGTGGATGCCCAAGCTAAAGGTCTTGGTATTGTAGACCGGAGTTCAGACCGAGGGATGGCAAATTAGACATTAATCAGTTCAATGCTTTCAACCGCCTCCTTCATTTCATAGTTTGCCAAATCTTAGTTCCTAGAAGTGCAACATTCTCAACCTGCACCAAGGCTGATTCAGATGTAATGTTTTGGGCCATTCAAAACAAGGAGATTAACATGGCCGAAGTGATGTTTGAACGAATGAAATTTTCTCGTGACCAGATCTGGGATACCAGGAGTAAGCTTAATGTGTCGTTGACTTATGCCCACTTGCTTACAAAGATATTCAAACACTTTGGTGTTGATTTGTCTGGGGCGGTAGTAGAGAACATGGGCCAAGCTATTAGGTCCAGGAACCTGAGAAAAAGTGGCTTTTCATTGGTCAATGGAATTTGGTCTAAAACCTCTGTAGCAGAAGGAGAGGCCATTATTGAAGATGTCCCAGAAGTTCAAGAAGATATGCCCGAAGCCTCAACAGAGGCAGAAGGAGCAGCATCAGTAGCAAATGATGAACCATTAGAACTTGCAGCATCATCTAAATTGGCAGCAGCAGTACAAGCAGAATCACAACCTTCAGTAGCTCAAGCAGAAGAACCAGTGGAAGGTGCAGTTTTTGTAGATGCTCCCATTCAGGGGGAGCAAGACAGGATCATGGAAGATGCTCCCATTCAGGGAGAGCAAGAGACTGAGGACCTCTCTACATCTCAAGGGGTGCATTCAACAGATACCCCTGTTCATGAAGAACAGACCACAGCTCATCAGGATACAGCTGAGAGGAAAGGAAAACAGATTGCTCACAGAAGGCGAAGGACATCACAGAAGCTGAAATTGAAGCCTATTCTGAAAAGATTGGAAGCACAAAATGCACTCTTATCCTCAGTCCAATCAGATGTAAGCTCTATCATTGTTCGCCAGGACTCTACTTCGAATGATGTATCACAGGTAAAACACTCTTTGAAATGGTTTAACAAGGAAATGAGCAGCATGAAGGTAACACTTTATGAGATTCTGAAGGCAGTAAGTTCTCCACCTCATGGCACTCAAAAGGTTTCAGAAGCTGTTCTCAGGCCATCAGGGCCAGTAATCACAGAAGAAGACAGTGTGCCAGTCCAAGTTCAGACTCAGCAGCAAGCAGAAGAACCTGGACCATCTGATGAGAATGCAGGGCCATCTGGGCAGAATCTTGAAGAGGAGTCTCATGTGACTGTTTCAATGGCAGATGGAGTACCCTCTGAGGATCAAGGACCAGCAGTACAGGCTGAGGGTCTGTCACCCCTGGAGATTTCGGCAGCAGTTGAAGAAGCACAGGCTGTTGTTCCTGAGCCTTCCACTCTTCCTACTCCAGCCCCTCCTTCTCCACCCACCTCATCCACAGCTCCTCTAGCACCTCCTGTTCCTAAACGGCCACGTTCACGACAAATCTCCTCTCCCACTCCTTTCAATTCTTCCATCACTCCTTTACCTTCCTCCACTGTTGAAGTTCCTCCCGGATCTTCTTTAGCTGGAGCTTCCTCATCTGGTCCCTCCTCCTCAAGACCCAATGATCCTTCTACCATCACTCCTGACTCTTTGATTCACCCACCAGCACCTCCATCTTTCATCACTCTCATTCCTGAAGGTGCCCAACTCACCCAACCTGAGATCCATGGTATCAAAGATGAATTTGAAGAAACAATTCTCAAATCTGTCCTAGCCACTGGAACTCACTCTCATAGGACTGGTATTTCCAGCCCTGTCTCCAAATGAAGGAGACTTACTTCCACCCTTCCTGTCTCCTCAGATCCTTGCTAACCACCTCTGTGGTTTTCCCTAGCCATTGCAAATAAGCACAAACCCCTTTATGAGGAATACCTTCAAAAAGTGGTTCTTGCTCATATTTTTGGTTTACCTTTCCAAAATCTTTCCAACTATCTGACTACCATTTTCCCTTACACTTCTCTTTCAAAGGCTCAACAGTCAAAAATCTTTTCTGTGACTGAAGCCAAAACTGAAGAGCAGTGGGCACGGATCAATAGTGCTTTGTACTCCCAATTTAAGAGAGTGCAAGCTGCCAGATATCCTCCCAAGGAAGCCCCTCTCCCTTTGTATGAATGGTTCCAGATCCATCACAAGAACCTGTTTGGACCTTTCATTCATAAAGAAATCAAGTTCATCAGGCAGTATCAGATGTTCTGCAATTACTGCTATATCAACAGCTTGGATGAACCTCAGTTGGGGCAGTTTCGTGCAGCCATCACAGCTCTGCAGTCCACTCATTGTGAACCTCTTCAGGTAGACTTTGCTACCTTGAAGTTCCCAGACATCGTGTTCCTTCCACCGCTCCACTCCTTGATCATGGATTCCTCGGTTGGTACACTTGTCTTTGAGAGAGCTGCTAGAGTCATGGCCAGGTTGCATGTCTATGAAGGCCGTGATCTTTCTTTCCAAAGATTTGTGTTCAAACACTATCTTAAAGGGCAGATTTCAGCTGATATCCTCGCTCCCATTCTCTCAGAATGTGAAAGGCTGACCTCTGATGAGTGGCTCAAGCACTATCCTTTGTCTACTCAACAGCTGTCTGATCTGAATGCCTCCTAGGCACAAGCAAATCTACCTCCTCTGTCACCTGGTGACTTTCTGGACGCCAATTCCCGTCACCTCATCAGAAATACATTCGCAATCTGGCTTGAGAGATTCAAGATTTTTCGTGATTTGACGAAGGAGTTCCGGTCTCATCAAATCTTCTATCCTATCAAGATGGACAAGTTTCTCCTCTTTGCCAGCTTTGGGTCCTTCTCCACTTTCAAAATAGCCTTAGGTTTGGATAAATATGGGGACTTTATTTCTGAGCAGTGGAACCTTCATCTCAAGCGGATGGCCCCCACTATGGGACCCTCCTATAACATTGAGATTGGAGCTTTTCAAGCACATTTTGAAGAGCAGGAAATATTGGCACTTCCTGTCATCCGACAGTTTGCCTCCTTGTTGTCTCCTGCCTTCTATCTTGATCCTTCTCTTCGACCTCAAGAACAATAATAAAATTCACTTCTCTTGTCTTCATATACTACTTATCCTATCTTTGTCTCAGATTACTCTTTTTTTCTTTTTGCTTAATGACAAAAAGGGGGAGAAAAACTTATGTCCGGAACTTCTATATGCATTTTTTCATCCATACTTATTGTTCAGTTTTGTCATCACCAAAAAGGGGGAGATTGATGACCAGTCTGTCCCCATGTAATTTTAATTAATTACATATATATTTTGATGATTAACAAAACCAAACAAAAGTTTATCAATTATATCTAATGAATATTTCATAAGTCTTAAGCACATGAAAAATACCAAGGTCAAACAAGCCAATAAAGGTATGCATTACTTCTCTGAAGCCTTAACCTTTTCAACATGATATTTCTCTAAGTCCATATCGACTTCTATTGAAGGCCATAACGATTTCTTTATAAGCATATCAATTTCAATAGAATTATCATAATGATTTCCTTTCTGGCTGAAAAGTCATGTTGTTTCAAACAAATCGATGTCGTAATGATTCTATAAGTGATCGCAACGATTTCCTTATAAGATTGAAAAGTCATGTTATTTCAAACAAGTCGATGTCACAACGACTCTATAAGTTACCATAACGATTTCTTTAGAGCCCGTAACGACATGCTCGTCACAACGACTCTAAAAGTTACCGTAACGATTTCTTTAGTGCCCGTAATGACTTGCTCGTCACAACGACTCTATAAGTTACCATAACGATTTCTTTAGAGCTCGTAACGACTTGCCTGTCGCAACGACTCTATAAGTTGTCGCAACGATTTCTTTAGAAACTCGTAACGACTTGCCTGTCATAACGACTCTATAAGTTATCGTAACGATTTCTTTAGAAAGCGCAACGACTTGCTTGTTGTAACGATTTCATAAGTTACCGTAACGACTTCTTTAGAACTCGCAACGACTTGCTTATTATAATGACTTCATGTTACCATAACAATTTCTTTAGAGTTCATAACGACTTGATAAGTATTCATAATGATTTCTTTAGAATTCACAACGACTTACTTTGTATAATGATTTGTTAAGTATTTCACATCAATTTCTTCAGAAACACAACAATTTGCTTTGTGCAACGATTCATTAAGTGTTCATGATATATCTTCTGTCACATAACGATTTGCTATGACTCATAACGATTTCATAAGTCATATAGCCATCGATTTCATATCTTGATATCTTATTCTTCTTAAAATCGTTGACTAGTCAAAGTCCACGTAGACATCTCTCTGACGCTTATGCATTTATGAGATCTGAACATATCTCTGCATGCATGCAGACCATATCATCTTTTATCGTGCCTACTCTGATAACGTCCTTTAGACTTAAGCTATTTTGCACTACTATTTTCATGTCTATTGCTACTGACGTTGACTGACATCAGAGACAGCTTAGCTATCTGCTACATTTGTGCAGACCTCTGAACTAGCTTCATGGTACAACGTTAAACAAATAGAAGCCAACGGATATTTCTGAAGATCTATCTCTTTGCGTGCTCAAGTGATCAAAAGACTGTTGACTGGAAGCTTCCAAGACTCCAGATGTCATTCAGTCTAACGACTACTCAAAAGAGAGACAACGGACACTACAACGTCTACATTTCAAATTGAAGATATAAATTCATGTCAGAAGAACAGAAGAACTGAGATCGTGCATTCAAGCATTCAAATTCTTCTGAAGAAAGTCCAGAGCCAAGAACCTTCATTCCACTTAGTTTTTGCTCTTTTGCTCTCCACTAGTTTGTGAAAATCTTGAGAGAGCCTGTATAGTTCTGAGAGTGTGCCTTGTTTAAAATCTCTTTGCTCTCAGTTCTAGTTGCTTCAGATCCTTGCTTATTAAAAGCTTGATCTAGGGGCTTGAATTTCATTCACTCTCTTTGTGTTGTTCCCTTCGGTTGTGAAGGAAGACCTGGTGGTATTCAGGGTGTTGTTCCCTTCGGTTGTGAAGGACCCTTCGGTTGTGAAGGAAGACCTGGTGGTATCCAGGGTGTTGTTCCCTTCGGGTGTGAAGGAAGACCAGCTGAGCTGGGTGTTGTAGCATCCTTAGGGGGACTGTACCCTAGTTAGTGAAATCCTGAGTTGTTGCTCAGGGACTGGATGTAGGACTCCTAAGGAAAGGAGGTCCGAACCAGGATAAACCTTGTGTTGTGTGATTGTCTTCTTTGTGTGTTTGTTATTTCAACTAATTGTCACTAACCTACTTCGAAGAATGTTTGTGTGAATGTTTTTAGTTACATGTATCTTCTAGATTAATTTTTTAAAGACCCATTCACCCCCCCTCTGGGCTCGTCAACTGGGCAACAGGTGATAGCTTATTCTTCAAGGCAGTTAAAGCCACATGAAGTCAACTATCCTGTCCATGACTTAGAATTAGCTGCAGTAGTATTTGCACTCAAGATCTGGAGGCATTACCTATATGGGGAGCAGTTCATTGTCTACTCCGACCACAAGAGCTTGAAGTACTTGTTTTCTTAGAAAGAGCTTAATATGCGACAATGTAGATGGCTGGAGTATTTAAAGGATTTCGATTTTAATATCCAATATCACCTAGGAAACGATAATGCAGTAGCTGATGCACTTAGTATAAAGTCAGCAGCGTCATTATCATGTTTAGTCATGGGCGAGATGCAATTGTTAGAACAGTTCGCCAGTCTGGATCTGAATATTGAGAAAAGAAGTGATAAAATGTTAGTGACTAATCTTAGAGCTTAACCCGACATCCTTGTCGAGATCATAGAGCAGCAGGAAAATGATCCATTCCTAGTCAGAGTCAGGGAGACCATAGCTGACAAGCCAGACTTCTCCATCGCTGAGGATGGAAGAATATTATTTCAAGCCAGGACATGCATGCCTGACAATGAGGAGCTGAAGAGAAAACTAATGGATGAAGCCCACAAGATCAAGTATACCATTCACCCAGGCGCAACCATGATGTACCAGGACATGAAAAGGTCATTTTGGTGGCCAAACATGAAGCGTGAGGTGGCTGAGCATGCCGCACACTGCCTCACATGTCAACAGGTGAAAGCTGAACACCGTCATCCTGCGGGTGTACTCAAACCCCTGGACATACCCGAGTGGAAGTGGGAAAGCATCGGAATGGATTTCATCATGGGTTTAACCCGAACTCGTGGTGGACTCGATGCTATATGAGTTATTGTGGACCATTTGACTAAGTCCGCACATTTTCTTGCCATTAAAAACACCTGGAGTGTTGATGTGCTTGCAGCCTTACACGTGAAGGAAATTGTGAGATTACATGGAGTCCCCGTGTCCATTGTCTCAAATCGTGACCCTATGTTCACTTCTAGATTCTGGAAGGGACTTCAGATCGCATTGGGCACGAAACTCAATTTCAGCCCTGCCTTCCACCTACAGATAGATGGACAGATAGAAAGGACAAACCAAATAGTGGAAGACATGCTACGTGCCTGCACCATAGACTTTGAAGGATATTGGAATGAGCAGCTATCCCTGACAACAATAGCTATCAGGCCAGCATTAAGATGGCACCATTTGAAGCACTCTACGGCAAAAGCTGCAGATCGCCAGTCTGTTAGAATGAAGTAGGTGAACAGCAATGGCTGGGACCCGATATGGTGCAGAACACTAGCAGGGATATATAGATTATCAGAGACAGGATTAAGATAGCTCAGTCCAGGCAGAAGAGCTATGCTGATAAAAGAAGAAGGGATTTAGAATTTCAAACTGGAGATCATGTGATGTTGAAAGCATCCTCGACCCGAGGATTTCAAAGGTTTGGGATGAAAGGCAAGCTAAGGCCAAGATTCATAGGTCCATTTGAGGTCTTGGATAGAGTTGGTGAGGTGGTGTATCATTTGGCACTACCTCCTCAGTTCTCTATAGTCCACAACGTCTTCCATGTGTCAATGCTGAGGAAGTACGTGTATGACCCGTCACACGTAATCAGCTATGATAATATCATTTTGAACAAAGACATGACCTATGAAGAAAGACCAGTGAAGATCTTGGACAAGAAGATGCAACAACTTCGGAATCGAGCTATACCCGTGGTCAAGATACTCTAGAGAAATCACGAAGTTGAAGAAGCCACGTGGGAGCCCGAAGCACTAATGCGACAGAATTATCCAGAGTTATTCAGTAAGTCACTCTTCCTCTCACAATCATATGAATTTGGGGACCAAATTCTTTTTAAGAGGGGGAGGATGTAGCAACCTTGATTTTTAAAATCACAATAAAATAAAAAATTTTATTAAATAAATAAGATAAATAGATTTAATTGGAATAAAGAGATCATAAATAGAATTTAAGGGAATTAAACCACTACCCATTAAGCTAAATTAGTAATGGGATGTATTAATAGCCCAAACATAAAAGAATGGGCCCAATTATGAAGAGCCCATTATAGGATAGGAGTTAATTAAGTAGAATTCGTATTTAAAAATAATAGTAATTATAAAAGAGGTAAGATAAATATTAAATAAGTCATAAAAATCCAAAAAAAGAGTCCTAGACTTATCCTAACCCTTTACCCACGAAATTAGATCTCTTATCAATCCTATTAGGTAGATAAAGGCAAGAAAAGTGTGATAAATATGGGAAATTCGGAGTTTGGGGAAAGGGATGAGTCTTAAGGAAGAAAGGACTCTATTAGCAACCAAATACACCCTAATCCGACCCTATCAACCCTCATTTGCATGCTGAGACTTTGGGAGACGAAGGGAGAGGCTGGAGAACGTAGGAGCTTGGAGGAGAAGGGCTTGGAGCTTGGGTTTTGTCTTTCTTATTTCGTCATCAACCCTAGTTTCTTTACTTCAACGAAAGATAGACAATCTCTCAATCTTAAATCGTGTAAAAATTACCCTAGGTAGTCTTCATGATCCCCTTTGAAAGCCCTCTGATTTCGCTCTATTTCGTTCTTCCATAAGGGAGAATTAAATGCCCAAACTTCTGTTAACATGTTGTGCCCGAACCATCATGTTTGTGTTCAATCCTCGTTCGTACATAATCCCATGTCCTGAAATAATTCTCATAAATACTACATGATCCTAGGTTTCAAACGCCGCTATTTGCCCTAATTTTCATCTTGTATCCGTGGCGACTTAATTCATTGATTTTTGATTGTGCATGTTTAGGTTAACGAAAAGTAACCTAATCAAAGCATGCCCAATGCATGATTGTTTTCTAATTAATTGTGATCAGTGATAGATCTCCATGTTCTCTTTCATTTAAAACTTGTTTCATGATTTTTTAGGCTTCCTGCGATTTGATAAGCATTTTAGAGTAGCCCTGTATCGAGTTTGAAGGGAGGAACCCTACCTGGAAAAAAGGGCAAAACCCCTTTTTCTAGGCTCGAGCGGCCTTCTGGTGTCACGACGGCCCGACCCGCCGCGATATCAGAGGGGGTCGCGACAGGAAGAGCCATCGCGTTCTGAACACGAAGGGTCGACATGTCGCGACCTGCCCCCGGTTCACCCCAGTGCCCGGTTCAGCAGAATGCGACCAGACGTAGTGTCGCGACCTAATTGCGACTGTTCACCCCGTCGCGACCTAAAACCTGATCGCACCGGTCCACCTTGTCGCGACCTGATCGCGACAGCACCCTGCGTCGCGACATCAACAAAGCGGCCATAACCCTGATTTGCCTTCACGACTCTATTATTTAACCCCCATCAATTTCTGTTAAACCCGAATTAAGCACCCTTATGAACAGTACGACCTGTAAATTATTAATGGGTAATATTAGCATAATATTAATTAGTTTTAAAAGCCATGTGCACGACCATACATGCTCTTAATTTCTTACACATACACACACTAAACATTCATGTTTGCCATGAGATCTTATTAATTCACGCAATAATGTATATGGTAAATTAGTGAAATAAATTGCTAAAATTTCCTATTTAAATAATTACACTTGTCTTCGTTTTACTCGCGCGTTTTATACACTGTTACCATTTCTGTCGGCCTTCGAGCACTCGAGGCACGACAGACCAGTTTCTACACTCTCTTGGCATGGACCACCTCTCCACCAGGAAGACTCATGACTGGACCAGGGAATCCTTGTCAATGCCTCAGTAAGTCTTCTTGGCTTTGGCGCACATCCTTAGCTGACGAGCTGGTTGTACCCTAAAACCCGTTACACCCTTAGGGATCAGTACGATCCAAACGGCCTTAGTGAGTTCTCTCTTACCTCGTGATCATGCCGTGCCATTTAGTCTGTGTTCATAACACGGCTAGTGGGCAGATGTGACTTCTACCAGACTGCCGGTACCCGACCTGGTGCTGTGCAACTGTTACTATCGTGGTTTAACATTGTTTTACGATTTATACCCCTATGTCATCTACTATCTCGTTACTCTCATCTGTTCACTTTCACTCTATACTCTCATCTAGTTCGTCTATTACTCTCATCTCTTTTTGGTACTCTATTTGGCCATACAATTGATTGTCTAAAATAACAAGTGCTATATGCCAATGCATACCCGGTCTGGTCCTAGGGAGAGCTCCCGAAGAGTGCTATTTCCTTGCAAGGGTTACATGATCAGGATGTGTACGGCATGCATCCAGTGCCATTTAATACTATAACATTTAATCGTTGACAATTAAAGTGCTATCTATTCAAGTGCTATACAAGTGCAATTATCGTTACATAGTCATTCTATTATCGTTATCGTTGTGCTATTTTCACTATACCAGTGCTATTGCTCTCTTACTATCGTTACTTGCTCTACATGACTATACTCTTTCGTTACCCTGCCTTTTAAGACATTAATTATTTAAAGTATGCTTGTTCTCATGAGATATTAAGTCCTACTGGGCATTATTCGCTCGTCCTGAGTGTTTATTTCATGTGTTCAGGTGAGTCGGATGGTGACCACACTCACGAGGATGGGTACGAGGACGATGTCCAAGAGTGAGCAGTTTCAGCAGTCCGTGCTTTAGTAGTTAGTTAGTTTAGTTATGAGTCAGTTAGTTATTATATAAAAGTTTAGGTTTCAATAAAGTACTCTGGGCCCTAGTTATGGCTCTGATAGAATGATGTAATAGTTAGTTGATGGATTATTAATGAAATTGGAGTTATTTGATGTTATTCCCATTTGTGCAATGATTTGTTATTTATTTCTCGCTCTGTACTATTTAATAACTGTAATTCCGCTCTGATATTCCGCGTCGGGGCGTTACACATTTATTTTTTACTGATTATTTTATATTTCTTTAATCTTTTATTTTATCTTTCTTTAGTATTAATATATTTTTTACTTTCAAATAGTGGATAGACTTACTACTCAAGTTTGGATTTGACTTGAATTGAGTGTAGAAAATGATGCAGAAGATGAGATAGATATATAATTGAAGTCATTTCTACTTCTAGCATGGTAAAACATTTTTACGTCATAGGATTTTTTTTTTAATTTTCAGCATAATATATTCTATATTTTCATGCAAGATATCAAAGAATGAGAAGACGATGGAGATTAAAATCCAAGAGAGCTAATTTATTTTCTTATTTTCATTTTATATGTTTCATCTTGTCTTTAAGGATATTGTAATAAACCCCATCCAGAAAAATCTTTTCAAGAAAAATTATATATTTTTTATCATTTGATATTCTTCAAAATTAAAATCTGTAAAACCTCATCCTAAAAATCCCAAATTTTGGCATCGATGGCGCACGACGCGTATTCTCCTTCTTCCGTTAATCCATACAAAGCCAACCTTCTCAGCACTATTCATTTAGATTGTTTTTCTATTTTTTTCCCCTTCAAATCTAATTATTTTTCAATAGTTGTTTTGATTTTTAATTTTTTATTAAAAAATCAGTATAACACTATTCATTCAAATTATGTTTTTATTTTATTTCTCCTAATTTAAATTGTTTTTTTCAAAGTTACTTATTTTTCATTAGTTATCTTAATTTTTTACTTTTTTAAAAAAATATTAAAAATAAAAAATAAAATAAAATAAAAAATTGATGAATAATGTTCAATAGTGTACAAGGAGTACATGACTCTGAGTGGATCATAAAATCTCATGCCCCTCCATGCAATTTTGTAATAAGACCTTGCATTTCATGCTATTCACATTTCACCTTTTTTCTCTGTTTACACAAATGAAAATATTTAAACAATTACAGTTTTCATTTTCATGTAAAAGTTATACCATGAAAAACTGTTTTCCTATTAAACTATCTTGTATACAACCAAACAGACCCTTAACTGTTGCACAGAAATCTCCAGTTACATCTCAAAACCAGTGTAAAGGTCTGGGTACATCATCTTCAGTAGGTTAGAAGACCTAAAATGGCTACAACGATTGCGATCACCTTCTTGTAATTAGCAAAATTGAAGAAGAAACAAGGAACAGGGAAAGATCAATCACACAAGGATAAAGGGATTATTACATGTTTCGCAAGGATCTGCCTTACCTCCGCATCTAGGTCTGCACCGAGTTCCACTTTATATTCTTGCAAGAGAAAGCATGTCCTCTTAAGTACAAGCAGACTAGAGCAACCTATTTTACAATAATACTGTAGAAACACCAGGGAAATTCGTAAAGTATAATATGGCAGCTTAGTTTCCCAAAGTCCACATAGCTCGTAAGTCAACTTACACAAAATGAAGAAAATCAAACAAATGCAGGAGAAGTTTAATGAGGTAGATTACATATGAATCTAACTAGATGCAAGTTCCTGATATGGTATCTTCTTTGTGTATCCCTGAAATGATGTGTCCTTACATGTGCATACAACTCTCATACCAGAACATGAAACAGCTTACATCAGTAACATAAGAGCCCTCAGTTGCCCAGGTATTCTAAATCCTTGAAACTTGGAAGATCAATCCACTGCAGCCGCAGTTCCACCTCACCAGATTCCACATCCTTGAGCCTCAGCATAATATCCTGGGTAACTCTCCCACTACTAATGTAAATTTTGCTCTCATCAGCTAAGCAATTGTCTCTATTAGGTATAATCTTCTTGATGACAGTATCGTCAGGCGCGTCCTCCACATGCATGTTCACCACGTCCATAAAAGGCTGGATGTTAAACTCAGCATGACCCATTGCATCATCACTGTCAAAGGTGTCCTTATCTAACACTTCCTGAATTGGCATCAATAGACAGACAACATCAAGGAAGATGAAAGAGATTCTAGATTGTTCATAACTATCACCAGGATATCTAATGTCAATAACAAGGACCAAATAGCATCTACAATAAATTTTATAATTTTAACAAGCCAAACCAAACTCTTCCGAGAACAAAAGCAGATTGGCTGTGAACCATTTCTCATTTACACTGTTCCTCACCTTAGAAATGTCAATTCAAACAATATAACTGTTCTATCCTGTCTATATCTGGTATGAAATGTGCAGGATGAGTTCGACACCCATTGACAGCAAACATCTATTCTTTATATAATAATGATTGAGGTAAGGGGTATGTTTTTTTTTTTTTTTGTAACGAGGAAACCCCGCCCCGTGTGGTTTTGTGGGCTTAGGGATTGGTGTTCGTGAACTCCAAGGTCAGAACTTGGCAGCTCCTACTTTCCGTGTACCCGTATTGCCCTTACCCCACTTGACCGGAAAAACTCCGGATCTACACAGAATTGCATGTAAATCAGGTAAGCCCCCCCCAAGAATCGAACTCGGGACCTCCTGCTTTTAAGCAAGAGTTCATTTGTGCTATTACAAATAACTGCGTGATCACAGGGGAGACCCTATAAGGAAATGATACATGAAAATGACAGTTGGCAATAGCTGTAAATTTGAAAAGATGATGGCAGATGAAATGGCACGATCCAGGTACACAATGGTATTCCATGAAAAACCAGTGTCCCAAGTCATATAGAAAGGCCAAGACAAGCATTTCAAACAATCTGCTTCAGTAACCACAAAAGGGGAGAATTAAGGAATATTCATGCTGCAATATCAGGTCTCAGCAAGTGATTTCTTTTCGGATTTGAAGGTTTACTGGGTTTCTTATGGAATTATGGGTGGATACTGTGTCTTACTTTTGGTTGATGCTGTTAGAGAAGGGTTGCAGATTCACACAATGTGATCGAGGATATACAGGCATCTTTTTGTGCGGGGCAAGGGTGTTAATCACATAGTCTGTATATGCTTTCTTCTTCTTTTCAATGAAATGTGGTACCCTCTATCTTCAAAATACCTTTTGATAGATTCCACCAGATGGCAGACACTTCTCATTCCAATGGGGAAAAAGCTAGCAATATGAAGAATAAAAGGGCAAAGAGAGATTACAGATAGCAAGCCCACATACAAGCTTGACCAGAAGGGCGGGATCTTTAACGCATAACGTCAAATCCTCATTCCACAAAGGATTAACATTGGTTCTTACAACTCCGGTCTTCAGTTTCTGCAAGGAGGATGCTAAAGAAGGTAAGACGAAAAAGAAGAAACCGTTGCACGATCAAGGAAGCATTTAACATTAGCGAAAACACCCAATGGGAATGGGATCCACTTCTCAGATACCTCAGCAAAATCTTAGGCAAGTAAATGGCAATTGCATGCCGAAATCTGATCAGAAACCTTACTGTGACAGAATTTCTACACGACCTTTAAGAAAGGTAAGTTCCAAAACGAAACAAAACATTGAGCACCGGCTTTGAAACTATTGCTCTTTAATTGAGCAGCTTCCAGATGTTTTCTTGAAATCATCATGATGCAGAAGCAACATCATACTAGCTAGTCAGGGAAACATGTCAACATACACGCATTTGAACCACGGCCAAGCGACAGAGAGACAGAGGGAAGACCTGCTCGCCCATTGTGATCAACACGTAGGGGTCGCTGGCTAGGATGTCGCGCTTTACCAAGTTGAGGCCTCTGATCACCCTCACCTTCAGCAACCCCTGAACGAGCTCCATCCCACTCCACTCTCTCTCTCTCCCCACCTCCTCCTCTGTTGCTTCCCCAGGTTCCGACCTCTACCTCGCCTGGCTCCTCTTCCCTCCTCTGTTCCCCTGGCCCCCCGCCACCGCGCCATCTCGCGACCTGTTCCACTGCCTCCGTTCACGACAGCCCTCTGGAAAGAGGAGGCGACATTCTACGCCACGGCGCACGGAGCCCGACCACTCGACGGAAACATCACGGATGCCCACGCTCTATGCAGCTCTCCATGGCATTTCGTTGAGCGTTCTATACCCAAATGATTAAAAAAAAGAATTTTCTGTTTTCGCTATTTTAAGGGTTAAGAACGGAACCTAATACCAATGGTCTTTGCAATCACTACCCAAAAAAGAAAAGTAAGACAAAAAATAAAAATTCTGTGCCACCGATTCAAATACCTATATATTTTATTTTATTTTTTATTTTTTGCAAAAAAAAAAATTGGTCGAATTCAGAGTTTAATATGTTTCTAAATAATTTCACGTGTTGTGCATATATCTAGGGGTGTCAACTGGGCCGGATCGGCCCGAAGGCCCGGTGGCCCAGCCCGATTTAACACGGACTTGGGCCACAATTTTTCATCTTTTTTTTTTAAATTGAGACCGGCCCGGCCCGGTCCGGTCTAAGACTGGGCCGACTTCGGGCTTCAGCCGGCCCGGCCCGGGAGGCTTGCCGGCCCGGTTTTCAGCACTGCTGGTGTCGCGTCCGCACTAGGGCTGTAAACGGAGCGGATACGGAGCGGATATGGGTTTTCCGGTTCCGATCCGAATAGTTAATCGGATAGTTCGTATCCGCTCCGAATATAATTCGAATACGGAGCAGATAATTTAATCGGATAACTTTCGGATTCGGAGCGGATACGGATATTATCCGCTTCGAAAATATAAGCTTAATAAATATATTAAGTGATCTAAAAATTTAAAAAAAATCAAAAAAATCTAAAAATTATAAAAAAGTATAAATATAACAGAATACTCTCTAAACAAAAGATTAACATTAGATATATATATATTTATAATTATATATGGATCATTAGATTTAAGATTTAATGGTCAAAAATAACTTCATTTCGGAGCGGATCTTAAACAGAGCGGATCACCTGTTTCCGTATCCACTCCGTTTATTATCCGGATAATATCCGTATCCGAAATCCGCTCCGCCGGATATTTGTTAAACGGATAATATCTGGATAATCGGATACGAATCAGAATCGGATCCGGATATTATCCGGATCCGTTTACCAGCCCTAGTCCGCACTGCTGCCACGTCCTCCGCACCTGCTGCTGCTGCTGCGCACGTGTTCCCGCCTGCACATGCTGTCGCTGCTGCTGCACCTGCGTACCTGTTGCCGCTGCTGCTGCTGCGCACCTGTTGCTGCGCCGTGCTGCACCTGTTGGCTGCTGCTGCTACGCTACACATGCTGGCTGCTGCTGCTGCGCACCTACTGCTGCGCTGCACCTGCCGCTACTGTTGCACCTGCTGCCGGGCCCAACCGGGCCTGGGCCGGGCTGCAAAAATTTGCCCCGGGCCGGGCTACAAAAATTTGCCCCGGGCGGGCCAACTTCCAGAAAATCGGGCTTTGGCCCCGGCCGGGCTAGGCCTGGGCCGATCTCCTAGAGATCGGGCTGGACTGGGCCTATTCAGGCCCGGCCCATTGACACCCTTACATATCACGTGATAATAATATTTATGTTAAAATATCAGTAAATTTTAAATTATAAATAATATACAAAAAATGCATAATTTGAATTTTCTAAAGTGTTTACAATGTAATTAAAGGTGATGAACTTGTACAATTTCAAATCTTCAAAGTGTTCAATGTAGGTAATGAACATGTAATATGCAAGTTCACAAGTCAATCAACCTATAAATCGAGTGAGCCAAAGTCAGATGAAACAAATCCGAGCCCTAAAGATTGCACAGTATTTAATGCACATAAATTCTAACAATTTGCACAATATTTTACCAACCTATTAAATATCTAAGATGAATATTTAAATAACATTTTATAATTTTCAATTAAGTAAATTTTAAAATTAAGATTCATGCAATATGATGGATGGAAATGATACAACATCTAAGTTCTTATGAGGTCCAATTAACGTAATAAACTTAGCATGAAAAAATTGTAATAAATAATTTCTTACTGCTTGCAACAAGTTTCTGCTAGGTTTTACCCGATATTAACCCATTAATGAGGTCCAATTGCCCAAAGATCCTGTTATGGGTGGGATCCTATTCAGGCCTATTGGGATTGGTCTCTCCTCTCTATAAATATATATGTGAGACTCTCCATCAGACACACAGACTACAGACATATATAGAGAGAGGAAACCAGAGGGAGATCGCAACGGGTTATACGTCTTCCCTTCTCGGCGTTCGTGCATATTGATCGTCTCTCAGGCTTCGTCTTCCTCCTTGCACGTGGGATGGCTTCTGCATTAGGTACACATTCCAACATGTGGTATGCTTCAGTCGTTGGGAGTTTGATGTACCTTCAGACTTGTAAATGTCTAGATATAGCTTTTGCTATGGGTATGCTCAGTAGATATCAGAGTGACCCAGGCCTAGATCACTGGAAGGCTACCAAGAAAGTCATGTGTTATTTGAAAGACACAATAGATTATATGCTCACATATAGAATGCCAGATCAGCTGGAGGTCATTACATATTCTGATACTAATTTTGGTGGCTGTCTTGATACAAGGAAGTCTACTTCAGGCTGTGTTCCTCTTGGCAGGGGGAGCCATTATCCAGTGCAGTGATAAATTTAGGGGTATAGAATGACATACCTTGAAACTCAAACATATTGCCTCAGGGATAACTGAACCTTACTCTCTTCTTTCTACAATCAACCACTGCCCCATATGCTTCCAACCAATCCATACCCAATATCACATCATATTCCTTTAAATGTAGTGCATACAATCTGGCTGGCAATTGATTACCTTGTATCATTATGGGAACCTCGTCCAAGTAACAAGTGGTCAGCATAAAATCACCTGAAGGAACCTCTACCACAAGCTCACACTGCATCTCTTCAAAAGAATGTACCATACTATCCATAAAATCATCAGAAATGAAGGAATGAGATGCACCTAGATCAATTAATGTTCTAGCAGAAAATTCAAGAAGTGGTATTATACCTTCAATCAAATTCAATGCCTCCACTTGAGCCCTCGTGATTGCCATCACTCGTCCTCGTCCCTCTGGTAAGGAGTGCCTCTACCTCGCTCAGTTGGTGGCTGCTGTGGTGCCCTCTACCATAATTGCCTCTTCTTGGATATGGACAATTTCTTGCCAAGTGCCCCAGTTGATCACAATTGTAGCATCTAAATTCTGCGGGCTGCCTTGCTATGCTTTGCTGTGATTTCTCCGTCTCCGGCCTATAACCTCGGCCCTGCTGAAATCTTTGCTGCTTACCACCTCCTCGGCCTCTAAATATCTTCTTCAACTTGTTTCCCCACTTTCCAAAACCCGATGTAGACACTCCTCCTGAAGGTGCCTTGCCTTTGCTAACACCTGAAGATTGTGTGGGAGTCGGAAACTACTTGATCCTGATCCGGATCCACTGGACTGCCTGGATTGCACAATTCTGTCAAATATTGCTACTCTTTGGGCTGCCTCTTCCACTGTCTCGCACATAAGAGGAGTCACTACATCTTGCAACTCCGGCCTCAACCCTCGAATAAAATATTCTACTATCATAGCATTGTTGGTTACCACATAAGGGGCATACCTGCTCAAGGCCATGAATCTCATTTGATACTCTAACACCGACAAATTTCCTTGTTGTAGTGTCCTAAATTGCTCCCTCTTAGCTTGCTAAATTTGTACCAGAAAGAATGTGTTGTTAAACACTTCAAGAAATTTTGGCCAAGTGATTGTGTCTTCCACTCATCCTGCAAACACAATTTGCATCTTGAGTCTCTACCACTCTTCTGCAAATCCCTCAACTGGTAAGTAGCCAAGATGACTCTATCAGCCTATGGGCACCTCATTGTAACAAAAACTCTTTCTATCTCATGCACCCAATGCTCCGCCGTATCCAGATTTGGACCTCCCGAGTACGTAGGTGGCTACAACCGTAGAAACTGCTCCACTAGTATCGTGGACTCCTCCGCACTAGCTGGCCGCACTGGTACAACTAGGGGTAAAGGTACTACAGGTGGTACCTCAGCTCCAAATGGTGGTACTAGAGGTGCCAGTATCACCTCCTCCGCAACTAGTGGCGCTGTAACTGCTGGCTGAACTAGTGGCTGCTGATCCAACTGTGTCTGTATCTGCGAGATACTTTCTCATAACCTTTCTATCATCTGATGTGTAGACTCCTCAGGCTCATCTCCACCACCTCCCCAATCTCTTCTATCAGCCATTTATAACCTGCACATACAACATTCCATTCCACACAACACACATACATATCATTACAAAAAACAGGGCCAACTACCAGCAGTGGACTATAGTAGAGAACAGACCATGTACATTCCTCGTTCCTTCATATTTACACGGACCTTGCTCTGATACCAACTGTGACAGTCCTGATGATCAGATTTTCCCCATGTACTTTAAATGAATTAAATATCTATTTTGGTGATTAACAAAACTAAAACTATGTGCATTTCTAACATATTTTCTATAAGATTTGAGCACAGGAAATCTAATAAAGAAAAACAAGCTAAACTAGTAAGTATTCTTCATACCAGCATTTACAGTTCAAAGCATATGATTTTCTAAGTACACATCGACTCTCTAGTTGTTATAACAATTTCCTTATAATCATAACGATTTCCTTATTCACATCGATTTTGGGTCTATAACGATTTCATAAGTCATCGCTATTCTATTGAAGTCCCTCTCATAACGATTCGCTAAGAGATCGCAACGATTTGCCTCTCGTGACGATTCGCTAAGAGATCGCATCGATTTGCTCTCAAAACGATTCAATAAGTGTGCTCATCAATTCCGAGCTCATAACGATTTAGTTATCGCATCGATTTCTTAAGTGAGAACAACGATTTGTTCTCACAATAATTTCTTAAGTGAGAACAACAATTTGCTCTCACAACAATTTCAGTATTACAACGACTCGTTAAGTTTCATAACAATTCGATAAGTTACACAATGACTCAGTCACTGTAACGATTCATTAAGTTACACAACGACTTGGTCGCAGTAACGATTCAATACATTAAACAACGATTTGTTCACTATATCGACTCGATAAGTGAAACAACGATTTGCTCGTAACGATTTGTTGATAGTATCATAACGATTTGTCTCTACAACGATTCGGTTATTAATGCATAAGGATTTGTGTGTACATCGACTTGTTTATGAACGTATAACGATTCACTTGAACAACGACTCATCTTTACATCGATTTCATAAGTCATAATCATATCGATTTCATGGTGTATAACGACTTGATATTCAAACCTATTCTCAGATAGTTTGAAAAGTCAAAGTCTTCCCTCGCCTTTATCTCACATCCATGCATTTATTATGACTGATCATATCACTGCACTGCATGCAAACGATAACTTCTATTTCCATGCTTATACTATAAACATCTTTTTAGAAGAACAGAATGTAATTTCCATTTCTGCATAAAAATCACTCTAACGTTGACTGACAACAAGAGACAGCCTAGCTGTCTATTGTCTTAGCATTTAATGCGTGCAGGTCTCTGACAGCGCACCTCAATACAACGTTGGACAATATGGAAGATAACAGACATCAAAGAAGATCCTCTCTCTTGTTTCGTGCATGGAAAGCCAAAGAATGTTGAACAAGAAGCACTACAGTGACATGCAGTCTAACATAAACAAAAGCTTAGAGATAACGGACACTTCAACATTCAATTTTCAAATGAAAGACATATATAGAAGACTGAAGCTCCAGAACCAATAGAACACTCACGTCAATCTTTTACAAGCCTTCTGCGAGCATCTGAAAGAGCGAAGCCTCACTCCTTTGCTTGTCTAGCTCTTAGTTCTTAGCTCTCTGCATTCATTGCGTTAGTTTTGAGAGCTTCTGTATACTGAGAGTGTGACGGAACACCTCGGCCAAGCCCGTTAAACCAATAACGTACTTGATCCGAGTCCGCCTCCCGCGAATGGGCCGAAGCCTCGCCAGGGATACCAAACCACAGTCCGTGTAAACACAAAGGAACACACCACATTTTATATATATTTCACAATTTACATAGCCATATTTCCACAAAACTGAAAGGAAGTACAAGAGCCTGGGGCATACTCCGAGGTACAGCTGAAGAAAATAAACAACTATCTACACTACACTGCTGGAGCTGCCACTACACAGCTGGAGGTACCGACCCTGTACTGCTACGGCGCGGCTTTGAACCAGACGACGGTCGTGAAACGCCTCCTCGCTCTCACCTGTGGGGGTAGGGGTGAGCCTCACTAGTCACTGGCTCAGTAGGGAACTCCCCCAACACCGAGCAAACCAAAACCACAGGTACGAAAGTAGTAAACAATACCAACAATTTATAGAACAGCTAAACAGGATATTAAAGCTGTAAAAGTACTCACCGTCTGCCGACTACGAGAAACAACTTTAATAATTAAACGGCAAACCAGTACAGGTGTACAAGCTAAAGTAGAGACAGCCAAACACGAGCCACGTGAACTAGTTCGCGACACCATAAACTGACTCGGACAAGCTAACACAGGTCTACCTCTCAGTCTCGCAGCCACGGACGAAAGGTCCAGCTGCCGCTCCACGTGAAAAGGTCAAGCAACTGTGGAGACCAACTAAACACCACCACCTGCGGACCACACGGTCAAAGGCCCATGCCTGACACCTCTAGAGATTCTGGCCCGGAACACTCTAGAGTGAGGCACTGGAAAAGGACTAGCTGGGGTCAGTACGTCTACTGGTGTCCGTACCCCCAACTACGAGCGCGCTACAAGTGACTAAAGACAAACACAAGTGTCACTGTCCCACTGTCGTCTTTCCCTCAGCCGGACGTACAACTCAAACACAGGAGTGAGGGTGTCCAGGTCAGACGACACAGACCTCGACGGTACAACACAAGTACCGGGACAAAGCCCCGAGCTAACAACTTTGCTCACAAAGAACCTGGGGCACCCAACTGGAGAGGTAACCACAGTAGGCGTCGTACTACTCGCCACGTACACAAAACCACGTGCACGTCACACACAAACCACGTGAAATCTCACGTAAACCACAAGTAACAACGGTCCACTACACGTGAACCCAACTGGACTCGCGTAAATAATGCGCAACCACGAAAGTAAGTAACTAACTGCATATCTTGTATGCTAAACACGAGAACCATGTGCACTCAGTGCACCTCAGGTGCCAACGCACATGCATTATCGATAAATACCATAATTAGTCATTCCTGTTTATAACCAGTAGGCGGCAACATCGTCTGCCGCTTACAGGAAGTCGACGGCAAGGGATCTGGCCGTCTACATCCTGGCTGATGAGCTTGGCGACAAACGATGTTGACGCCAAGTTATTCGGCCTCTAACCCTGCAGAAACCCTAATCCGATTCTACAGGTTTCCCAACCGTTTAAACCACGGTAAAACATACAGAAACAGTTCTTTTAACATGCATGAATCCTAAACAACCCATTACAGCATGCTTCGTTCGCTAAATTACTCAAACCACCCATTAACCCCGCATGGTGCAACTTAATCCGAAAATGCATTATCACGCTGATTCAGGTGGTTACGTCGTGTTTAATGTTTCTACAGAGTTAACCGGGTTCATCCCCTACCTCAGAACACGCTAAAACCTCCCGCAATCTCCCGGTTCACGTCGAACCCTCCGCGAGCTCCCACGGGAATTGCACCACGCCACGGCGTTTCCTCGCGCAATTCAGCAACACCACGCGTTCTACGATCGTCCAACCACCCTTCAGTACTCTAGAAGCTTTAGGGACACGGGGACAACAAGCTGGGGCAAGGGAGAATGAGAACAGGGTAGGAAACCTGCCCTCGGGTGACCCTATAACCTGCAGAATTCTCAGGTTGGCGTCAACCCCTCTGCCGCCAAGAACAACCACCACCCTAAACGTCCACATCCAATGCCACCAAGATCATGCAGTCAACGCCACTTACCTGGACGCCAACAAGTCAACGGCCACCCTGGCCGCCAACTCCAACTGAACTGCAGCAGGTCCTATTTCATTTCAGGACCAAACCTGCACTTCACCTGCTCAAACCACACATCCACACCATACATTCCACACAACCAACTCACATTGGCCTCACAACGGCCGCCACAACCACAACATACATGATCCATATGGATCCGAAAAGCACGCGATGTTACAGAGAGTGTCCCTCATCGTAGAACTTTCTCTCTCAGTAGTTGGTTCAGATCAAACGTTGGTCCTTAAGCTTGATATAGGGGCGCATCATCCCTTGAATACATTTCTGTGTTCTTTCCCTTCGTGTTGAAGGAAGACCTGGTGGGTTCCAGGGTGTTTGTTTCCCTTCGTATAGAAGGAAGACCTGGTGGGATCCAGGGTGTTGTAATTCCTCTTCGGGCTGTGAAGAGAAGACCAGCTGTAGCAGGGTGTGTAAGTGTCCTTAAGGGGGACTGTACCCTTGGGTAGTGAAATCCTGAGGTATTGCTCAGGGACTGGACGTAGGACTCTTGTGGAGAGGAGATCCGAACCAGGATAATTCATTGTGTCGTGTGTTTGATTGCTTTGTGTTTGCTATGTTATCTTTACTAACACTAACAGTCATCGAAGTGTGTTTTGTGTAAACATTTTTGTGGACAGATTTTAAAGTGATCAAAATTTTAAATATCTCATTCACCCCCCCTCTGGACTTGTTAGCTGCGCAACAAGTGGTATCAGAGCCAGTCTCTTCGACAAAGAAGAAGATCCAACGATCTGAAGAGAAAAGATCAAATGGCAGCCCAAAGTCACTTCGAAGGTCAGTCAGTAAACATGCCACCACTGTTCGATGGTGAAGATTACACATATTGGAAAACAAGGATGGAATACTTCCTACAAGGATTCGATTTTCAAATATGGTCCATAGTAGAAGAAGGCGATCTAGTCGTTCTAAACAACAGAGACAACTGGACAGAAGATGATAGAAAGAAGATTTCTCTCAACTGCAAAGCTAAGAGCATATTATGTTGTGCACTTAGCAAGAAAGAATTTAATAGAGTTTTAGCCTGAAAATCAGCGATGGAGATGTGGGAGAAGCTAAGAATCACATACGAAGGTACTAACAAAGTAAAGGAAACCAGAATAGATATTCTGGTGACACAGTATGAGAGGTTCCAGATGCAGTCAGGAGAAACCATTACACAGATGTTCAGCAGATTTACAGACATCCCCAACGGGTTAGCTGGATTAGGAAAAAGCTATGAGATAGGAGACATGGTAAGGAAAATCCTTAGATCCCTACCATCCTCTTGGACTCCCAAAGTGACAGCGATAGAAGAAGCCAACGACTTGAAAAGGATGTCATTGGAGAAACTCATCGGGTCCCTTATGGCCCATGAGATCAACATGGAGAGATTGGGAGAGTCATCAATCCGAAGAAAACACTCCAATGCTCTCAAGGTTGAAGAAGATGCATCAGAAGAAATCTCAGATGGTGATGAAAGCATGAGAAGTAGTGAAGATGAAGAAGCTCTTCTCTCCAGAAGATTATAAAGGATACTAGCTAAGAAAAAGAAATATTAGTCCGGTAGGAGATACTTCAAGAAAAACAAAGAGTATAAGAAGCCAGAAGGAAAGGACTCAAAAAGATCTGAGCACATCTGTTATGAATGTAAGAAGCCCGGACATATCAAGGCA
This sequence comes from Colocasia esculenta, assembly GCA_014218235.1. Taxonomy (NCBI): domain Eukaryota; kingdom Viridiplantae; phylum Streptophyta; class Magnoliopsida; order Alismatales; family Araceae; genus Colocasia; species Colocasia esculenta. Next base: position 23,006,166 of record CM024761.1, on the reverse strand, counting down.
GAATGTCCGAAACTCAAGAAAGCTAAATTTAGAAAGAAAGATAGTTCTAAAAAATTAGAAGGTATAAAAAGAAAGCTATGGCAGCAGCTTGGGACAACAGTAGCGACTCAGACAGTGAGTCAACCTCAAGCAATGAAGAAGAAGAAGAAGCAAACTTGGCATTCATGGCCAACATCGAAGACAAGGGAAACCTTCGAGCATCCAAATGGTATTTAGACAGCGATTGCTCAAGGCACATGTCAGGGAACAGGAAGCTATTTTCCTATTTAGAAGCTGAAGAAGGTACAGTCACCTATGGAGACAATGGAAAAGGAACTGTAATCGGCAGTGGATCAGTAAGCAGCAAAGGCAAAACAGTTAAAGAAGTACTATGCGTCCAAGGATTGAAGCACAACCTCATCAGTATCAGCTAGCTGTGCGATAAAGGACATCAAATCAGATTCCAGGAGTCAAAGTGCAGCATTATGAAGGATGGAGCAGTCATCTTTGAAGCCAACAGAGAAAAGAACCTATATGTGCTCTACCTAGAAGAACTAAAAGATCAGGATATTTGTCTGGCCGCAAGCAAAGAGCAGTCAACTGATCTGTGGCACAGAAGATTGGGCCACTGCAGTCTGGGTGACATGAGAAAGCTGATCAAGAGAAACTTGGTGGAAGGTCTACCTAAAATCAGCACAAGAATGGATGGTGTTTGTGGGCCTTGTGCAAAAGGAAAGCACACCAAGTCATCCTTCAAGTCAAAGACTGTGGTAACAACCTCTAAACCTTTAGAACTTCTTCATATGGATTTATTTGGGCCAATGAGGACCACCAGTCTTGGAGGAAAGAATTTTGGATTTGTTATAGTAGATGATTACTCCAGATTCACATGGGTATCCTTCTTGGAGCACAAAGATGATACATTTGAAAGTTTTGTAAGCTTCAGTAAAAAGGTTCAGAAAGATAAGAAGTATAGCATTATCAGCATTCGATTGGATCATGGTGGAGAATTCCAAAATGAAAGATTTGCCAACTTTTGTGATGATCAAGGCATAGAGCACAACTTCTCAGCGCCAAGGACACCACAACAAAATGGAGTTGCTGAGAGGAAGAATAGAACCCTATTGAACATGGCAAGGGACGATGCTATCAGAATATGATTTGCCAAGGTATTTTTGGGCTGAAGCAGTCAACACAACATGTTATATAATCAACCGGGTGATGATCAGGCCGATTCTGAAGAAGACTTCGTATGAGTTGTACAAGCAAAAGAAGCCGAAGATCAGCCACTTCAGGACATTTGGATGTCCATACTTCATCCTCAACAACGGCAAAAGAGACATTGGTAAGCTAGACTCCAAATCTGATGAAGGTATATTCATGGGGTATGCTTCCAAACCCAAAGGTTATAGAGTGTTTAATAAACGAACCCTATTAATTGAGCAATCAGTGCATATTATCTTTGATGAAACTAACCCTTCCTTGAGAAAGGAAGTAGACAGTGATGTTGATGATACAGATGATTTATCCAAGAAACTAAAGAACACATCAATTGAGGATAAGGAAGATCTACCTCTGGAAGACCTGCAACAAAAGGACATCTCATATGAAAATATTCCAAAGGAATGGAGATATAAGAAAGATCACCCTCTAGACAACATCATTGGTGATCCGTCAGTTGGGGTAAGAACGTGAGGTAATGCAATTCCTTGTGACTATCTAGCTTTTGTTTCACAAATAGAGCCTAAGATAGTCAATGAAGCTCTTACTGATGAATCTTGGATTTTAGCCATACAAGATGAACTGAATCAGTTCAAGAGAAATCATGTGTGGTCACTTGTTCCTAGACCATCAGATCATCCAGTGATTGGCACCAAATGGGTGTTCAGGAACAAATTGGATGAAGCTGGTGTGATCATAAGAAACAAGGCTAGACTGGTAGCTCAAGGCTATTCCCAAGAGGAAGGCATAGATTTCGATGAAACCTATGCACCTGTAGCTAGACTTGAGGCTATTAGAATCTTACTTGCATATGCATCCGCATTAGATTTAAGATTGTTTCAAATGGATGTTAAATCAGCTTTTCTAAATGGTTATATAAAGGAGGAAGTTTATGTAGAACAACCTCCAGGTTTTGATGACATGGATTTTCCGGATCATGTATTTAGATTGCATAAAGCTTTATATGGTTTGAAACAAGCACCTAGAGCATGGTATGAACGATTAAGTGCATTTCTATCAGATCATGGTTTTATTAGAGGAAAAGTAGATAGCACATTATTCATTAAGTCTAAATTCAAAAACGTGCTACTTGTTCAAATATATGTTGATGATATAATATTTTGATCTACTGATGAATCTCTTTACAAGTATTTTGAAAAGCTAATGCATGGAGAATTTGAAATGAGCATGATGGGGGAGCTTAACTACTTCTTGGATTGCAAATCAAGCAAGGAATGGAAGGCACCCACATCTGTCAAGCCAAGTACACAAAAGAGCTGCTGAAGAAATTCAGTTTTGAAAATGCCAAGCCACTGTCAACGCCAATGAGTACATCAACAAGATTAGACAGTGATAAAGATGGTAAGAAAGTAGATCAGAAGCTTTATAGAGGTATGATAGGTTCTTTGCTTTATTAACAGCAAGTAGACCTGATATATTATTTAGTGTTTGCATGTGTACTAGGTATCAGGCAGACCTAGAGAGTCTCATTTAATTTCTGTCAAGAGAATTTTTAGATATTTGACTAGAACTTATGACTTAGGTCTGTGGTATCCAAAATCATGTGAAATTAATTTAATAGGATACTCTGATGCTGACTACGCTGGATGCAAAATAGATAGAAAAAACACCAGTGGCTGTTGTCAAATTCTTGTAGGATGTCTGATATCTTGGTCCTCAAAGAAGCAAAATTCAGTAGCACTGTCTATAGTTGAAGCTGAGTACGTGGCTGCTGGAAGTTGTTGTACACAACTTCTATGAATTAAGCAACAACTTGAGGATTATGGACTCCAGATCAAGACAATTCCACTATTGTGTGACAACACAAGTGCAATAAATCTAACCAAAAATCCAGTTCACCACTCAAGAACTAAACACATTGAGGTTAGATATCATTTCATTCGTGATCATGTAGCAAATGGTAATATAGATATTTTCTTCATTGATACTAATAATCAGTTAGCAGATATCTTCACAAAGGCCTTACCTGAAGAGAGATTTACATCTCTTAGAAGGGAATTAGGCATATGTAAATTGTGAAAGATTTATCTGTATGAAAACTAAAATATTAATTTTCAGAATATCAATTACTTTTTCTCCCTGAAATTTAAGCAAAATTCCAAATATTACCTGGTTGTTAACATCCTTGACGGTTCGTTATTTTATAAGATTTTATCTCTCTCAAACTAGTCAGTTTGTCGTTTTCTGTCTTTATGGCGCCTCAAATTTCGAAAAGTCACATTATCCTTAATTCTTATATCCCGAAATCTGTGTGGCAACGATTACACACACCACCTTCATCTCCCTCTATCTACCTGAGGTGATACCCTATCGACTCCGGCATCGACTCTCTGCGATTTCAAGTTTCCAACTCCTTCCCGCGAGAAATTTCTTTAGGGTTTCTGCTTCACCTCTCCTTCCAATCATCCAAAACTTTCCCCATTCTATTCCATGGCCTCTTCTGGTGTTTCCAGCAGCGTCGGGGGCTACGGAGCTGAGTTTCTCACTGCAGAGCAGCAAGAAAGATTTACCTCCGTGAAGATCAAGCTATGTGCAAACAAGGCAGTGGATGTCGTAGGCTTGCAGAAGAATGGAATGGGCAGTGTTATTGCAGCAATGGAAAGGATGAAATGGACAAAGTTAGCAACTCTATCAGAGGTAAGTTACCCAGATCTCTTCAAAGCTTTCTATGTGTGCCTGAAGATTGAGGAAGACGGGTCCTTGACATCATCTCTCATAGGAACCCATATTAGAATCATATATGCTCTTTTGGAGTCTCTATTTGGAGTTTGCACCACCGGTCACGGTGGGGTTCACACTGTGGATATCCAGGCGAAGTGGTTAGGGATTATTGGTCCCGCATTTAAGCCTAAGGATGGGAAGTTGGACATCAACCAGATGAACGCCTTCAACCGCCTCCTGCACTTTATAGTTTGTCAGATTCTGGTCCCCAGAAGTGCTACTTTCTCTACTTGTACAAACGCAGATTCAGATATGATGTTCTGGGCTATCTAGAACCACGATATAAACATGGCAGAGGTTATCTTGGAGCGAATGAAGTTTGTTCATGCTCAGGTCTGGGATAAGAAAAGAAAATTGAATGTTTCTCTACCTTCTGCCCACCTGCTAACCAGAGTATTTTAACATTTTGGAGTCAATTTATCTGAAGCAATGTCAGAAAAGATGGGGCAAGCAATCCGCAGTAGAAACTTGAAGAAAAGTGGATTCTCATTGGTTGGAGGATTGTGGACTAAGACCTCAGTGGCTGAGGGTGAGGCCATCATTGGCGAAGCCCAAGAAGTCCAGGAAGAGGAAATTCCAACAGTTCCAGCAGCAACAGTACCAGATGCTCCAATTGAACAAGAAGTTGCCAGGGCAGCAGTGCCAAGCATTCAAGATCAGCAGGATCATGCACTAGTCGTTCAGGAGGGAGCAGTAGCAACAATAGCAGCAGAGGCTAGAGTAGAAGAATCTGTGGTCACTGGAAGCCTAATTGAAGAGATTCCTCTCGAAATATTGTACCAGCTGAAGGAACTTCAGAAGCAGTCAACCCCACCACTGTTGTGGCATCCATTCTTAGAGATGTGTTGGAATCCATTTCTAGCACTCAGGGGGAGCAAAATCAAGAAAATGAAGCTATGGCATCAAGCCAAAATGCAATTCAGATGGTCAAAGCTCCTATCCAGGGGGAGCAGGAAGAAGCAACTCAAGTTGACTCTCCTATGGAGGATGTTTCCATTTAGGGGGGGCAGGAGATTGTGATTGAAGTTGTGCAAGGAGTAACCACTCCTATTCAAGAAGAGCAAATTGTTAAAGAGCAAGCAGCTTCTCAGGGGGAGCACACAGCTAATGTCCCCAACGTTGATCAGTTCAGAGAAGGCTGTAGGATTGAATAGGTGGATGGATCAGATCTAGAAGGGGGTTGAATAGATCTAACACCAATTAATGCGGAAGTTTAAGCAATTCTAAATTACTTCAAATCATAGATCAATTCAGACAAACAAATTACTAATTGAAGTGTGGGTGTGTGTAGATTATGTGTGATTAGTGTGTGTGAGCAAATCAATTAGAAAGTGTGAACAAAATCCTTATGCATGCATCTAGCAATACAAAGTCAAACCACAATTCAAACCACTGCCAGAGGATTTTTAGGTGGTTCGAAAATCACCTCCAGTGACTCCTACGTCCACCCCTCACACAGTGAGGCCACACTACTCAAAACCTTGAGTACAACACATACTGGAGCATGACGACTCCAAACAATCTTGAGCACGACGACTCAACACACAACCTTGAGTTCAACGACTCACAAACTGAGCACGACGGCTCAAACAACAACCGAAGCACGACGACTCCAAATTGAGCACGACGGCTCAAACCACACAGTGAGTGCGACGACACACAAACCAGAGCTCGACGACTCACAGTACAAAAGCTAGATCAAACATAAAAGAGATCAGATCCTCTAGCAATGACCTGATTCAAGACATACTCGTACACATAAATTTGTGCAGAACTTCATGCACAAATCTCATAGACGAAATAAAGAAGAACAAACTCAGAAGTGAGAGAAATGGATGTAGAATGAGTGTTCTTCGATGAAGAGGCCTTGCAGACACTTGAATTGAGGAGCCTTGATGGAAATCGATAGAGATTCTCCTCAATTGGCGATGCTCTGCTTTGATGGCATCTGAAATGCCAGAAATCCTTCTTCTCCTGCTCCTCTTCAGTTGGATCTGCTTCCTTGCCTAGCAAAGCAACTTTCTCTCCAGAGATTCCCCTTGATTCCCACGTCCTTCCTCTTGAAAGGATGACTTGCACCTTCTGGAGATGGAGCCAGATCTGGAAAAGCCTCTTTTGTCGCCAAAAAGCTTCTTCTGGAAGTGTGTGGGCTGTCCCCTCCTTTGGAGCACAAGGATCATGGGTATTTATAGCCCCATATGTCCATATGGTGCCTTGGGGTGCATGGGCACGAAAATCTAGGTCAAATCCCTTGATTCCCAAAGTTACGTGTCCAGAGAAATTCATGTTTTTGAGCTTTAGTCGAAGGGTGTCGACACACAGGCAGACTGTGTCGACACCACAAGCAATTGCTGCAGAACAGGCTTCTGGGACAGTGAACTAGTGTCGACACACAGGTGGACTATGTCGACACCACTGGCAGACTGTGTCGACACATAGGCAGACTGTGTCGACACCACTGGCTACTGCTTCAGAACAGGCTTCTGGGACAGTCATCTAGTGTCGACACACAAGTGGACTATGTCGACACCACTAGGCATTGTGTCAACACCACTGTGACAAATTTGTGTAAACCTGAAAATATAAAGTGTAAACCATTAATACAAGATATTATCATTAAAATGTGAGATATTAAACATCAAAAACATGTGTTTAAGCATTGTTGTGATATGTATAAAATGTATAATATGTTCAATTAGTCATCATTTTAATATGTACAAAATGTACAAAATGTCATCATCAAATCAAATTATGGTGATGTCAATTAGTCATGATTAAAGTCATCATTAAAAAGTTTCAAATACACACTCAATCCAACAAAGGCATTGTTGAAAGTGCCTCAGATAACAGTGATGACTCTGTGGAGCTCGTTGCAAGGGCAAGAGAAGTCAAGAGAAAAGAAGTGGCTCAGGGAACTCCTCTCCTTACCTGGCGGCCACATCAGAAGAAGAAGAAGTTGAAGATAAATATGAAGCCTGTTATTAAAAGACTGGATGAGCAAGGAAAGATTCTATGCTCTGTGCAATCAGATGTTCAGTCAATTTTCATAAGCCAGAGTACTTCAGCTAAGGAAATGGGAATGGTAAGAAATGCAGTGAGATGGGTGCGAAGTGAGCTCATAAGTATCAAGGAATCTATAACCGCACTTGGAGATTTGGTTAGGGCGCAGTTGTCAAATGCCCCTCTTGCTCCTTCTCCTACAGTACCAGTCCGAAGTTCTGGGCCCTCTGAGGCTAGGCAACAAGATGTTGGGCCATCAGGGGAAATTTCAGAAGAGCCATCAGGGCCACTCGGGCCACATGTTGTTGTCAAGGCAGCAAATGCAATGCAAGATCAAGTTGAAGCTGTGAAGTCAGGGCGGTCAGGGCCAATAGAGGATGTTTCTGGGCCAACAGGGCCAGTGGTCTCCGAGGGTGAGATTCCAAGAGTGGAAGAGCAAGTTGTTGCTCCAGATGCCCTTGATCCTTCTCCTCTTGCAACTCTAGCCCCTCCTTCACCACCATCTTCCTCCACAGCACCTCCAACACCTATCACCTTCAAACAACCCCTGCCTCGCACCTTTTCATCCCAACTCCATTTCCTTCTGAATCCTCTCCTTCTCCTGCCACCTCTACATCCATTCCACCACCTCCTCCTGTTCCTGAAGATCCTCCAGCCTCAGCATCAGCTGGAGCCTCCTCTTCCTCTGGTCCTTCTTTAGCTGGACCGTCCATCACACCCTCTTCTTCCCATCAATCATTCCTCCATCCTCCTACTCCTCCTTCCTTGTCACCTTTATACCTGAAGGTGCACATCTAGAAGGTCCATTTCTAAATAAATTTGAGGATGATCTAGAAATCACCACCATCCGTTCAATTCTGGCAGTTGCCTCTCATGTCCACAGGACTGACTCTTCTAGTCCTGTTTCTAAAAAGAGGAAACTCTCCACTACTCTTGCTCTTCTCACCAAACCTAAATTTCCTCCTCTTTGGTTTTCTCTCACTATTGAAAATCGAAGGAAACCACTCTATCGTGAATATCTCCAAAAGTGTATCCTTGCCACCATTTTTGGTGTTCCTTTTCTAAATCTAACTGATCACCTCAATGTTGTCCTTCTCTACAACCACTTCTCAAAAGCTGATCAATCAAAATCTTCAAAATGGCTGAATGCAAATCTGAAGATCAGTGGGCTAAAGGGCACTCGGCTCTCTACAGGAAATATATTCTTGAAAAGTCAGCTCGGTTTCCACCCAGGGACTCTCCACTCACTATCTCTGAGTGGTTTGTCATTCATCATAAAACCCTCTGGGCTCCTTTTATTCAAAAGGAAGTGAAGCTCATCAGGTACTTCCAGCTATTCAATGATTATCAGTATCTTCACAAGTTACCTAAGGTCCAGTTGGGTCAGTTCCAGGGAGTCGTTGCTTCGTTAAAAACTAAAAATTCAGTCAATTGCTCCTTCAAGGTGGATTTTCTACCTTGCAAATTCCAGACACTGTGTTTCTCCCTAAGCTGCACTCCTTGGTCATGGACTCCTCAGTTGGTCCTGTAATTTTTGAGAGATTTGCTCGTGTCATGGGTAGGATCTCAGCTCAGCAGGGTCGTCTCCCCTCCTTCCAAAGATTCATCTTCAGAGAATTTCATCTAGGCCATATTTCCTCTGAAGTTCTTGCTCATTTTCTATCTGAATGTGAAAGGCTTTCTCCTACTGACTGGGAAAAGCACTATAATCAGTCTGCCCTTCAGCTGGAATCAACCAACAGCTCCTTGTTCAAAGAAGGGAATCCTACTCTTACAGCTAAAGCCTTTTTGGACATGAACTCTATCAATTTAGTTCAGGATCCTTACCTTCAGTGGGTCGAGCAGTACAAGCTGTTTCTGGCCTTCAAGAAAGATCTTCTGCAGCATCAGATCCACTACCCCATCAAGATCAACCAGTTTCTTCGGTTTGCCAGTTTTAGATCTTTTATTTACTTCAAAGAATCCTCTTCAGTCTCTCAGTCAGTTTTAGTTGATTTATCTGCTTTTCAGTCCAACATGTATGACAACAGTCAAAGGTTGGAAGAATTGCTGCACACAAGACTTTCTACAATGCAAACTCAGTTGAGATCCAACCTTGCTGCAATGGAGTCAAGATTGAAGACTATAGAGTCTCTCCTTCTTCCTATTCCTCCTCCACCTCCATCCTCTTGATGGATCTTATCTTTTGATGATGTCAAAGGGGGAGAAGGAATATCTTTGTAATGAATATCTTTGTTGAATGAGAAAGAATATCTTTTTTGAATGTCAATGAATGATTGTCTACGAATGGATGAATGTTTGTAAATATCAAACTTTGTATGGTTTTTGGTCATTTATGAAAAGTCATGGTTATTAGTAACATTGTGTCTCTTGAATGTGAAAATTGTCAAATGTTGCTAAATTGTGCTCAATGGCCTTTGATGAATGTGAATGAAAATGTTGAAACATGTGTTCATTGTCATTCAGTGTGTATGTGATTGAATGTTGTGTGAATGAATGGCTTAAAATCACAGTTCTTTAAAATTCAAACTTTCATGTTGACTTAATGTTGCCATCATCAAAAAGGGGGAGATTGTTGGGTTGAGTGTGAATTTAATACATTTCCCCTTATAATTTTGATGATGACAAGTTGTGATTTTAATGCATAATGATTGGAACATATTAAATACATCACACATGTAATAACAATACTCAAAAGGCATGTTTCCAAACACATTATATCACATATATTCATGATAATACATTGGACTAATGATTTATGTGTTTATTTCTCAGGGACATGTACTTCTTGCAATGGTAGTGTCGACACACCCACTGCTGGTGTCGACACTGGGCATCAATCCCTGAAGAAAATTCATGAAGACAGGGTTCACTGTGTCGACACAGTCCCAGGCAGTGTCGACACTAGACCCAGTCTACAGAAGTCCCTTTTGCTAGACTGGGACAGTGTGTCGACACAGCCAGTGAGTGTGTCGACACTAGAGCCATCTCCCATAAGAACTGTTTTGTGGAATTGGGACAGTGTGTCGACACACCCAATGACAGTGTCGACACACTCCGGCTGATTTTTCATCTTAACTTACACCTGGACACGTGGCCTTCTAGGGATCAATTGGATCGACCTTGGATCATGTGCCCATGAACCCCAAGGGTTCCTTTGGCCATGTTGGGGTATAAATACCTATCTAATCGGCCCCCAAGGAGAAGAACACCTCAGAGCCTTCCATAAAATTTTCTTTGGCGGCAAGAAGAGGTCTCCCCGCCGTTCCTGCCTTCCCTGTGCAGCTGCAAGCCATTTCTTATCCTTGCAAGCACAAGAAGTGAAGATTGATCCATGAAGATGCAGTGAGATCACTTCCAAGGGGGCAGATCAAGTAGAAGCAGTCAATTGAGAAGACTTCAAGGAAGATCCAGAGGCACAAGTTGCAGAGCATCGCCTAGGGACTTCAAGGATTCGCGGATCTTCTCAATTCAGTCTTCTACAAGGGAGTTCTTCTGAATAAGGACTCTACATTCAATTCCTCAATTCTCCTTATTTCTTATGAGTCATTCTTGAGATTTTGCATAAAAGCGTTGCACCAGTCTCTTTGAATGAACTCTTCATAGATCAGATCATTGCTAGAGGATCTAGATCTTGTTGTTTTTGATCTAGCAAGTTGGTTGTGAGCTTTTGTGCTCAGTTGTATTGAGTCGTCGCACTCAGGTTGTGGTTGAGCCGTTGTGCTCAGGTTTCTAGAGTGGTTGTGCTCTAGAGGTTGTGTGTGAGTTGTTGAACTCAGTGTGTTGGAGTTGTCAAGCTCCAGTGTGTGGTGTACTCAAGTTGAGTAGTGGAGCCTCACTGTGTGAGGGGTGGATGTAGGAATCACATGGTGTGATTTCCGAACCACCTAAAAATCTCATGTGCAGTAGTTTGATCTGTGATTTCATTTCACTTTGCGCTAGATGTATGCATAGGTTTTTTCGCTTACACTTCTAATCAACTTGATCACACACTTTAATCACTTAATTCACACAATCACTCATCAGATCTGTGAATTGCTTTTCTAAGTTGACTCTGATTCAAAACATCTGTTTAAATTGGCTAAGCTTCCGCAGTTTTGGCCTAGATCTATTCAACCCCCCCCCTTCTCGATCTGGTCCATTCTATTTTCGATCCTACAATTGGTATCAGAGAGGGTTCATATCTGATCTGAGTGTTTCTGTTTGTTCTGTGTGTTTCACTTGCTTGTTTGCTAAGTGTTCCTTTCACTATACTTTAGTTTGATCAATGGATTCTCGAGGTTTTATTGCTGAAGGCCATTCCATCAATAGGCCACCCTTCTTCAATGGGACTGACTATTCCTATTGGAAGAATCACATGCAAGTCTTCCTTAGAGCCCAGAACTATGAGATTTGGAGGGTAGTTGAGGTAGGTCCTTGTGAGAACCAGGGAGAAGAGGAAACCTGGACAAGGGAACAAATTAGGAGGGCCACCCTAAACTACAGTGCCATGAACATGGTTCAATGTGCAGTCCACCCAAAAGAGTACTCAAGAATCTCCATGTGCAAATCTGCTAAGGGGATGTGGGATAAGTTTGAGTTACTTTATGAGGGAACATCCCAAGTTAAAGAAACCAAAGCAAATATTCTTGTTTCTGAATATGAATTATTCATGATGAAATCTGATGAGTCAATTTCTCAAATGTTTGCTAGGTTCATGATTATTGTAAATGGACTGAAGGCTCTAGGTAAGGACTACACTGATGCTGATTTGGTAAGAAAAATCTTGCGCTCTCTCTCATCTATTTGGCACACTAAGGCCACAGTTATTGAAGATTCTAAGGATTTATCCACAATCTCTTTGGATGAACTCATAGGATCCTTAATGACTTATGAAATAAATTTGAAAAGAAATGAAGAGCACATAATCAAGACCAAACCAGTGGCACTTAAAGCTTCATCAAGTAACAAGGGTACAAATCAAGAGAAAACAAGTTCTGATGAGTCTGAATCCAATGAAGATGAGCTTGCCCTCATGACTAGACAATTCAGAAAATTTCTAAAATCTAGAAAAGGAAAATTCACTGGGAAAAAGAAATTCTCATCTGGAAAAAGAAATACTTCCTTTTCAAATGCCAATTCAAATAGAAATCAGAAAACTGATGAAGTTGTTATTTGTTACAGGTGCAACAAACCAGGACACATGAAAGGAGAATGTCCTGAGAACAAGAAGGAAAAATACAAGAAGATCAATAAATTCAAGAAGCCTAAAGCAATGGTTGCCACTTGGTCAGATGAAGATCCAAGTGAAAATGAAGAAGAAAGGTCCTCAAGCTCTGAAAGTGAGGAAATCTGCTTTATGGCAAACAGTTCTGATGGAAAGGTAAGTACATCCTTTGAAGATTATACAATTGATGATTGGCAAGATGCTTATGCTGAATTAGTTGAAAACTATTCTGAAACAAGAAAAGAAAATAAGCATCTAAAGAAGAAAATTGAAAACATCCTGCATAACCAATCAATAAACAAAAGAATCTCTGAATTGGAAAATGAAGTGGCTGAGCTCAATGAAGAAAAAGAAAATCTTCTAAATGTAATTGATGAGCTCAAGCTTGCATCCCAAAAGGCCAACAATGACTTTAAGAAACTGTCTGAAAAATAGAATTGCAACAAAAAGAAAAACAACAAAGTGATGATGAAATCAAAACTTTAGAAAACCAGTTGAGAGAAAAAGAACAAGTCATTGAAACCTTTACAAAAGGAAAAGATAATCTGGATGCCTTATTAGGAACAAGAATGAAATCTGTAACACATGGACTAGGATTTTTCACACAAAACTCCAAGAAAGACAAATCTGGTGAAATGAGAGAAAAAGCACCTTTAAAAAAATTTATCAAAAGTCCTAGTCCTGAGAAAAACAAAAACAAGCAAGTGTCAAACAACACAACAAAAAATTTGAAAAACCAGAACAAAGAGAAACCAAACAGGTCGTCACACTCACCTGACAGGTCGACACCAGTCAACAAAAAGATGAAATCTATGACTGTTGAGTCGACACCAGTCAAAGATAGGTCGACCTGCTCAACCTAAAAAACCACCAACCAGTCAACCAAAAAATCAAATAAAAACTTGAAAAATAAGAAAAACACAAAAGAAAACATTCATGATAAACCTTGGACTTCCAAGACAACACATCAAGATGAGTGGATCAATTCTTGGAACCAATGGTATCACAATCCTTTTTGGTACCATTCTCAATTCTTTCATCAAACTTTTTATGTACCAACAAAATCCATGGTTTGGACCTCCACAAATGAACAATCATGTCCAAATGCATAACTCCCATCCTAATGAGAAAAAGAACACTGGTGTTTTTATTCCAAAAGGAAAGGATAAATTGAAAAAGGTAAAAAAACACCACTGAAACAAAACAAAAGAAAAAAACTAATCAGATTTGGATTAGAAAAGATTTGCTGTCAATGTTCAAACAATCTGATGGTCCCAACAATGTTTGGGTACCAAAATCTTCTCTTCACTGATTGATTTTACAGGAAGGTCGTGCACCCAACTCAAATGTGTGGTTTCTTGATAGTGGGTGTTTACGACACATGACAGGAGATAAAACAAAATTTTCATTCCTGATCGAAAAGGAGGGAGGTTCTGTGACATTTAGAGGTAAAAATAAAGGAAAAATCATTGGATCTGGAAAGGTTGGTCAATCTTCCTCAAACTCAATTGAAAATGTTTTATTAGTTGATGGTCTGAATTATAATTTGCTGAGCATTAGCCAACTATGTGACAAAGGTCACAAAGTTGTGTTTGAATCAGATTTTTGCAGAATAATTGACTCTTCAACTGATGAAATAAAATTCTTTGGAAAAAGAGAAAACAATGTTTACATGATCAACCTTGATAAAAACTTTTCTGAAAACATTTGTCTTGTTGCAAATAAAAATGAAATTGCATGGACTTGGCACAAAAGACTTGGTCATGCAAGTTTCAGAACAATAAATAAACTGTTAAGGCTAAACTTGGTCAAAGGTCTTCCTGAATCTTTTCTAATGTAGAGAATCAACTTTGTGGGATTTGTGCCCAAGGAAAACAAACCAGAAAATCTTTTAAAACCTTCAATGATGTACTCACATCTAAACCACTAGAATTGCTTCATATGGACCTCTTTGGCCCAACAAGAATTCTAAGTCTTAGTGGGAAAAGATATGGTTTTGTCATTATTGATGATTTTACTAGATTTACATGGGTTATCTTTTTATCCCACAAAAGTGATGCTTGCCTTGAATTAAGGAATTTCTATACCACTGCCTTAACAAGTTTTCCTTATAAAATCAAAAATATTTTGACTGATCATGGGGGTGAATTTGAAAACAAATCTTTCTTTTATTTATGTGCTGAACTTCACATTTTTCACAAGTTTTCTTCACCAAGAACTCCAAAACAAAATGGGGTTGTGGAAAGAAAGAATAGAACACTTGTGGAAATGGCAAGATCCATGCTCTTGGAAAGCAAATTGCCCAAATCCTTCTGGGCTGAAGCTATAAATACAGCAAATCATATTCTCAATAGAGCATTGGTCAGACCAAAAATCAGAAAAACCCCTTATGAATTGTTGAAAAACAAAAAGCCAACCTTGTCTTATTTCAAAGTCTTTGGGTGTAAATGTTTTGTGCATAACAACAATAAAGAAAATCTTGATAAATTCGATGCTAAAAGTCAGAAGCCATCTTTCTTGGCTATTCTGAAATTTCAAGAGCATTTAGAGTTTATTCTCTCAAAAACAAAACTGTTGAAGAGTCTCCACATGTAGTTTTTGATGAAAATTCCTTTTCAACTCATTATTCTAAATCTTGCAGGGACTGTCCAGATAATGAAGAGGATGACTTCATTGTTGATTCTTCACCAACTGTTGAGGAGAATGAAGACCTTGGTGAAAATTTGAACAATCACTCACCTACTCCAAGTGGATCAGGTAATGTTGTTCCAAATTTAAATGCACCTCAACAGGTAATTCCTGAACACAGATTTTTGAGAGATCACCCAATAGAAAATGTTGTTGGCAATGTACATGATAGGGTAAGAACTAGATCATCATTTTGAATGCAATTCATGAAGACCCCCTAGCACTAATTTCCCAAATTGAACCAAAGTCAATTGATGAAGCTCTAATGAATTCAGACTGGATAAATGCAATGCATGATGAACTTCATCAATTTGAAAGAAATCAAGTGTGGGAATTAGTACCTAGACCTTGTGACCAATCTGTCATTGGCACTAGATGGGTATTAGAAATAAATTGAATGAAAATGGTCAAGTCATAAGGAATAAAGCCAGACTAGTTGCCAAGGGGTACAACCAAGAATTTGGAATTGATTTTGAAGAGTCATATGCCCCTGTAGCTAGACTAGAAGCTGTAAGAATATTCCTTGCTTTTGCATCTTCATTGAAGTTTAAAGTTTATCAAATGGATGTCAAAAGTGCATTTTTGAATGGATATATAAAAGAAAATATTTTTGTTGAACAACCTCCAGGCTTTGAAAATGAAAAATATCATAATCATGTTTTTAAGCTTCATAAGGCTCTCTATGGTCTTAAGCAAGCTCCAAGAGCTTGGTATGACCGTTTGAGCTCTTTTCTGCTTGAAAAAGGATACTCTAGAGGTAATGTTGATCAAACTTTGTTCACAAAAATTGTAAATAAACAAATAATTGCAGTCCAAATTTATGTTGATGACATAATTTTTGGATCCACAAATAAAAGTCTGTGCACTGAATTTGCAAATCAAATGAAAACTGAATTTGAAATGAGCTTGATGGGAGACTTACAATTTTTCTTGGGATTGCAGGTTAACCAAACCAGTGAGGGAATCTTCATAAGCCAAACCAAGTATGTCAAGGAACTTCTGAAAAGGTTTGACTTCCAGAACCTCAAGCACTCAAGCACACCCATTGCAATTAATGTGAAACTAGAAGAAGATTCACTTGGTAAGTCAGTAGACCCAAAGACATACAGAGGTATGATTGGTTCTCTACTCTATCTCACCACTTCTAGACCTGATATACAATTCAGTGTATGCTTGTGTGCTAGATTTCAAGCAAATCCTAAAGAAAGTCACATGTTAGCTGTTAAAAGAATTTTCAAATATCTTGCTGGAACATGTGATCTTGGTATTTGGTATCCTGCTGGTTGTAAATTAGATTTGATTGCCTATTGTGATGCTGATTATGTTGGGTGTAAACTTGATAGAAAAAGCACAAGTGGCTTGTGTTTGTACTTAGGTGGATGCCTAATCTCTTGGGCTTCCAAAAAGCAACACTCAGTTGCTCTATCAACTGCAGAGGCTGAGTATGTTGCAGCTGGTCGATGTGGCACTCAAATTCTTTGGGTGAAACATCAGCTTCTTGATTATAACCAAGAGTTAGGTTGTGTTCCCATTCTTTGTGAAAACACAAGTGCCATAAATTGTCTAAAAACCCAATTCAGCATTCTAGAACAAAACACATTGAAATTAGGCATCATTTCTTAAGAGATGAGGTAGCAAAGAAATCTTTTGAACTCCTCTTTATTGAAACTAAAAAACAAATTACTGACATCTTCACTAAACCTCTTCCTGACAGCAGATTTTCATCCTTGAGGAGAGAGCTTGGTGTATGCAAATGTCCATCTTCTTGATATCTCTCATTGGGTTGAGTGTTTAGGCATGTTCTGAGGGGGAGTCACTGTTCCATCATTTCTCTTTGCTTCCTTGATTCATGTTGTTCACATCTCTCACAAATCAACTTCCATTTCTTTTTGTCAATAAATTCTTCAACTCACATTGTGTTGAAATTCTTGGTATATCAAATGGTGATTTGAAGAAGGACAAGTTCTACTTGTCTGGACACTTTCACTATGCGAGAGTATGTGTCTCCGCCAAGTATCAAGAATTAAATATGCAATTGTTGAGGGGGAGGTTTTGTTCTTCAAAAAGAAACATTTCAGTTTTCCTTTATCCTGATGAAATTTTTTTGGAATCATCATTTAGGGGGAGCTAATGAATTCACTACTCATTCTTTTACAAAATTCAAGATTCCTCTTGAGTTATATCAACTTCCACTCATGATGTGCTCATTAAGTTTGTCTAGAACCTCAAAATGACTTTTTGATTGATCTACTATATTTTTACAGTCAACTCTTAACTATACTCTTCAACACTACAGAAATTTAAATGTCTTTCAAAGACTGAAGGATAATGTGTGCTTTGACTTTAAACACCTCTTTTGCAACTGATGTGAGATAAATGATCTCAATTTTATAAAATTCTCCTTACATTTATTTCTCAACAGAGCAATGGCACAAATGCTGAGAAACTACAAACCTTCACAATGAATGAAGTGTCATGTATGTCATGAGGTATTTATTGCTATCTCTGTTCAAAGAGGTTCAACAAATCAAAAATAAAAACAAAAGATGTTCTATACATTTTGATGATGACTTAGTAACTGGAAATATTGGCGTTTGATAAACGTATATTTTCATGTCAAAAGGTTGTCATTTGCCCCTTGAAACTGGATAATGAGCAAATCTTTAGTAACCAGGGACTATGGTGTGTAAAAAGCATTAGTTCTTGAGTGAACAAAGATTTACTACATTTGATAGTTTGATTAAAAAAAATGTGTATCCAAGGAGAATTGTTTAAAATAAACATTTTTTTTGTCTTCCATCAGTTTGCTTAAAGTTGTTTAACTTCCTCACAATTGATTTCAATCTAACAGACATTTTTATTTCTTTGAATTTAGAGAATATGGTAGTTTGTCATTGGCTGTTGGATGTCCTATATCACTCAAACTATCATTTTTAATGGCTCAAGTCACTTAATGAAAATCCTTGTCCAGTTGATTCCATCCATATTTCATCATTTTAAAGATTTCCCATAATTTACAAATTTTCCTCATGCTCTTATCTTCAATATTTCTTCAAGCCAGGTCGACACAGTCTTCCTTATGTGTCGACACAGTCATAGCCCAGGTCGACACACCCATATCATGTGTCGACACATAGGCTGTTCTAGGCAGTTCAAGTCTTGGGCATCGGTTTGGGACTTGGTGTTCCTGCGGGTTATTTTACCCTAAAACCCCTTTTTTTATTTCCCAGGTTGACCCATAGCCGCCACGAACCTTTGCAAACGACAAGAGATTTCATCTTTCTTCCCTCTTCCCACCAATTTCTATCTCCATCTTCTTCACACCATCTCTGAAATCCCCTGTTCTTCCTTCTTCTCCTGCATCTATGCCTCGCAAGCAAATGCCTCGCCGTGGTGCTCGTTCTAGGGCGACTACCAGGCCTATTGCAGTTGAAGAACCACCAACTGAGAGGAGAAGCAAGCGTAGGCATGACCCTGCAGAGCAGCCAGGTGCTTCATCTGCATCTCCTACACCATCCAAGAGAGGTAGGGTACCCTCTTCCAGTCGAGGTCCTTCCCAGAGGACATCTGCACACCCTAGGAGAAAGATATTAGTCTCCTCTCCTGAAGTCTCTGAGGAATCTTCCTCAAATTCATCTGGTTCATCTCATCCCTCTGAGGCAACCCCTTCTAAACTGGCTAGTGAAGGGAAATCCATCTTGAAACCTAGAGCTGTTGACCTTGAAGACAATGACCTTGCAACTACCTTCTTAGAAGTGCGTCAGTTCTTCAATTTTCAATCTTGGTTGCCCTTCATATCTAAGTTCAGAACCATATATCCAAGGTTAGCACAAGAGTTCTATCTGAATTTAGAGTGCACACCTGAAGGCTACCAGTCAGAAGTCAAGGGTGTTCTGATTGACTTTTCCACTGAATTGGCTGCTAGATTGTTCAAGGCTCCAGATGCAGGTGAGGATTATCATGATGGGTGAAGCAGCTTATAAATTAGATTTACCAACAGATTTCACTGATGCACATGATGTGTTTCATGTCTCAATGTTAAGAAAGTATATTAGGGATCCAACCCAAGTTGTCAGTTATCAAAGAGATGATTTGTAGCCCGACATGTTAATGTCGGAATATCCAGTGCAAATTTCAAGCCACAGAACCCAAAAGCTCAAAAACAAAGAAATTAAATTGGTAAAGGTCAGAAGGGAAAACAGGTAAGGTGGTGAAGATACTTGGGAATTAGCGAAAGAAATGAGAAAAGCGCATCCATATTTGTTTGAGTAAGTCTTTATTTTTTTTGGTGATAGTACCATATGGATTAAATTGAAAATTTGATAATTGGCTTCTATTTTAAATTTTGAGGATGAAATTTCTTTTTAGGTGATAGTAATGTAACGTTCTGACCGTTCGGATCGTCTTTGTGTGGTTGTGGATGTTGGGGATCGAATAGGTGACTTTGGTAAATGAACTAAGAAATTGTGTGTATAGCAGCAGAATTAAAATAAGTAAACACACAATTCGATCAAAATCAAAGTATGAGTGATGTTCATTGGTCATCATTAAAATACAAAATATGTCAAGGAGTTGCTCAAGAGGTTTGACTTCCAAATCATCAAGCCATCCAACAGTGGAGGCCAGTGTGTGGCCAATGTTGTGTGTGGCAGGTGTTTTCCCTAGGTTGTGAGGATTTGTGGGCCGGAAGTTTAGGCCCAAAGTGCTCACTGGTTCACAGACTGTGAACGCGACAGTGAGGAGCGTCGCGTTTAGAACGCGACAGCTCATGGCGTCGCGTTCATGGCACCGCTGGTTTTAGTTGACGTTTGCATGTGCGCCGCGTGTCGCGCACTGGGCAAGCATGCTGGCGTCAACAGGCTGAAGGCAACGGCCGAGTACGTCACGTTCAGGTCGCAACTTAGAAGAGCGTCGCGTTCCTAACTGAACTGAGTTTTTAAGAAACCCTGGCAGAACAGAGCTCATGGAAGCTCTGCTCGGCCAGGGGGATTTTGCTGTGGAATTTTCGGGCGATTTGGCTTGTTAGAGCTCGGTTTGACGAGTTTTCACCGCGAGGACGCTACGTGGAGTGGAGGAAACGTCGTGCGGGCATCATTCTTCACGTTCTTCGCGAAGGTAGGGAGATTTCCCGTGGTTTGATCCGTGGATCGTTCGTGCGATGTGGATAATATGTTTCCTACTTTCTAAACCTTAGATAGCATGTGTAGGAACACATTAAAGCATGAAAATGGAATGAAAACCGTAGGTTCTAAAGAGTTTGGGGGTGATCCGGATGATAGATTTCGGATTAGGGTTCGCACCTGCTAAGGCAACGACCCTTGGCGTCGCGACCAAGTCGCGACACCATGATACGTCGCGTTCAGAAGGTGACCTATCGTGCCGTCGCGTCCTGAAGCCGACTCTGCACCCTGTCGCGATAGCAGCCGAAGGCTGTTATCCGAGAATACATGTAAGTGTATAATTATCCGTTTAGCATGGTTTGTGATATGTGATGATAGTAAGAGGTGCATTAGCACTCTCTCTACGCTCGGGGAGCGTGTGGTGTGTGGTTTATATGGTGTTCACGTGGTTTGCGTGGAGGTTTCACGTGGCTTGTGCGTTGTGCACGTGGTTTCTGTGTACGTGGCCTGTAGTTTGACGCCTTCCGTGGATACCTCTTCAGTTAGGAGCCCCAGGTTTTGTGTGAGCCAGGCACGTGAGTGCTCGGAGCTTGTCTCGATACTGGGTACCGATGAGGTCTTGTCGTCTTCCTGGACACCCTCACTCCTGTGCTGAGTAGTACGTCTGGCTGAGGGAAAGACGATAGTGGGACAACGACTAGAGAGAGTTTGTTGTGTTGTCGCTTGTAGCGCGCTCGTAGTTGGGGGAGACAGACACCAGCAGACGTACTGGGCCCCAGCTAGTCCTGTTTTCCAGTGCCTTACTTTAGGGAGCTCGGGCCAGAGTCCCTAAAGGTGCCAGGCATGGGCCTGCGAGGTGTGTGACCTCAGGTTGTGGTGGTTTAGTTGGACTCCACAGTTCTTTGTACTTGTTTAGTGGAGCGGCAGCTGGACCTTTCGTCCGTGGCTACGAGACTGAGAGGTAGTCCTGTGTGGTTTGTCCGGGTCAGTAATTGGTGTCGCGAACCAGTTGACGTGGCCCGAGTGTGGCGTTTCTCTACACTAGCTCGTACACCTGTTTCGTTTTGCTATTTATTTATTTACGCTGATTCCTGTTAAACAGCAAAGGGTAAGTGGTACTTACAGTTTTATATCCTGCTAGATAATATTATAAATTGTTAGCGTAGCATTTCCTGCTTTGCTACTTGTGTTCGTTTGCTTGGTTTCTAGGGAGTTTCCCTACTGAGCCAGTGACTCGAGAGGCTCACCCCTACCTCCTACCATGTGAGGGAGATCAGGAGATTTCACGGCCGTCGTCCAGTGGAGGGTCAGCACCACCAGCAGTGTAATTTTCATTTTTTTGTCGTTCACCTCGGGGTATGCCCCAGGTTCTGTTGTAGTTTGGTTACAGTTGTATTGCAGCTATGTATATTTCATGTAAATATTTGTGAGATGGACAGATCTTATGAATATTTGAGCTGGATTCCTTTATATTACTACGGACTCGTGGTTTGATATCCCTTGCGAGGCTCCGGCCCGTTTGCGGGAGGCGGACTCGAGTTAGGCTCGCTATTAGGTTAACGAGTCTGAACGGTGAGGACCGTCACAGTTGGTATCAGAGCAAGGTCCATAAGAATATAAAGGAATTGGAAATTACATAGCTATGTCTTTACTGTAACCCACTGCTGGTAGTGACCCTGGTTTTGTATTGATTTCTTGTGTATTGTATTGTTGGAATAATGTTTGTGCAGGAGTAGTAATGGCCGAAAGGAGAAATGTGGGAGGTGGTGGAGAAGGGTCAGGAGAGGATCCTACGCAGAGGATGATAGAAAGAATCTGGGAGAGTTTGACAGAGATTCGGGTAAGACTAGATCAGCAACCACCGGTACAGCCAGCGACAGCAGTACCACCATTTTCAGAGGTGGCAGTACCAGTAGCTCCAGTTCCAACCCCACCCGAAGTAGAGGTACCTCCTGTAGTACCAGTACAACCGGCAGTTCCAGTGAGACCAGCTACTGGAGAGGAGACTACGGTACTTGTGGAGCGGTTTTTGAGATTGCAGCCCCCTACATACTCAGGAGGTCCCAATCCAGATACAGCGGAGCATTGGATACATGAGATCGAGAGGGTATTTGCGATAATGAGGTGTCCCCAGGAAGATAGAGTGATTCTTGCAGCATACCAGCTATGAGGGTTTGCGCAGGAATGGTGGCGATTAAAGATGTAGACAGTTTTTACGGGCAGGACGGAGGACACTATTACATGGTCGGAATTTTTGTCAGTTTTTAATGACTCTTTCTTCCCAATACAGATTCAGCAAATGAAAAGAGAGTAGTTCAGGACACTCCAGCAAGGGAATCTCTCGGTACTTGAATATTAGATGAGGTTTATAGCCCTGAGCAGGTACGCCCCATATGTAGTAACTGATAATACCATGATGGTGGAATACTTTATTCGAGGTTTGAGGGCAGAATTACAAGATGCGGTGATCCCACTGATGTGTAGAACAGTAGAAGAGGCAGCTCAGCAAGCAGCAATACTTGAGAGGACTGTTCGAGCCAGGCAGGGGCAGTCTCAGATAGGTGATTTAGGCTCAGGTAGTTTTCGGCATCCACAACCGTCAGGAGGAATTAGTAAGGGGAAAGCACCTTCTGGAGCTTCTTCATCATCTGGAATAGCAAAATGGGGCAAGCAGATCAAGAAATTCTTTCAAGGAGGCCGTGGTAGAGGCAGACAACAGGGTTTTTAGTAGGGAGGTTTTCAGCAGGACCGCGGCTACAGACCGTCGGTTCCAGAGGAATCTCAGCAGAGTACGGCAGGGCAGCCTACAACATATCCAACTTTTAGATGTTATGCTTGTGGGCAGCCAGGACATTTAGCAAGGAATTGCCCATATCCTCGAGAACAGACTTATGGTAGAGGGACCCAGCAGCAGCAGCAGCAGCCCATTCAGCGGTCAGCGGAGCAGGGCAGAGGTGCACCGTACCAAAGAGGAGGACGGGGTCGAGAGATGGCTGTTACCAGAGCTCAGGCGGAAGCATCCAATCTTATTGAAGGTATTTTACCTTTCTTTGATTTTACTGCTAGAGTATTAATTGATCCGGGTGCTTCCCATTCATTTATTTTGAAGATTTTCTGGATAGCATGGTACTTCCTTTAGAAGAAAGGTCTTGTGAGTTAGTAGTGGAAATTCCTTCAGGAGGGTATTTGTTGACTTCCTGCTTTTTAGAAGAGATCCCGATAGTGATTCATGGGAATCAGATGTCGGCAAGATTGTATGCTTTAACATTGAAAGAATATGATGTGATTCTGTGGATGGATTGGTTAGAGGCCTACGGGGCATTGGTTGATTGTAGAAAGAAGAGAGTCAGATTTTGCAGACCCGGTGGTGAGGTGTTTGAATTTCAAGGTATGCCTTTTTACACTCCCAAGTTTATTATTTCTGCACTTAGAGCTAGAAAGTTACTTAATGCGGGATGTGTAGCGTACCTTGCTTCTGTTAGTCTAGTTGAATCTAGTAAGTCTGTAGATTCAGTGCCAGTGGTTAGAGAATTTGCATATGTGTTTCCAGATGAGTTGCCATGGTTAGCTCCGCGCAGAGAGGTAGACTTCACAGTTGAATTGCAACTAGGCAGTTTACCTATCTCTAAAGCACCATATAGAATGGCCCCAGCAGAATTGAAAGAGTTGAAAAAGCAGTTGCAAGAGTTATTAGAAAAAGGTTTTATTAGACCTAGTCAGTCACCATGGGGAGCGCCAGTGTTATTTGTCAGGAAGAAAGATGGCAGTTTAAGAATGTGTATAGATTACAGGCAGCTGAATAAAGTTACAATTAAGAATAAGTATCCACTTCCTCGGATTGCTGATTTATTTGATCAACTGCAGTCAGTCAAAGTATTTTCTAAGATAGATTTGAGATCAGGATATCATCAGTTGCGGATCAGAGAAGAATATATTGAGAAGACAGCTTTCTGGACTAGATATGGGCATTATGAGTTTGTTGTGATGCCTTTTGGATTGACAAATGCACCTGCAGCATTTATGAATTTGATGAACAGAATATTTCATCAGTATCTGGACCAGTTTATAGTGGTTTTTATTGATGATATATTGGTTTATTCAGCATCAGAAGAAGAACATGCAGATCATTTGTGGATTACTTTGCAGATATTGAGAGATCATCAGTTATTTGCTAAATTTAGTAAATGTGAGTTCTGGACTGAAGAAGATTCAGTTTCTAGGTCATGTGATATCAGGTGAAGGTATTGCAGTGGATCCAGCCAAAGTTGAGGTAGTAATGAAGTGGGAAGAGCCGAGGACTGTGTTAGAGATTAGGATTTTCTGAGTTTGGCAGGTTATTAAAGAAAATTTATCCAAGATTTCTCCAAGATACCAGCACCGATGACAAGGTTGACAAGAAAGGGTGTTCCTTTTGTGTGGTCCCCGGAGTGCAGGCGCAGTTTTGCGGAGCTGAAAAAGAGGTTGACATCAGCACCAGTTTTAGAGATTCCATCGGGTAGTGGCGGATTTGTTCTGTTTACAGATGCATCCAAGAGAGGTTTGGGTGCAGTTTTGATGCAACATAGTAAAGTGGTTGCCTATGCCTCCAGGCAATTGAAGAAACATGAGGAGAACTACCCTACTCATGATTTAGAGCTGGCAGCAGTAGTTTTTGCATTAAAGATCTGGCGGCATTATTTGTATGGTAAAAGATTTGAGAATTTTACTGATCATAAAAGCTTAAAATATATTTTCTCTCAGAATGATTTGAATCTAAGGCAGCGCCGATGGATGGAATATTTAAAGGATTATGACTTTAATTTGGCAGATCATCCAGGCAAAGCAAATGTGGTGGCAGATGCACTGAGCAGAAAAGCGGTTATGAATCAACTTATGATCAGAGAATGGAAACTTTATGAGGATGTGGCGGAGAATTCCTTACATGTGCCAAGCAGTCAGCACAGAGCAATATTAGCAACTAGTGCAGTGGAGCCTTCTCTTTACTGGTAGATAGCAGAGGCACAGAAAGCAGATACCAATTTAGCAGATATTCTCAGAATGGATGAAGTAAATTTGGGGCATGATAATGTGGTTAGACTAAAAGAACGATTGTATGTCCCAGAAGATACAGAAATTAGACAGAAGGTTTTAGAAGAAGCTCATAAATCAAGGTACACCATCCACCCAAATAGCACTAAAATGTATCAAGATATGAAGAAGCATTTTTGGTGACCAAATATGCAGAGAGAAATTGCAGAGTTTATAGCCAGATGTGCAGTATGTCAGCAGATAAAAGCAGAGCACCAGAAGCCAGGAGGATTGTTGCAGCCATTACCCATTCCGCAGTGGAAATGGGATGACATAGCAATGGATTTCATAGTTGGTTTGCCCAGTTCATCAGGTCATAATGCAATATGGGTTTTTGTGGATAGATTGACCAAGGTCTGCAGATTATTACCAGTTAGTATGACATGGTCAGTTGATAGATTAGCTAAGCTGTATGTAGAAAGAATTGTACCTTTGCATGGAATACCAGTCACTATAGTTTCAGATCGAGACCCTCGATTTACTTCAGGCTTTTGGAGGAGTTTGCAAAGAGTCGTTAGCACAGAGCTAAGGTACAGTTCAGCTTATCATCCACAAACAGATGGGCAGACAGAAAGAACAATTCAGACTATTGAAGATATGTTGAGAGCTTGATGTCTTGTGTGGGGAGGCATCTGGGAGCGTCATTTGGGTCTGGTTGAGTTTGCATATAACAACAGCTATCATTCAAGTATTGAAATGGCACCTTATGAAGCCTTGTATGGTAGACCGTGCAGATCACCATTAAATTGGCATGAAGTAGGAGAGAGGCAAGTTTTGGGCTCAGAAATGGTTCGTCAGTGTGCAGAAATAGTAAGATTCATCCAAGAAAAGTTGAAAACAGCCCAGAGTCGCCAGAAGAGTTATGCAGATGTTAGACGCAGACCATTACAATTTGAAGTCGGCGAATATGTATTTTTAAAGGTGTCTCCTACTAAAGGTGTATTAAGGTTCAGTAAGAAAGGCAAGTTGAGCCCGAGATATGTGAACCATTCCAAATAAAAGAAAGGATGGGTGAAGCAGCTTATAAATTAGATTTCCAGCAGATTTCACTGATGCACATGATGTGTTTCATGTCTCAATGTTAAGAAAGTATATTAGGGATCCAACCTAAGTCAGTTATCAAAGAGATGATTTGAAGCCCGACATGTCAATGCCGGAATATCCAGTGCAAATTTCAGGCCACAGAACCCAAAAGCTCATAAACAAAGAAATTAAATTGGTAAAGGTCAGATGGGAAAACAGGCAAGGTGGTGAAGATACTTGGGAATTAGCAGAAGAAATGAGAAAAGCGTATCCATATTTGTTTGAGTAAGTCTTTATTTCTTTTTAGGTGATAGTACCATATGGATTAAATTGAAATTTTGATAACTGGCTTCTGTTTTAAATTTCGAGGATGAAATTTCTTTTTAGGTGATAGTAATGTAACGTTCCGACCGTTCGGATCGTCTTTGTGTGGTTGTGGAGGCCAGTGTGTGGCCAATGTTGTGTGTCGCAGGTGTTTTCCGCAGGTTGTGAGGCTTTGTGGGCTGGAAGTTTAGGCCCAAAGTGCTCACTGGTTCACAGACTGTGAACGCGACAGTGAGGAGCGTCGCGTTTAGAACGCGACAGCTCATGGCGTCGCGTTCATGGCACCGCTGGTTTTAGTTGACGTTTGTATGTGCGCCGCGTGTTGTGCACTGGGCAAGCATGCTGGCGTCAGCAGGCTGAAGGCGACGGCCGAGTACGTCGCATTCAGGTCGTGACTTAGAAGAGCGTCGAGTTCTTAACTGAACTGAGTTTTTAAGAAACCCTGGCTGAACAGAGCTCATGGAAGCTCTGCTCAGCCAGGGGGATTTTGCTGTGGAATTTTGGGCGATTTGGCTTGTTAGAGCTCGGTTTGACGAGTTTTCACCGCGAGGACGCTACGTAGAGCGGAGGAAACGTCGTGTGGGCATCGTTCTTCGTGTTCTTCGCGAAGGTAGGGAGATTTCTCGTGGTTTGATCCGTGGATCGCTCGTGCGATGTGGATAATGTGTTTCCTACTTTCTAAACCTTAAATAGCATGTGTAGGAACACATTAAAGCATGAAAATGGAATGAAAACCGTAGGTTCTAAAGAGTTTGGGGGTGATCCAGATGATGGATTTCGGATTAGGGTTCGCACCTGCTAAGGCGACGACCCTTGGCGTCGCGACCAAGTCGCGACACCACGATACGTCGCGTTCAGAAGGCGACCTATCGTGCCGTCGCGTCCTGAAGCCGACTCTGCACCCTGTCGCGATAGCAGCCGAAGGCTGTTATCCGAGAATACATGTAAGTGTATAATTATCCGTTTAGCATGGTTTGTGATATGTGATGATAGTAAGAGGTGCATTAGCACTCTCTCTACGCTCGGGGAGCGTGTGGTGTGTGGTTTATATGGTGTTCACGTGGTTTGCGTGGAGGTTTCACGTGGCTTGTGCATTGTGCATGTGGTTTCTGTGTACGTGGCGTGTAGTTTGACGCCTTTCGTGGATACCTCTTCAGTTGGGAGCCCCAAGTTTTGTGTGAGCCAGGCACGTGAGTGCTCGGGGCTTGTCCCGGTACTGGGTACCGATGAGGTCTTGTCGTCTTCTTGGACACCCTCACTCCTGTGCTGAGTAGTACGTCCGCTGAGGGAAAGACGACAGTGGGACAGTGACTAGAGAGAGTTTGTTGTGTTGTCGCTTGTAGCGTGCTCGTAGTTGGGGGAGACAGACACCAGTAGACGTACTGGGCCCCAGCTAGTCCTGTTTTCCAGTGCCTTACTTTAGGGAGCTCGGGCCAGAGTCCCTAAAGGTGCCAGGCATGGGCCTGCGAGGTGTGTGACCTGCAGGTTGTGGTGGTTTAGTTGGACTCCACAGTTCTTTGTACTTGTTTAGTGGAGCGGCAGCTGGACCTTTCGTCCGTGGCTGCGAGACTGAGAGGTAGTCCTATGTGGTTTGTCCGGGTCAGTAATTGGTGTCACGAACCAGTTGACGTGGCCTGAGTGTGGCGTTTCTCTACAGTAGCTCGTACACCTGTTTCGTTTTGCTGTTTATTTATTTACGCTGATTCCTGTTAAACAGCAAAGGGTAAGTGGTACTTATAGTTTTATATACTACTAGATAATATTATACATTGTTAGCGTAGCATTTTCTGCTTTGCTACTTGTGTTCGTTTGATTGGTTTCTAGGGAGTTTCCCTACTGAGCCAGTGACTCGAGAGGCTCACCCCTACCTCCTACCAGATGAGGGAGATCAGGAGATTTCGTGCCCGTCGTCCAGTGGAGGGTCAGCACCACCAACAGTGTAATTTTCACTTTTCTGTCGTTCACCTCGGGGTATGCCCCAGGTTCTGTTGTAGTTTGGTTACAGTTGTACTGCAGCTATGTATATTTCAAGTAAATATATGTGAGATGGACAGATCTTATGAATATTTGAGCTGGTTCCTTTATATTACTACGGACTCGTGGTTTGATATCCCTTGCGAGGCTCCGGCCCGTTCGCAGGAGGCGGACTCGAGTTAGGCTCGCTATTAGGTTAACGAGTCTGAACGGCGAGGACCGTCACACATTTATTTCTCAACAGAGCAATGGCAGAAATGCTGAGAAACTACAAACCTTCACAATGAATGAAGTGCCATGTATGTCATGAGGTATTTATTGCTATCTCTATTCAAAGGGGTTCAACAAATCAAAAATAAAAACAAAAGATGTTCTATACATTTTGATGATGACTGAGTAACTGGAAATATTAGTGTCTGATAAATGTATATTTTCATGTCAAAAGGTTGTCTTTTGCCCCTTGAAACTAGATAATGAGCAAATCTTTAGTAACCAGGGACTATAGTGTGTAAAAAGCATTAGTTCTTGAGCGAACAAAGATTTACTACATTTGATAGTTTGATTAAAAAAAATGTGTATCCAAGGAGAATTGCTTAAAATAAACATTTTTTTTTTGTCTTCCATCAGTTTGCTTAAAGTTGTTTAACTTCCTCACAATTGATTTCAATCTAACAGAAATTTTTATTTCTTTGAATTTGGAGAATATGGTAGTTTGTCATTGGCTGTTGGATGTCCGATATCACTCAAACTATCATTTTTAATGGCTCAAGTCACTTAATGAATATATCTTGTAGGTTGTTGTGTAACACTTGAGTTATTGTTGGATTTTTGTCAAAATATGACAAATGAATTCTTTGGCCTTTTAAAAATCCTTGTCCAGTTGATTCCATCCATATTTCATCATTTTAAAGATTTTCCATAATTTACAAATTTTCCTCATGCTCTTATCTTCAATATTTCTTCAGGCCAGGTCGACACAGTCTTCCTTATGTGTCGACACAGTCATAGCCCAGGTCGACACACCCATCTCATGTGTCGACACATAGGCTGTTCCAGGCGGTTCAAGTCTTGGGCACCGGTTTGGGACTTGGTGTTCCTGCGGGTTATTTTACCCTAAAACCCCTTTTATTTCCCAGGTCGACCCATAGCCGCCACGAACCTTTGCAAACGACAAGAGATTTCATCTTTCTTCCCTCTTCCCACCAATTTCTATCTCCATCTTCTTCACACCATCTCCGAAATCCCCTGTTCTTCCTTCTTCTCCTGCATCTATGCCTCGCAAGCAAATGCCTCGCCGTGGTGCTCGTTCTAGGGCGACTGCCAGGCCTATTGCAGTTGAAGAACCACCAACTGAGAGGAGAAGCAAGCGTAGGCATGACCCTGCAGAGTAGCTAGGTGCTTCATCTGCATCTCCTACACCATCCAAGAGAGGTAGGGTACCCTCTTCCAGTCGAGGTCCTTCCCAGAGGACATCTGCACACCCTAGGAGAAAGATATTGGTCTCCTCTCCTGAAGTCTCTCAGGAATCTTCCTCAAATTCATCTGGTTCATCTCATCCCTCTGAAGCAACCCCTTCTAAACTGGCTAGTGAAGGGAAATCCATCCTGAAACCTAGAGCTGTTGACCTTGAAGACAATGACCTTGCAACTACCTTCCTAGAAGTGCGTCAGTTCTTCAATTTTCAATCTTGGTTGCCCTTCATATCTAAGTTCAAACCATATACCCAAGGTTAGTACAAGAGCTCTATCTGAATTTAGAGTGCACACCTGAAGGCTACCCGTCAGAAGTCAAGGGTGTTCTAATTGACTTGTCCACTGAATTGGCTGATACATTGTTCAAGGCTCCAGATGCGGGTGAGGATTATCATGATTTTGAATTTGACATGCATGAAGCCTACTCACTGCTTACTGGACTCCCTGCTGATGAGTCAGATTCAAAGCAAACATATGTCACTAGGTTTAACACAAACACATTCCCACTTGTTTTGAGATTGATCCATCACATTCTCACCACCATAATCACACCTCAAGGTGGTGGAAGAGATAGGCTCACTGACATTCATAGATTCATTCTCTACTGCATGAAGAAAGAGATAAAGATCAATTTGCATGTCATCATGTATCAGATTATGTCAGAAACCACAAGGAAGGATCTACACAGATCTCTACCTTATGCTACTCATCTTACATCAGATTTTGAACACTTTGGAGTGTCTTTTGAAAATGAGCAAGCCCAATCAATCCCAAAGTCCAACATTTATTGTTTGAAGCATTTACAAAAGTTCATGGGATTTAGAATTGAAGGGGACCAAGTGAGAAGAGGTCCTATTGTTGTTGAGGCTCGTATTGCCCCTGAGGTTATAGAACCTGCTCCTGAAGTTGCTCAATCTCCTCAACATGATCAAGAGGAACAGCCTCCCAATGAGATTGGAGCACCCATCTCTCAGGATGTCCCTCACACACCTCCATTTGATGCCCCTTCACCACTTATCCCTGAAGTGGAAATTCTACCTTTCATTCCCCAATCCCAAGCCTCTACTTCCACTGGTGGACCTTCTGTTCCACCAGAGCTATACTCCTTCTTGAATGACAAATTTGACACCATCACCTCCTCTATCTATCAGATGTCAGAGAAGTTTGAGCTCAAAATTCAAAGGTTGGAGAATTCAGTGAATGGTTAGTTTATCAAGCAGAAGGTTTAACGTGCTAATTGGTACTTTGGGTGATGCATTCCTTCAGTTAAAGGAACATCAGGACAAGCTAGAAAAGGTCCTTGAAGGGATATTAGTAAATTCTCAGAAGAATTTGTTCAACAGTCAGGAAGCAGTGACTCAGATATCCAAGACTAGACTTTCATTTGCACACATAGTTGATGATATGGAAGGCATGAAAACTTTATCAGCTCACATAGATCATGAGATGTCTGCCCTAAAGAGTGAATTCCGAAGCCTCAATAGGCATGGTGCATTTCCAAGTTCCTCTTCAGGCTCTCAGTCAGTTTCAGCTGATTTATCTGCTTTTCAGTCCAACATGTATGACAACAGTCAAAGGTTGGAAGAATTGCTGCACACAAGACTTTCTACAATGCAAACTCAGTTGAGATCCAACCTTGCTGCAATGGAGTCAAGATTGAAGACTATAGAGTCTCTCCTTCTTCCTATTCCTCCTCCACCTCCATCCTCTTGATGGATCTTATCTTTTGATGATGTCAAAGGGGAGAAGGATCTTTGTAATGAATATCTTTGTTGAATGAGAAGGAATACCTTTTATGAATGTCAATGAATGATTGTCTATGAATGGATGAATGTTTGTAAATATCAAACTTTGTATGGTTTTTGGCCATTTATGAAAAGTCATGGTTATTAGTAACATTGTGTCTCTTGAATGTGAAAATTGTCAAATGTTGCTAAATTGTGCTCTATGACCTTTGATGAATGTGAATGAAAATGTTGAAACATGTGTTCATTGTCATTCAGTGTGTATGTGATTGAATGTTGTGTGAATGAATGGCTTAAAATCACAGTTCTTTAAATTCAAACTTTCATGTTGACTTAATGTTGTCATCATCAAAAAGGGAGAGATTGTTGGGTTGAGTGTGAATTTAATACATTTCCCCTTATAATTTTGATGATGACAAGTTGTGATTTTAATGCATAATGATTGGAACATATTAAATACATCACACATGTAATAACAATGCTCAAAAGGCATGTTTCCAAACACATTATATCACATATATTCATGATAATACATTGGACTAATGATTTATGTGTTTTTTCTCAGGGACATGTACTTCTTGCAATGGTAGTGTCGACACACCCATTGCTGGTGTCGACACTGGGCATCAATCCCTAAAGAAAATTCATGAAGACAGGGTTCACTGTGTCGACACAGTCCCAGGTAGTGTCGACACTAGACCCAGTCTCCAGAAGTCCCTTTTTCCAGACTGGGACAGTGTGTCGACACTAGAGCCATCTCCCAGAAGACCTATTTTGTGGAATTGGGACAGTGTGTCGACACACTCCGGCTGATTTTTCATCTTAAGTTACACCTGGACACGTGGCCTTCCAGGGATCAATTGGATCGACCTTGGATCATGTTCCCACGTACCCCAAGGGTTCATTTGGCCATGTTGGGGTATAAATACCTATCTAATCGGCCCCCAGGGAGAAGAACACCTCAGAGCCTTCCAGAAAATTTTCTTTGGCCGCAAGAAGAGGTCTCCTCGCTGTTCCTGCCTTCCCTGTGCTGCTGCAAGCCATTTCTTACCTTGCAAGCACAATAAGTGAAGATTGATCCATGAAGATGCAGTGAGATCACTTCAAGGGAGCATATCAAGTAGAAGCAGTCAATTGAGAAGACTTCAAGGAAGATCCAGAGGCACAAGTTGCAGAGCATCGCCTAGGGACTTCAAGGATTCATGGATCTTCTCAATTCAGTCTTCTACAAGGGAGTTCTTCTGAAGAACAAGGACTCTACATTCAATTCCTAAATTCTCCTTAGTTCTTATGAGTCATTCTTGAGACTGTGCATAAAAGCGTTGCACCAGTCTCTTTGAATGAACTCTTCATAGATCAGATCATTGCTAGAGGATCTGGATCTTGTTGTTTTTGATTTAGCAAGTTGGTTGTGAGCTTTTGTGCTCAGTTGTATTGAGTCGTCGCTCTCAGGTTGTGGTTGAGCAGTTGTGCTCAGGTTTCTAGAGTGGTTGTGCTCTAGAGGTTGTGTGTGAGTTGTTGAACTCAATGTGTTGGAGTTGTCAAGCTCCAGTGTGTGGTGTACTCAAGTTGAGTAGTGGAGCCTCACTGTGTGAGGGGTGGATGTAGGAATCACATGGTGTGATTTCCGAACCACCTAAAAATCTCCTGTGCAGTGGTTTGATCTGTGATTTCATTTCACTTTGCGCTAGATGTATGCATAGGTTTTTTCGCTTACACTTCTAATCAACTTGATCACACACTTTAATCACTTAATTCACACAATCACTCATCAGATCTGTGAATTGCTTTTCTAAGTTGACTCAGATTCAAAACATCTGTTTAAATTGGCTAAGCTTCCGCAGTTTTGGCCTAGATCTATTCAACCCCCCCCCCTTCTAGATCTGGTCCATTCTATTTTTGATCCTACAATTGGTATCAAAGAGGGTTCATATCTGATCTGAGTGTTTCTGTTTGTTCTGTGTGTTTCACTTGCTTGTTTGCTAAGTGTTCCTTTCGCTATACTTTAGTTTGATCAATGGATTCTCGAGGTTTTATTGCTGAAGGCCATTCCATCAATAGGCCACCCTTCTTCAATGGGACTGACTATTCCTATTGGAAGAATCGCATGCAAGTCTTCCTTAGAGCCCAGAACTATGAGATTTGGAGGGTAGTTGAGGTAGGTCCTTATGAGAACCAGGGAGAAGAGGAAACCTGGACAAGGGAACAAATTAGGAGGGCCACCATAAACTACAGTGCCATGAACATGGTTCAATGTGCAGTCCACCCAAAAGAGTACTCAAGAATCTCCATGTGCAAATCTACTAAGGAGATGTGGGATAAGCTTGAGTTACTTTATGAGGGAACATCCCAAGTTAAAGAAACCAAAGCAAATATTCTTGTTTCTGATTATGAATTATTCATGATGAAATCCGATGAGTCAATTTCTGAAATGTTTGCTAGGTTCATGATTATTGTAAATAGACTGAAGGCTCTAGGTAAGGACTACACTGATGCTGATTTGGTAAGAAAAATCTTGCGCTCTCTCTCATCTATTTGGCATACTAAGGCCACAGTTATTGAAGATTCTAAGGATTTATCCAAAATCCTTTGGATGAACTCATAGGATCCTTAATGACTTATGAAATAAACTTGAAAAGAAATGAAGAGCACATAATCAAGACCAAACCAGTGGCACTTAAAGCTTCATCAAGTAACAAGGTAAAAATCAAGAGAAAACAAGTTCTGATGAGTCTGAGTCCAATGAGGATGAGCTTGCCCTCATGACTAGACAATTCAGAAAATTTCTAAAATCTAGAAAAGAAAAATTCACAGGGAAAAAGAAATTCTCATCTGGGAAAAGAAATACTTCCTTTTCAAATGCCAATTCAAATAGAAATAAAAAACTGATGAAGTTGTTTTGTTACAGGTGCAACAAACCAGGACACATGAAAGGAGAATGTCCTGAGAACAAGAAGGAAAAATACAAGAAGATCAATAAATTCAAGAAGCCTAAAGCAATGGTTGCCACTTGGTCAGATGAAGATCCAAGTGAAAATGAAGAAGAAAGGTCCTCAAGCTCTGAAAGTGAGGAAATCTGCTTTATGGCAAACAGTTCTGATGGAAAGTTAAGTACATCCTTTGAAGATTATACAATTGATGATTGGCAAGATGCTTATGCTGAATTAGTTGAAAACTATTCTGAAACAAGAAAAGAAAATAAGCATCTAAAGAAGAAAATTGAAAACATCCTGCATAACCAATCAATAAACAAAAGAATCTCTGAATTGGAAAATGAAGTGGCTGAGCTCAATGAAGAAAAAGAAAATCTTCTAAATGTAATTGATGAGCTCAAGCTTGCATCCCAAAAGGCCAACAATGACTTTAAGAAACTGTCTGAAAAATTGGAATTGCAACAAAAAGAAAAACAACAAAGTGATGATGAAATCAAAACTTTAGAATACCAGTTGAGAGAAAAAGAACAAGTCATTGAAACCTTTACAAAAGGAAAAGATAATCTGGATGCCTTGTTAGGAACAAGAATGAAATCTGTAACACATGGACTAGGATTTTCCACACAAAACTCCAAGAAAGACAAATTGGTGAAATGAGGGAAAAACACCTTTAATAAAATTTGTCAAAAGTCCTAGTCCTGAGAAAAACAAAAACAAGCAAGTGTCAAACAACACAACAAAAAATTTGAAAAACCAGAACAAAGAGAAACCAAACAAGTCGACACACTCACCTGACAGGTCGACACCAGTCAACAAAAAGATGAAATCTATGACTGTTGAGTCGACACCAGTCAAAGATAGGTCGACCTGCTCAACCTAAAAAACCACCAACCAGTCAACCAAAAAATCAAATAAAAACTTGAAAAATAAGAAAACACAAAAGAAAACATTCATGATAAACCTTGGACTTCCAAGACAACACATCAAGATGAGTGGATCAATTCTTGGAACCAATGGTATCACAATCTTTTTGGTACCATTCTCATTCTTTCATCCAAACTTTTTAAGTACCAACAAAATCCTTAGTTTGGACCTCCACAAATGAACAATCATGTCCAAATGCAAACTCCAACCTAATGAGAAAAAGAACACTGGGTTTTATTCCAAAAGGAAAGGATAAATGAAAAAGGCAAAAAAACCATTGAAACAAAACAAAAGCAAAAAACAAATCAGATTTGGATTAGAAAAGTTGCTGTCAATGTTCAAACAATCTGATGGTCCCAACAATGTTTGGGTACCAAAATCTTTTCTTCACTGATTGATTTTGCAGGAAGGTCGTGCACCCAACTCAAATGTGTGGTTTCTTGATAGTGGGTGTTCACGACACATGACAGGAGATAAAGCAAATTTTCATTCCTGATCGAAAAGGAGGGAGGTTCTGTGACATTGGAGGTAAAATAAAGGAAAAATCATTGGATCTGGAAAGGTTGGTCAATCTTCCTCAAACTCAATTGAAAATGTTTTATTAGTTGATGGTCTGAATTATAATTTGCTGAGCATTAGCCAACTATGTGACAAAGGTCACAAAGTTGTGTTTGAATCAGATTTTGCAGAATAATTGACTCTTCAACTGATGAAATAAATTCTTTGGAAAAAGAGAAAACAATGTTTACATGATCAACCTTGATAAAACTTTTCTGAAAACATTTGTCTTGTTGCAAATAAAATGAAATTGCATGGACTTGGCACAAAAGACTTGGTCATGCAAGTTTCAGAACAATAAATAAACTGTTAAGGCTAACTTGGTCAAAGGTCTTCCTGAATCTTTTTCTAATGTAGAGAATCAACGTTGTGGGATTTGTGCCCAAGGAAAACAAACCAGAAAATCTTTTAAAACCTTCAATGATGTACTCACATCTAAACCACTAGAATTGCTTCATATGGACCTCTTTGGCCCAACAAGAATTCTAAGTCTTAGTGGGAAAAGATATGGTTTTGTCATTATTGATGATTTTACTAGATTTACATGGGTTATCTTTTTATCCCACAAAAGTGATGCTTGCCTTGAATTCAGGAATTTCTGTACCACTGCCTTAACAAGTTTTCCTTATAAAATCAAAAATTTTGACTGATCATGGGGGTGAATTTGAAAATAAATCTTTCTCTGATTTATGTGCTGAACTTCACATTTTCACAAGTTTCTTCACCAAGAACTCCAGAACAAAATGGGGTTGTGGAAAGAAAGAATAGAACACTTGTGGAAATTGCAAGATCCATGCTCTTGGAAAGCAAATTGCCCAAATCCTTCTGGGCTGAAGCTGTAAATACAGCAAATCATATTCTCAATAGAGCATTGGTCAGACCAAAAATCTGAAAAACCCCTTATGAATTGTTGAAAAACAAAAAGCCAACCTTGTCTTATTTCAAAGTCTTTGGGTGTAAATGTTTTGTGCATAACAACAATAAAGAAAATCTTGATAAATTCGATGCTAAAAGTCAGGAAGCCATCTTTCTTGGCTATTCTGAAATTTCAAGACCATTAGAGTTATTCTCTCAAAACAAAACTGTTGAAGTCTCCACATGTAGTTTTTGATGAAAATTCCTTTTCAACTCATTATTCTAAATCTTGCAGGGACTGTCCAGATAATGAAGAGGATGACTTCATTGTTGATTCTTCACCAACTATTGAGGAGAATGAAGACCTTGGTGAAAATTTGAACAATCACTCACCTACTCCAAGTGGATCAGGTAATGTTGTTCCAAATTTAAATGCACCTCAACAGGTAATTCCTGAACACAGATTTTTGAGAGATCACACAATAGAAAATGTTGTTGGAAATGTACATGATATGGTAAGAACTAGATCATCATTCTTAAATGCAATTCATGAAGACCCACTAGCACTAATTTCCCAAATTGAACCAAAGTCAATTGATGAAGCTCTAATGAATTCAGACTGGATAAATGCAATGCATGATGAACTTCATTAATTTGAAAGAAATCAAGTGTGGGAATTAGTACCTAGACCTAGTGACCAATCTGTCATTGGCACTAGATGGGTATTCAGAAATAAATTGAATGAAAATGGTCAAGTCATAAGGAATAAAGCCAGACTAGTTGCCAAGGGGTACAACCAAGAATTTGTAATTGATTTTGAAGAGACATATACCCCTGTAGCTAGACTAGAAGCTGTAAGAATATTCCTTGTTTTTGCATCTTCATTGAAGTTTAAAGTTTATCAAATGGATGTCAAAAATGCATTTTTGAATGGATACATAAAAGAAAATGTTTTTGTTGAACAACCTCCAAGCTTTGAAAATGAAAAATATCATAATCATGTTTTAAGCTTCATAAGGCTCTCTATGGTCTTAAGCAAGCTCCAAGAGCTTGGTATGACCGTTTGAGCTCTTTTCTGCTTGAAAAAGGATACTCTAGAGGTAATGTTGATCAAACTTTGTTCACAAAAACTGTAAATAAACAAATAATTGCAGTCCAAATTTATGTTGATGACATAATTTTTAGTTCCACAAATAAAAGCTTGTGCACTGAATTTGCAAATCAAATGAAAACTGAATTTGAAATGAGCTTGATGGGAGACTTACAATTTTTCTTAGGATTGCAGGTTAACCAAACCAGTGAGGGAATCTTCATAAGCCAAACCAAGTATGTCAAGGAACTTCTGAAAAGGTTTGACTTCCAGAACCTCAAGCACTCAAGCACACCCATTGCAATTGGTAATGTGAAACTAGAAGAAGATTCACTTGTGTGCTAGTAAAGAAAGTCATGTTAGCTGTTAAAAGAATTTCAAATATCTTGCCATGTGATTTGGGTATTTGGGTATTTGATTTGATTTCTATTGTGATGCTGATTATGCTGGATGTAAACTTGATAGAAAAAGCACAAGTGGCTTGTGTTTGTACTTAGGTGGATGCCTAATCTCTTGGGCTTCCAAAAAGCAACACTCAGTTGCTCTATCAACTGCAGAGGCTGAGTATGTTGCAGCTGGTCGATGTGGCACTCAAATTCTTGGGGTGAAACATCAGCTTCTTGATTATAACCAAGAGTTTGGTTGTGTTCCCATTCTTTGTGATAACACAAGTGCCATAAATCTGTCTAAAAACCCAATTCAGCATTCTAGAACAAAACACATTGAAATTAGGCATCATTTCTTAAGAGATGAGGTAGCAAAGAAATCTTTTGAACTCCTCTTTATTGAAACTAAAACAAATTGCTGACATCTTCACTAAACCTCTTCCTGACAGCAGATTTTCATCCACGAGGAGAGAGCTTGGTGTATGCAAATGTCCATCTTCTTGATATCTCTCATTGGGTTGAGTGTTTAGGCATGTTCTGAGGGGGAGTCACTGTTCCATCATTTCTCTTTGCTTCCTTGATTCATGTTGTTCACTCTCTCACAAATCAACTTTCATTTCTTTTGTCAATAAATTCTTCAACTCACATTGTGTTGAAATTCTTGGTATATCAAATGGTGATTTGAAGAAGGACAAGTTCTGCTTGTTTGGACACTTTCACTATGCAAGAGTATGTGTCTCCGCCAAGTATCAAGAATTAAATATGCAATTGTTGAGGGGGAGCTTTTGTTCTTCAAAAAGAAACATTTCAATTTCCCAATCCTTGCTTCTCTTTATCCTGATGAAAAATTTTTGGAATCATCATTTCAGGGGGAGCTAATGAATTCACTACTCATTCTTTTACAAAATTCAAGATTCCTCTTGAGTTATATCAACTTCCACTCATGATGTGCTCATTAAGTTTGTCTAGAACCTCAAAATGACTTTTTGATTGATCTACTACATTTTTACAGTCAACTCTCAACTATACTCTTCAACACTATAGAAATTTAAATGTCTTTCAAAGACTAAAGGATAATGTGTGCTTTGACTTTAGACACCTATTTTGCAACTAATGTGAGATAAATGATCTCAATTTTATAAAATTCTCCTTACATTTATTTCTCAACAGAGCAATGGCACAAATGCTGAGAAACTACAAACCTTCACAATGAATGAAGTGCCATGTATGTCATGAGGTATTTATTGCTATCTCTGTTCAAAGGGGTTCAACAAATCAAAAATAAAAAACAAAAGATGTTCTATACATTTTGATGATGACTGAGTAACTAGAAATATTGGCGTCTGATAAACGTATATTTTCATGTCAAAAGGTTGTCATTTGCCCCTTGAAACTGGATAATGAGCAAATATTTAGTAACCAGGGACTATGGTGTGTAAAAAGCATTAGCTCTTGAGTGAACAAAGATTTACTACATTTGATAGTTTGATTAAAAAAAATATGTATCCAAGGAGAATTGTTTAAAATAAACATTTTTTTTCTTCCATCAGTTTGCTTAAAGTTGTTTAACTTCCTCACAATTGATTTCAATCTAACAGACATTTTTATTTCTTTGAATTTAGAGAATATGGTAGTTTGTCATTGGCTGTTGGATGTCCTATATCACTCAAACTATCATTTTTAATGGCTCAAGTCACTTAATGAATATATCCTGTAGGTTGTTGTGTAACACTTAAGTTATTGTTAGATTTTTATCGAAATATGACAAATGAATTCTTTGGCCTCTTAAAAATCCTTGTCTAGTTGATTCCATCCATATTTCATCATTTTAAAATTTCCCATAATTTACAAATTTTCCTCATGCTCTTATCTTCAATATTTCTTCAGGCCAGGTCGACACAGTCTTCCTTATGTGTCGACACAGTCATAGCCCCGGTCGACACACCCATCTCATGTGTCGACACATAGGCTATTCCAGGCGGTTCAAGTCTTGGGCACCGGTTTGGGACTTGGTGTTCCTGCGGGTTATTTTACCCTAAAACCCCTTTTTTATTTCCCAGGTCGACCCACAGCCGCCACGAACCATTGCAAACGACAAGAGATTTCATCTTTCTTCCCTCTTCCCACCAATTTCTGTCTCCATCTTCTTCACACCATCTCTGAAATCCCATGTTCTTCCTTCTTCTCCTGCATCTATGCCTCGCAAGAAAATGCCTCATCATGGTGCTTGTTCTAGGGCGACTTCCAGGCCTATTGCAGTTGAAGAACCACCAATTGAGAGGAGAAGCAAGCGTAGGCATGACCCCGCAGAGCAGCCAGGTGCTTCATCCGCATCTCCTACACCATCCAAGAGAGGTAGGGTACCCTCTTCCAGTCGAGGTCCTTCCTAGAGGACATCTGCACACCCTAGGAGAAAGATATTGGTCTCCTCTCCTGAAGTCTCTGAGGAATCTTCCTCAAATTCATCTGGTTCATCTCATCCCTCTGAGGCAACCCCTTCTAAACTGGCTAGTGAAGGGAAATCCATCCTGAAACCTAGAGCTGTTGACCTTGAAGATAATGACCTTGCAACTACCTTTCCAGAAGTGCGTCAGTTCTTCAATTTTCAATCTTGGTTGCCCTTCATATCTGAGTTCATAACCATATATCCAAGGTTAGTACAAGAGTTCCCACTTGTTTTGAGATTGATCCATCACATTCTCACCACCATAATCACACCTCAAGGTGGTGGAAGAGATAGGC
Organism: Colocasia esculenta; assembly: GCA_014218235.1. Lineage (NCBI taxonomy): Eukaryota > Viridiplantae > Streptophyta > Magnoliopsida > Alismatales > Araceae > Colocasia > Colocasia esculenta. Next base: position 22,965,117 of record CM024761.1, on the reverse strand, counting down.
TCACTGACATTCAGAGATTCATTCTCTACTGTATGAAGAAAGAGATAAAGATCAATTTGCATATCATCATGTATCAGATTATGTCAGAAACCACAAGGAAGGATCTACACAGATCTCTACCTTATGTTGCTCATCTTACATCAGTTTTTGAACACTTTGGAGTGTCTTTTGAAAATGAGCAAGCCCAATCAATCCCAAAGTCCAACATTTATTGTTTGAAGCAATTACAAAAGTTCATGGGATTTAGAATTGAAGGGGATCAAGTGAGAAGAGGTCCTATTGCTGTTGAGGCTCCTATTGCCCCTGAGGTTGTAGAACCTCCTCCTGAAGTTGCTCAATCTCCTCAACATGATCAAGAGGAACAGCCTCCCAATGAGATTGGAGCACCCATCTCTCAGGATGTCCCTCACACACCTCCATTTCATGCCCTTTCACCACTTATCCTGAAGTGAAATTCCACCTTTCATTCCCCAATCCCAAGCCTCTACTTCCACTGGTGGACCTTCTGTTCCACCAGAGCTATACTCCTTCTTGAATGACAAATTTGACACCATCACCTCCTCCATCTATCAGATGTCAGAGAACTTTGAGCTCAGAATTCAAAGGTTGGAGAATTCAGTGAATGGTCAGTTTATCAAGTAGAAGGAAGTAGCTGATCATGCCACCCAAAGGTTTAATAGGCTAATTGGTACTTTGGGTGATGCATCCCTTCAGTTAAAGGAACATCATGACAAGCTGGAAAAGGTCCTTGAAGGGATATTAGTAAATTCTCAGAAGAATTTGTTCAACAGTCAAGAAGCAGTGACTCAAATATCCAAGACTAGACTTTCATTTGCACACATAGTTGATGATATGGAAGGCATGAAAAATTTTTCAGCTCACATAGATCATGAGATGTCTGCCCTAAAGAGTGAATTCCGAAGCCTCAACAGGCATGGAGCATTTCCAAGTTCCTCTTCAGGCTCTCCGTCAGTTTCAACTGATTTATTTGCTTTTCAGTCCAACATGTATGACAACAGTCAAAGGTTGGAAGAATTGCTGCACACAAGACTTTCTACAATGCAAACTCAGTTGAGATCCAACCTTGCTGCAATGGAGTCAATATTGAAGACTATAGAGTCTCTCCTTCTTCCTATTCCTCCTCCACCTCCATCCTCTTGATGGATCTTATCTTTTGATGATGTCAAAGGGGGAGAAGGAATATCTTTGTAATGAATATCTTTGTTGAATGAGAAGGAATACCTTTTTGAATGTCAATGAATGATTGTCTATGAATGGATGAATGTTTGTAAATATCAAACTTTGTATGGTTTTTGGTCATTTATGAAAAGTCATGGTTATTAGTAACATTGTGTCTCTTGAATGTGAAAATTGTCAAATGTTGCTAAATTGTGCTCAATGGCCTTTGATGAATGTGAATGAAAATGTTGAAACATGTGTTCATTGTCATTCAGTGTGTATGTGATGGAATGTTGTGTGAATGAATGGCTTAAAATCACAGTTCTTTAAAATTCAAACTTTCATGTTGACTTAATGTTGCCATCATCAAAAGGGGGAGATTGTTGGGTTGAGTGTGAATTTAATACATTTCCCCTTATAATTTTGATGATGACAAGTTGTGATTTTAATGCATAATGATTGGAACATATTAAATACATCACACATGTAATAACAATGCTCAAAAGGTATGTTCCCAAACACATTATATCACATATATTCATGATAATACATTGGACTAATGATTTATGTGTTTATTTCTCAGGGACATGTACTTCTTGCAATGGTAGTGTCGACACACCCACTGCTGGTGTCGACACTGGGCATCAATCCCTGAAGAAAATTCATGAAGACAAGGTTCACTGTGTCGACACAGTCCCAGGCAGTGTCGACACTAGACCCAGTCTCCAGAAGTTCCTTTTGCCAGACTGGGACAGTGTGTCGACACAGCTAGTGAGTGTGTCGACACTAGAGCCATCTCCCAGAAGACCTATTTTGTGGAATTTGGACAGTGTGTCGACACACCCAATGACTGTGTCGACACACTCCAGTTGATTTTTCATCTTAAATTACACCTGGACACGTGGCCTTCTAGGGATCAATTGGATCGACCTTGGATCATGTGCCCATGTACCCCAAGGGTTCCTTTGGCCATGTTGGGGTATAAATACCTATCTAATCGGCCCCCAAGGAGAAGAACACCTCAGAGCCTTCCAGAAAATTTTCTTTGGTGGCAAGAAGAGGTCTCCTCCCCGTTCCTGCCTTCCCTGTGCTGCTGCAAGCCATTTCTTATCCTTGCAAGCACAAGAAGTGAAGATTGATCCATGAAGATGCAGTGAGATCACTTCCAAGGGAGCAGATCAAGTAGAAGCAGTCAATTGAGAAGACTTCAAGGAAGATCCAGAGGCACAAGTTGCAGAGCATCGCCTAGGGACTTCAAGGATTCATGGATCTTCTCAATTCAGTCTTCTACAAGGGAGTTCTTCTGAAGAACAAGGACTCTACATTCAATTCCTCAATTCTCCTTAGTTCTTCTGAGTCATTCTTGAGATTGTGCATAAAAGCGTTGCACCAGTCTCTTTGAATGAACTCTTCATAGATCAGATCATTGCTAGAGGATCTGGATCTTGTTGTATTTGATCTAGCAAGTTGGTTGTGAGCTTTTGTGCTCAGTTGTATTGAGTCGTCGCACTCAGGTTGTGGTTGAGCCGTTGTGCTCAGGTTTCTAGAGTGGTTGTGCTCTAGAGGTTGTGTGTGAGTTGTTGAACTCAGTGTGTTGGAGTTGTCAAGCTCCAGTGTGTGGTGTACTCAAGTTGAGTAGTGGAGCCTCACTGTGTGAGGGGTGGATGTAGGAATCACATGGTGTGATTTCGAACCACCTAAAAATCTCATGTGCAGTGGTTTGATCTATGATTTCATTTCACTTTGCGCTAGATGTATGCATAGGTTTTTTCGCTTACACTTCTAATCAACTTGATCACACACTTTAATCACTTAATTCACACAATCACTCATCAGATCTGTGAATTGCTTTTCTAAGTTGACTCTGATTCAAAACATCTATTTAAATTGGCTAAGCTTCTGCAGTTTTGGCCTAGATCTATTCACCCCCCCCCCCTCTTCTAGATCTGGTCCATTCTATTTTCGATCCTACAATTGGTATTAGAGAGGGTTCATAGCTGATCTGAGTGTTTCTGTTTGTTCTGTATGTTTCACTTGCTTGTTTGCTAAGTGCTCCTTTCACTATACTTTAGTTTGATCAATGGATTCTCGAGGTTTTATTGCTGAAGGCCATTCCATCAATAGGCCACCCTTCTTCAATGGGACTGACTATTCCTATTGGAAGAATCGCATGCAAGTCTTCCTTAGAGCCCAGAACTATGAGATTTGGAGGGTAGTTGAGGTAGGTCCTTATGAGAACAAGGGAGAAAAGGAAACCTAGACAAGGGAACAAATTAGGAGGGCCACCCTAAACTACAGTGCCATGAACATGGTTCAATGTGCAGTCTACCCAAAAGAGTACTCAAGAATCTCCATGTGTAAATCTGCTAAGGAGATGTGGGATATGCTTGAGTTAATTTATGAGGGAACATCCCAAGTTAAAGAAACCAAAACAAATATTCTTGTTTCTGAATATGAATTATTCATGATGAAATCTGATGAGTCAATTTCTGAAATGTTTGCTAGGTTCATGATTATTGTAAATGGACTGAAGGCTCTAGGTATGGACTACACTGATGCTGATTTGGTAAGAAAAATCTTGCGCTCTCTCTCATCTATTTGGCACACTAAGGCCACAATTATTGAAGATTCTAAGGATTTATCCAAAATCTCTTTGGATGAACTCATAGGATCCTAATGACTTATGAAATAAACTTGAAAAGAAATGAAGAGCACATAATCAAGACCAAACCAGTGGCACTTAAAGCTTCATCAAGTAACAAGGGTAAAAATCAAGAGAAAACAAGTTCTGATGAGTCTGAGTCCAATGAGGATGAGCTTGCCCTCATGACTAGACAATTTAGAAAATTTCTAAAATCTAGAAAAGGAAAATTCACTGGGAAAAAGAAATTCTCATCTGGGAAAAGAAATACTTCCTTTTCAAATGCCAATTCAAATAGAAATCAGAAAACTGATGAAGTTGTTAGTTGTTACAGGTGCAACAAACCAGGACACATGAAAGGAGAATGTCCTGAGAACAAGAAGGAAAAATACAAGAAGATCAATAAATTCAAAAAGCCTAAAGCAATGGTTGCCACTTGGTCAGATGAAGATCCAAGTGAAAATGAAGAAGAAAGGTCCTCAAGCTCTGAAAGTGAGGAAATCTGCTTTATGGCAAACAGTTCTGATGGAATGGTAAGTACATCCTTTGAAGATTATACAATTGATGATTGGCAAGATGCTTATGCTGAATTAGTTGAAAACTATTCTGAAACAAGAAAAGCAAATAAGCATCTAAAGAAGAAAATTGAAAACATCCTGCATAACCAATCAATAAACAAAAGAATCTCTGAGTTGGAAAATGAAGTGGCTGAGCTCAATGAAGAAAAAGAAAATCTTCTAAATGTAATTGATGAGCTCAAGCTTGCATCCCAAAAGGCCAACAATGACTTTAAGAAACTGTCTGAAAAATTGGAATTGCAACAAAAAGAAAAACAACAAAGTGATGATGAAATGAAAACTTTAGAAAACCAGTTGAGAGAAAAAGAACAAGTCGTTGAAACCTTTACAAAAGGAAAAGATAATCTGGATGTCTTGTTAGGAACAAGAATGAAATCTGTAACACATGGACTAGGATTTTCCACACAAAACTCCAAGAAAGACAAATCTGGTGAAATGAGGGAAAAAGCACCTTTAATAAAATTTGTCAAAAGTCCTAGTCCTGAGAAAAACAAAAACAAGCAAGTGTTAAACAACACAACAAAAAATTTGAAAAACCAGAACAAAGAGAAACCAAACAAGTCGACACACTCACCTGACAGGTCAACACCAGTCAACAAAAAGATGAAATCTATGACTGTTGAGTCGACACCAGTCAAAGATAGGCCGACCTGCTCAACCTAAAAAACCACCAACCAGTCAACCAAAAAATCAAATAAAAACTTGAAAAATAAGAAAAACACAAAAGAAAACATTCATGATAAACCTTGGACTTCCAAGACAACACATCAAGATGAGTGGATCAATTCTTGGAACCAATGGTATCACAATCCTTTTTGGTACCATTCTCAATTCTTTCATCCAAACTTTTTTATGTAACAACAAAATCCATGGTTTGGACCTCCACAAATGAACAATCATGTCCAAATGCATAACTCTCATCCTAATGAGAAAAAGAACACTGGTGTTTTTATTCCAAAAGGAAAGGATAAATTGAAAAAGGCAAAAAACACCACTGAAACAAAACAAAAGCAAAAAACAAATCAAATTTGGATTAGAAAAGATTTGGTCCCAACAATGTTTGGGTACTGTGGACGGTTCGTTTCCGCACCATCCCCGGTCGATCTCCGGACCTCCCGGGTGCTCGCGAACGCCGCCGGACTCTCGTTGGCGATGAAGAGGTCGCCGGTTGACCTCGTTGACCCTCCAGTTGACTGAGTTGACTAGAAGGAGAATGAGGAAAACAAGCAAAATGGATGGGAGTATGTGATCGCCAGGGCCTTACCTGTGCCCAAGGAGTGATGTGGTCGCGCCGGAATAGTCGCCTTGCGCAGCGGATGGAGACAGTGCCTCAACTTCTCCTCCTTCGGCCGGCCAAAGGAGAAGAAGTCCGCGGTCTTCTGCGTGTTGTTCCTGCTACAAAAAAGAAACTCTATAAGACTAATGAAGAGTAGCAAATGTTCAAAACGTGAGAAGACAGCCCAAAAGGTGAGTCCCGTACCCATTGCGGACTTGAGAAGAGGGGTGGCCAAATGCTATGACCACCCTTCTTCCCTCCATTTTTGGTTGGAAACCTCTTTCTAGGTGTGTAGGAAGAGGACCTACGTGCCTAGGGTGAGTGGGAAAGTGTGTGCAACATGCAAATGAACTAAAGAGAGAGTAAGAGAAGAGAGAGGGAAGGAGGTGAAGATCCTCGTTTGCAGGCGATGTAGCTCCTTGTAGTGCTCCTCCAGCTCGGGAAGAAGCCTCCTGGATGTCCCAACTCGTGAGAAGAAGAGGAAGAAGACTTGATGTAGCTTGGGTGCAACTTTCTCTCTCCTTCTTCAAAGGGGTAGCATGTGGACGTCCAGCCTCTCTCCCCTTTTCTTAGAGGGCTCAAGGGGAGTTATATAGACAGTGGGCTCGAGCTCAGCTGCCTTGGATGCTCAAGTGTGAAGAAACACACTTGTACACATGGCAATCCAAGTCTAAAGGCTCCAACCAATGGGGAGAGGCCACATGGGATTTTTACTGGGTCAAGGGAGTGCCAAGGTGGCCCATATGCCCGTTGGGAATGGTCCCATGCGGTGCATGGGCGAGAGAAAGGCGCTAGTGGGCTATATTCTCGGGGCAGTTGCGCAGACCAGGTAAACCATATTGACGTCAAGCGATCCTGCCGCCAACCTCATGCAGACGTCCAGGGATATGGACGTCAGGATGGGTCAACGTCAAGGGGGCTTGCCGCCAACTAGTAGTCGGCGGCCATCGATGCTGCCGTCTACATGGTATCCGAGGCAAGTCAACAAATGGTCAAACGAGGCTTAATGGGCCAAAAGAGCCTTGCGGGAGATGGGCCAAATCTCGCGTCTACAAATGCCCCTCCGAGATGTCCGGTCTTGCAGGGGAGCAGAGCGGACTGAGAGGTTGGTGTCTCGGTAAACAAAGGACGCGGAGATTTGATGAGGGATCATCTCCGAGGATAGGAATTCTAGCGAACCAAATGAAAGAGTCAGGCTAGAAACAGATGACGTATCGTCTGAGAGATAAATAGGGGTAAGAAAAAGGGTGATCTACCCGTGTAACTACAACTGCGACCCAATGGCAGGGTCCCTGGCGTGGCCGTGTCGGACTTTGACTAGTTTCTGACGTGTCTGAGTCAAAGGAGTTGTAATATGACGGTTGAATCAAGAGGGTCTCATAACCGGAGCTCGTGGGCTCACTGACCTAATCAGGACCTCGGTCCCGAATTTAGGAGGTCATGGAGACAAGGAGTTGGTTGATCTCTCAAAGGATTATCAAAAGATTCTAACTGGAATCACATGCTTGGAAATCCTGAAGTCCGGAATTAAGCTCGCGACTGGCAAAGGCTCAAATGAACTCAATAAGGCTGGAATGATTATTTGTGATATGCACGGTGGGACAAGTGGAGAAGGGGGGCAACAAAGACCCGATATCAACTTGGATAGTCATGAAGGGTGGACCCGGTAGGCTACCTGAGCTGGGGGAGCCATGGAGCAATCATATGATCGAGGAAAATCACCATTTTTTTTTGGGTGTTAGTAAGAGAATGTTAGCAGTGAAGATGCATGCTGGTGTGGGTTGCCTATCTAAAATGCAAATTAGCACCAGAGGAAAATTCTAAAGGCCATACGAATAACTGAGAGATCGCAAACCCATCATGGTTTTTGGTGAAGGGGAACTCAGGGTTCACGGTCGCCAAGTTATTCACCTATGGTGGGGTCCTATGTTAGACATACCTGTAACGCTCAAGGTCGCATGAGCGTTCCGAATTTTTGAAGCGCAGCTTGTGCTTAAGATATCTGCAAAACAACTTGAAGCACAAGATAAAAGGATGATGGCCATTATGAAAAATAAGACATTGAAAGTAACCGAGGAGTAAACGTCCACATCGCTGGCCGCCAGTAACAGGTTAACGTCCACTGATGTTGCCGCTAACCTACCACTGACGTCCACCGATCTGGACGTCTACCTGACAGTGGATCAGGTCGAAAATATAGGTGATGGGAGTCCATGAGGACTCTACCATCTCCTACCTCCGTCTCTCCCTGCTCCTGCTGCGAACCAGAGAGCTGAGAGACGAAGAAGCACAGCAAGATGGCCTCCTCATCGACCGGACAATCCACAGGCGCGAACCCTGGAGTTCTGAGCGAAGTTCCGGGGCACCTGAGCACGCGACTGGCCAACGGGGAGGTAAGCAATGATCGTTTCTACTTCTTCTTGGGCTGAAAACGCCCCAAACATTGTTCTTACAGAACCCCACCCTCATGCAGGAAATCCCTGCCTTCCCAAGCCAAGGCCAGGTACGGGCCTTTTCTTGGCTCGTGAACTTGGTAAATGCCATCACTCTGGACATGAGAAGCTTCATCGGGATGTGGAATCTGAACTTTATGGTGGTGTTGGCGAAGAATATGAAGGACATATGGTGGGGATTTGACGCCCTGGGGGCGTTGGTGGAGAGATGGCACCCGCACACACATACTTTTGTGTTTCAGGGCTTCGAAGCAAGCGTGCTGTTGGAAGAGGTGGAGCTTTTTCTGGGATGGGGGCGGTGCTTGGAATATGATGCAGCGACTCTTCTCCTCCCGTGGGAAGAGATTTTAGCAGACATTGTGCAGGACAAGAAGGAGGTGCTGCGGATGACAAACAAGCATGGGATCTTCCTAGACCGACTGGCCTGGTGGTTGATCCAGCATGCGAGGGAGATTGGCGGAGAGAGGGCGACCCAGGGATTGACACTCTGCCTGGCTGGAGTCTTCCTGTTCCCCACGAGCGGCGACTTCATCCTTTACGAGCATGTGGGGATCCTATCTTTGCTGTGGCGCGGACAGTCACTTGCCCCTGCGGTGCTGGCACACCTGTACAGTTCGCTGACCACAATGAGCCTAGGCGGACGCACATGCGGGAGTTTGTTCCTGCTTCAGGTATGGATGGAGGCTCACTTGAAGTTTGATTTTGCTGATGTACAACCTACTCCCTCCAGAGTCTTCCTTCGGAGCTCGGTGTACTGCAGTAGGGCGTGGTATGAGCAAGAGAATGAGATCAAGTGCGTGACAGCGCACTTGAAAGGTAGAGATGCTTGGAGAGATCATTTGGCGTTTCTGGTAATGGATGACTTCATCGTTAGGCCACTCTTCATGAGGACTATTGAGTTCCGGGTTTGGACCAGGGTAGACAGCGATTTGTGGCTGATTGGAGCAGGTCAGATAGTGGTGTACCAACCACATCGGTGCCATTGTCAGCTTGGGATTCCACGGGGAATTCCAACTTCATCCAATTGTACTGATATGATAGTCACCGGACGAAACGAGAAGTTGATGAAGAAGGCTATGAAGACTTGGAAGAAGTACACATTGAGCAAGAAGGTGGGACTGGCAGTACAGGAAACCCCGGAAGACATATGGCAGTATGAAGATTTTACTGACACCATTTGCCCCATTTCTTGTGATTTCTTTATGGCCCGTAGGGCAAAATGATGTACTTTCCTGATTTGAATAAGTGTAACACAAATTAGATGAATAAAAGTGGGTTGCATTTGTGTTGAATTGGCTTGAATTGCTTGACTTGTGGAATGTGTGGAATGTGAAATGGCCTCAAAAGGTTCAAAGGAGTGTGCTGTGAGGACTGAGTGCGGGGGAATTGGCGTCCACATCGATGGCCACCAACCACTTGTAAATGTCCAGGTGCTGGTCGCCAACCATTGGTCAGAGGGGTCGACATCCACACCGTTGGCCGTCGATTTCAAACTAGACGTCCAGATCTAGCCGTTGACCAAACTTCGAGGTCTGACATTGAAGAGACATTGACGTCCACATCATAGTCGTTAAGAGTACGTCAGCGGCCATATCTTGATGTCAGGAAAAGGTAAACGGCCAGACATTGACGTTAAACTAGAAAACTGCCTTTTTTTTTTTGAAAATGAGCGAAATTTTAGTGTATGTACATAGTACCACTATTTTTTTTTTTTGGTTTTCGATTTTTCTAATTTTTTTGGCTTTTTGAAAATAAGAGAGAAAATACGGGAGAAAATATGTACAACGTGAAATATATACATCAAAAGACTCTCTTTTTGTTGTTTTTGAATTTTTGTATTTTTTTTAGATTTTTGGACTCTAAGACACATATTCATCACATGTTGTGGTATAGGGTCTACACGATCTACTTAACCACAGAGGTCAAGAGTAAGGAGGGACGTACATGAATTCTTTGATGTTAGAAATTGCCCCTAGCCTTCTTGATATTTTCCACTACGGAGGATCTTATACAATCAAATTGCCCCTAGAGGGAGAAATGGGAAGAAATGTATAGGAAGTCATGTAGGGCTTTGGTTCAAACTACTTTTTGTTTGCGAACCGACATCTCATATTAAACAGACTTGGTCAACCATTGTTTTCAGGAGGATTTTTCATTTTTATTTTACTTCTGATTTTCTGATTTTCTGGGGTGGAGACACGTACTTTTTGCCACCTCCTTGAGTTGGTCAGCCTTTTCCGGGTACGTACTTTTTGCTACCCTTTTTTGACCTTTTGGCTTTTCTTTTCCCCCTTTGAGGCTTGATTTGACATTTTTGCCCCTTGCTTTTATTAGTTGCCCCTGTTTTATGGTGACCTTGTCCTTAAGATGAGAGTGGGTGGTCCCCTACTCGTAATTTGTTCCATTTCCAAACACGACCGAGTGGGAAAAGAATAGGGGAAACACATTGACCGGATGAGACTGCCCGAGTGTACTTGTGATTTTCCAGTTAGGGGTAGTACTCCAACATCGTGTGGTGTGTGAAAGTCCGACCTCATTAATAACCCAATGGTGAAGTAGAGACTTAAACCCGCACCATCGACAAGTGATGAACAACAGACTGACTGACTAAGGGTAGAATTTCTTGAGGTAGACTGCATTCCAAGGGTGTGTCAACTCGACTCCTTCAGCATCTACCAACCTATAAGCATTCCCTGAATAAACTTCTTTGACAACGAACGGACCTTCCCAATTTTCTTGCAATTTGCTCCTCGGACCTGGTGCCTTTATGATTTTGCGTTTTAGGACCAATTCACCTACTTTGAATTTTCTCTCAAGAACTCTTTTAGCATAAAAATCTGCAATTCTCTGACGATAGACTTGAGCATGGTCAGCCGCTATCATTCGCCTTTCATCTAAGAGTTCAAGTTGTGCCAACAAGGCTTCCCGACGTTGATCAGGGTCAAGTTCGGAATCCAATTGAACTCTAAGTGAAGGGAGGAAGATCTTGTATGGGAGTATCGCATCTGATCCGTACGTCAAGGCATAGGGAGTTTGCCCCGTGGGAGTTCGGACCGAGGTGCGATAAGCCCAAAGAGCTTCAACCAAGCGATCTGGCCAGTCAGCATTGTTGTGAGATCTGCATGTTTTCTTTATGATTTTAATAAGAGTTTTATTAGTCGCTTCAGCTTGTCCATTACCTTGTGGATAATATTGTGATGAATGATGCAAGTTAATGCCATATTTACCACACATGTCGCGAAGCTCCTGTGAAGTGAATTGCGGTCCGTTGTCGGTGACGATGTCCCGAGGCACGCCGAATCTTGCAAGGATGTTGCGCTTGATGAACTTGACGACTGTTGAAGCTTTGACCTCTATGAACGCTTCTGCTTCAGCCCACTTCGTGAAGTATTCCGTGGCGGTCAGAATGAAAGACTTCTTACGGATTTCTCCGGTTCTGTCCGCAAGTGGACCGACCACGTCGAATGCCCACATGGCGAAAGGCCATGGTGCGATGAGAGGGTGAAGAGAAGAGGAAGGAGCATGAATTTTGTCACCGTGCAATTGGCATTTAGCACAGTGACGAACAAAGTGACGACAGTCCTCTTCCATGGTGGGCCAATAATAATGTCTTAGCAATTTCTGGGCAATTGCTCTACCATTAACATGGCCACCACATTCACTAGAGTGAGTGGCTTCAACAACATCTTGAGATTCGAATTCATCAAGGCAACGGAGATAGACCCCGCTGAGTGACTTTTTGTACAGAATGCCACCTATGATCTTGTAACGCTCCGAGACACGATGAATTGCCCGTCTATCGGCAGAGGTGGCATAATCAGGGAAGGATCCATCTTTGAGAAAGTTTTCGATGTCAAAATACCAGGGATGGCCATCTTCAAGGTCAATTTCTGGCTCTTTGGAAAGCGCATGGACCTGAAGGGATGGAGAAGGACGCACGAGCTGAGAGAACCACTGATCGACATAGGAAGGGACTCTTAACCTCTGGACAGAGACGGTTTCAGAAGATTTTCCCAAAGGAATGGGAATGGAAGACGCGAGGGAAGCGAGTGAATCTGCTAGGATATTTTGGGCCCTAGGAGTGTGAACTAAAGTGAGCTTCCTAAACTGCCGGACTACTCTGCCTACCAACTCTTGGTATGGTTTCAACTTATGGTCCCGGGTCTGGTACTTGCTAAGAGATTGCCGGAGTATCAACTGCGAATCTCCAATAATCCTTAACTCCTTGACTCCGAGCAATAATGCCATTTTCAGCCCAACTAAGAGCGCCTCGTACTCAGCCACATTGTTCGTGGTTCGAAAGGTTAATTGGTAGGCGTGCGGAATGACTACCCCTTCCTGCGAGAGGAGAACTGCCCCTATCCCACTCCCTTTAGAATTGAGAGCCCCGTCGAAGTAAAGCACCCACGAAGGTTCACCATCAATAATGGCTCCTAACTCTTCATCGGGAAAGCTTTCATCAACAGGAGAGTAAGAAGGTAAGGGGTGGTGGGCCAAATGCTCAGCAATAGCGTGCCCCTTGATAGACTTCTGGTTGACGTAGGTGATATCAAATTGATTAAGGAAGCTTTGCCACCTCATCAACCGCTCAGTCAGGACGGGCTTCTCAAGCAAGTACCGAATAGGGTCCATACGCGCCAGAAGTTTCACTTCATGAGCCAAGAAATAGTGCTTTAACTTTGGGCAACCCAGACGACAGCCGCGCACATTCTTTCCATGGCGGTGTACTTCTTTTCAGCCTCATTGAATAACTTGGATAAATAGTACACCGCTCTCTCCTTCTTCTCGTCGTCGTATTGGGCCAAAACCGCTCCAGTTGAGTCTTCAGTGGTTGACACATAGAGCAGTAAAGGTCGACCCGGGACCGGAAGAGCGAGAATAGGGGGATTGAACAGATAACTCTTCAATTCATCAAAGGCCTTCTGACACTTATCATTCCAATCAAATTTAGCTTCTCCTCTAAGCATCTCATAGAAGGGCTTACAGCGAATTGAATGCTGAGAGATGAATCTCCTAATAAACTGGAGTCTGCCAATTAGCCCTCTAACTTCTCTGATATTCCTAGGAGGAGGCATGTCAATTATTGCTTTGGCCTTGTTAGGATCAATCTCAATTCCCCGTTTACTTACTATGAACCCAAGCAATTTCCCCGAAGAGACACCAAAGATGCACTTCTTGGGGTTATCTTAAGATTGTGCTCTCTAGACCTTTGGAGAACTGCCCGGAGGACCTCAGCATGGCCATGTCGAGTCTTTGACTTACCAAGACATCGTCTACATAGACCTCCATGTGCACATGCATCATGTCATGAAAAATCTCCATCATGGCCCTTTGATAGGTTGCTCCCGCATTCTTTAATCCGAAGGGCATGATGACATAACAATAAGTTCCCCAGGGCGTTGTAAACGAAGTTTTCTCCTGGTCTTCCTCCGCCAAACGAATCTAGTTGTACCCAGAGAAACCATCCATAAATGACAACATTTCGAAGCCGGCAGTATTGTCCACTAGGACATCTATGTGTGGGAGAGGGAAATCGTCCTTTGGGCAAGCACGATTAAGGTCACGGAAATCTATACAGATTCTAACCTTACCGTCCTTCTTCATTACAGAGACGATATTAGCTACCCACTATGGATATAGCACAACCCTAATAAATTTGGCTTTGTGCAACTTGTCAACCTCCTCTTTGATCTTGAGTGCAAGCTTAGGATGTAGCCTTCTCAACTTTTGCTTGACGGCCTTCGCGTCGGCTTTTAGGACCAACCGGTGCTCGACCAAAGAGGTATCGAGTCCCGGCATGTCCTCATAAGACCAAGCAAATCCGTCGGAGAATTCTTTGAGAATGGCTACCAGAGCTTCTTCTTCTTCAACACTCAAGTTGGCACTAATCAAAACTATCTTCGGGGATTCTTCAGTGCCAAGGTTGACCTCTTTAGTGGGCTCGTCTGCAGCCATGGTTGGCTCGTCGAACCTCTTTGTGCCATCCACATAGGAGCTTACTGGGTCCTCTTCTCCTAACCCAGGATCTCCCGACTCACCCTCCTCATCAAAATCTAACAAATAAACTCCTAAACCGTCATCTACAGAGTCACCTTCCTCAAAGTCAGACTCGACGAGGGCAGGATCCTCAAGAAACTCTGGGACTTGACTTAACTTAGCACACCTCTCAGCCAAGGCCATGACAAAACGGGCAGGGACTTGCCTACCCTTCTCCATGCACACATATGGCTGAGAGGATCTAGACTCTTCTACTCCTAGACCGGACCCTAGACTAGACTCTAGACCCGACTCTAAACTAGAATCTAGACCACTATTTATAGGACTGCTATGTACAAAACTATGTACAGGGGAAGTGCCCCTAGAGGGGCAAGAGGAAGAGGAACTTAGGCCGGAAAGCGTCGGCCCCTGGCCGAGCGGAAGAGGTTCCAGAGAGGAAGGGTGCTCAATGGAGACCTCGGATTTCCAATTTTCAAAATTGGCATTTTTTTTTTGGGAGTCAAGGCCAAGAACCATGAGTTTCTGACTCAAGGTAGCCTCGACTGGCCAGATGAGGGATGGAGAAAAGACAGGGGGAGAAAGAGGAAAAGAGGAAGCGGTCAAGGGAGATTGTGAGGAGGATAGAGATGATGAAGAAAGTGGTGGAGGTGAAGAGGGGATATCCGAACCAAAGAGAGAGAGAAGGCCGAAGTCATCGCAAACTTCTTCAACTTGGGCAGTTTCCTCATTCTCCTCTTCACTCTCGGAGTCAGATAGCTCCTCTATCACCGGTTCCCGAGTTCCCGGTTGGAGAGGACCCTGAACGAAGTGATCACTCAGGGTCCAAGTAAGAGGCTGATAGGGAATGAAAGGATCTGGATGAACGGGATCAGGATGAAAGCCTAAGCCGGCCCTATCTAACAACCTTCTTGTTTGCATACTACGGGTGGGACCCTGTTCGTTCCTACCTAGACCTCGGCCATGAACATAGCCGATGTTAGCCATTACTTCCCAACCCTTTCCCGGAAGACAGGGGACATGGGGTTCTTCAGCAGGCTGGGGAGGTTGGCTAAGGTCACAGGGTAAGGGGAAGTCAAAGATTGACATAACTGGTTTCTTCCCCTTATCAGGAATGAAGAGGTGTGGCATCTGCTCCGAAGTGATAGAATTAAGGGTCTCCAAAGTGGGAATGCTCTTGATTTTGATAACCCGCCCATTGAAAGGGAATTTGAAGCATTGGTGGGCGGTGGACGGGACCCCTACAGTTTGCTCTAGCCAGGGACGACCGAGGATGGCCTTGTAGGCCGGATCGACATCAAGAACTAGAAATTCAGTGGACATGGTGACGGGCCCGATTCCTAACTTAAGAGCAATCTTGCCTTTGGCAACCCTTTTGGAGTTGTCATAGGCAGTGATGGTGGAGCAGCTCTTCTCCAAATTCTCCTCCCCTAAACCCAACTGCTTAAGGGTCTTCATCGGACAGACATTAATAGATGCCCCGGTGTCGATAAGAGTGGAGTCCACCGAAACCCCATTGAGGTTGATGGTGAGACAGAGAGGAAGCGAATGACACTCGGGGGTGGCAAGATCCTTGTCCGAAAAAGATATTGAGGGTCCTTGGGTGAGGGATAGAATGGCGTTGGTGACCCCACTAGGAGGGAGGTCATCATTGACCATGATCTTTTAGAGGAACTGGAGGAGGGTGGATTGATGTGATGGCGACCTCTGAATCAATTCTAAAATGGACACCCTCGCGGGTGTCTTATCCAGATGCTGCAGAATATCATATTCAGTGCCGGCCGGAGGTGGAGGACCATTATCCTCCTCATCTTGGGAGGGCCGCGGAGGTGGAGGAACGATTCGATTCCTAAGCGTGACATGAACGGCCTCCTGAGACTTAGGGAGGATAAGCTGGAGGGGTCTGGTAGATGACTCACAGGCAGGGGGAGTGAGGATGGTAGGGTAGGCATCCTGAGGAGGTCGGATGAGCACTAAAGGTCTCTCCTCTAGAATGGCGTCTACTGATGTAGAGGGCTCCTGAGACTCTGCAATGGGACATGGGTACCATTCCTCGAAACCTTCTACCCCCCACTGTTGTTCTCTCCTCACAACCCGGGGCCCTAGGTGTATCATGGTATGCACATTCTCTTGGGCTCTGGATGAGGAGGGATTGTTGGTTTGGTGATTGGGGAGAGGGTTACTGAAAATGCCAAGGTCTTTTTTGGTGTACCAAGACTTGGCTATGGCCACCTTGACGTCATCCCAGTTGATTCTACCTTGGTCATTCATATCATAGACCCAGTCACGAAAGGTAAAGCAATTGTTGATGAAATGATCATGGGCCCTATGGTATGGGTAATATTTGGAGGTGTCCAACCTCGGATTGGTGTTCTCCCTTTGTGGGGGGAGTTGAATTGCATCGCAGGACATGAGGGCGAAGAATACGTCCTCGAGAGTCTCAGGGAGAGGAGGATAATGCGACCTTTTAGGGCCAGGTCGGGTGTATCCAGAAGGAGGGGGAACTGCAGAGTAAGGCTTGGAGGGGTGAGATGGGAACTGATGAGGGTTGGAAGGAGTGGATGAAGAATTGGAGGGCTTGTTCGGAGGCCTCAACGGCTGACTGCAAGCATTGACGGACTCATTGACGGTCACCCCCTCGGTGGTAGGTGCCGCGGGAGTCTTACGTCCCTTGGGCTTCCCTTCGAAGAAATGTGGCAGAGAGGAGTCCTTAATTTGGCTATGAACCACCCTGGCTTAGTTGTAAAGATGTGTGAATGAGGGGAACTCACTCAACATCAAGATAGAACGGAGAGCGGGGGTGGTGTTGGTAACCAACATGGTGATGGCTTGGGACTCCGGAATGGGTATGTCTGCCCTGGACGCCATGGATCTCCACCGATTGGCGAACGTGACAAAGTCTTCGTCCAGCTTCATCCTTTCTGCCACCAAGTCAAGAAGTGTAGGGACTTGGGTGGCCATGTATTGAAAGTGGGAGATGAATCGCTCAGGGACTATGTCAAAATTAACAAGATCCGATGCGGGTAAGGAGGTGAACCACCTCAAAGCTTCCCCTTCTAACGATTGTTGGAAGAGGTGAACTAAAAGAACCCGATCGTACATCCATCGGTGGGAATCCATAGTGAATCCAGCAAGATGAAACTGGGGATCAGAGGTCCCATCGTACTTGCGGTACTTCGGGGCCTTGAAACCCGGAGGGAAGTATGCGTTGGGGAGTTTGCAGTAACTTTGGAGGGAATGAGGTTTTGAAAGGGACAGTGATTCAGCGAGAAGCTTCCTCACGAGTCCCTCCACCTCCGAACGGGGAACAGATTCGGATTGAATGGGGGGTGTAGGCTGAGCATAGGGTGGATAGGAGAAGGAAGGAGTTGGGACAGGAGTAGGTAGAGGAGTGGAGGGAATTGGGGTGGAGAAGGGGACATGAGCCCGTGAAAGGGTTGGAGGCCTAGGAACGGGCCTAGATGAGGAGGCTTGGAAGGGGGAAGGGGATGGAGAGGAAGGAGAGGCTGCCGCTCGGACAGTATGCTTTGAGAGCATTGGGATGATGTCCTCGGGCGAGTATCAAGAAAGGAGTTTTGAGAATTCAGGATCCTCTTGAGTGTCCTGAGCATAAGTGGGGTTAACTCTCAGGCTCACAATCCCTTCAAAGTCAGCCTGAGAGGAGGAAGAAGAATGGACGGACTCTTCGGGGTGGTTGTTAGTGTCAACCATCCCGACAAACTCATGAACGTTTTCTTCATATTCAAACGTTGGATTATCAGCCATGTTCAATGAGTTCAACCAAGTGTCCATTAGCACACAACCTACGGATTTTAGAAAGGTCTAAGTTGAAGTGATTACACTGTTTTAAGTGAGAAATGTAGATTTCTACCAAACAACGTTATCAAACAACGTCCCCAAACTTTTTAAAGATCGAAGTTGTGTGTTTAACTTGACTTGACTTAAAGGTCGTTCACTCAGTTCTAACTCAAACCCGGGTAAATAGGCAAGCTAAGAGGGAGGGTAAAAGGTCCTCCTGCCCCGTACCGTGAGGGAATCCACGGAATTTAGGGACTTACAGAGTTTTCTTCGGAATCAACCGATTTACCCGAGAGGGAATCCCCGAGTAAAATGTTGTAATCTGAAGAAGGGTGATCCTAGAATGTGAGGGGAGGCTAGAAGAGGTGAGAAAAGTGACCCCCCAGTGACTGAGGACCGTCAGTAACAGACAGTAAGCAAACAGAAAAGAAAATCACAACAAAATAATCAAAAAATAGTGAAAAAGCATGCTTCTGTGAAAATCAACGTCAAGGTGGTGGACGCACAGTTCATCAGAAACTGTAGACGGCAATATCGACTGACGCTAAACTACAATAAACGACAACAGAGATGGACGCTAACAAAAAGTAAACGGCAGGAAAGGTGGACGTTTACCTGCGTAAACGGCAAGATCGCTTGCCGTCTACCTGGTTGCAGTGAGACCACAGTGGCAACAACTGTCCCACCGTGATCGCCAGAAGAGAGCTGTGGACGGTTCATTTCCGCGCCGTCCCCGGCCGATCTCCGGACCTCCCGGGTGCTCGCAAACGCCGTCGGACTCTCGTTGGCGATGAAGAGGTCATCGGTTGACCTCGTTGACCCTCCGGTTGACTGAGTTGACTAGAAGGAGAATGAGGAAAACAAGCAAAATGGATGGGAGTATGTGATCGCCAGGGCCTTACCTGTGCCCAAGGAGTGATGTGGTCGCGCCGGAATGGTCGCCTCGCGCAGCGGATGGAGACAGTGCCTCAACTTCTCCTCCTTCGGGCGGCCAAAGGAGAAGAGCTCCGCGGTCTTCTGCGTGTTGTTCCTGCCACAAAAAAGAAACTCTATAAGACTAATGAAGAGTAGCAAATGTTCAAAACGTGAGAAGACAGCCCAAAAGGTGAGTCCCGTACCCGTTGCGGACTTGAGAAGAGGGGTGGCCAAATGCTATGACCACCCTTCTTCCCTCCGTTTTTGGTTGCGAAACCCCTTTCTAGGTGTGTAGGGAGAGGACCTACGTTCCTAGGGTGAGTGGGAAAGTGTGTGCAACATGCAAATGAACTAAAGAGAGAGTAAGAGAAGAGAGAGGGAAGGAGGTGAAGATCCTCGTTTGCAGGCGATGTAGCTCCTTGTAGTGCTCCTCCAGCTCGGGAAGAAGCCTCCTGGACGTCCCAACTCGTGAGAAGAAGAGGAAGAAGACTTGATGTAGCTTGGGTGCAACTTTCTCTCTCCTTCTTCAAAGGGGCAGCATGTGGACGTCCAGCCTCTCTCCCCTTTTCTTAGAGGGCTCAAGGGGGAGTTATATAGACAGTGGGCTCGAGCTCAGCTGCCTTGGATGCTCAAGTGTGAAGAAACACACTTGTACACATGGCAATCCAAGTCTAAAGGCTCCAACCAATGGGGAGAGGCCACATGGGATTTTTACTGGGTCAAGGGAGTGCCAAGGTGGCCCATATGCCCGTTGGGAACGGTCCCATGCGGTGCATGGGCGAGAGAAAGGCGCTAGTGGGCTATATTCTCGGGGCAGTTGCGCAGACCAGGTAAACCATATTGACGTCAAGCGATCCTGCCGCCAACCTCATGCAGACGTCCAGGGATATGGACGTCAGGATGGGTCAACGTCAAGGGGGCTTGCCGCTAACCAGTAGTCGGCGGCCATCGATGCTGCCGTCTACATGGTATCCGAGGCAAGTCAACAAATGGTCAAACGAGGCTTAATGGGCCAAAAGAGCCTTGCGGGAGATGGGCCAAATCTCGCGTCTACAGGTACCAAAATCTTCTCTTCACTGATTGATTTTGCAGGAAGGTCGTGCACCCAACTCAAATGTGTGGTTTCTTGATAGTGGGTGTTCACGACACATGACAGGAGATAAAGCGAAATTTTCATTCCTGATCAAAAAGGAGGGAGGTTCTGTGACATTTGGAGGTAAAAATAAAGGAAAAATCATTGGATCTGGAAAGGTTGGTCAATCTTCCTCAAACTCAATTGAAAATGTTTTATTAGTTGATGGTCTGAATTATAATTTGCTGAGCATTAGCCAACTATGTGACAAAGGTCACAAAGTTGTGTTTGAATCAGATTTTTGCAGAATAATTGACTCTTCCACTGATGAAATAAAATTCTTTGGAAAAAGAGAAAATAATGTTTACATGATCAACCTTGATAAAAACTTTTCTGAAAACATTTGTCTTGTTGCAAATAAAAATGAAATTGCATGGACTTGGCACAAAAGACTTGGTCATGTAAGTTTCAGAACAATAAATAAACTGTTAAGGCTAAACTTGGTCAAAGGTCTTCCTGAATCTTTTTCTAATGTAGAGAATCAACTTTGTGGGATTTGTGCCCAAGAAAAATAAACCAGAAAATCTTTTAAAACCTTTAATGATGTACTCACATCTAAACCACTAGAATTGCTTCATATGGACCTCTTTGGCCCAACAAGAATTTTAAGTCTTAGTGGGAAAAGATATGGTTTTGTCATTATTGATGATTTTACTAGATTTACATGGGTTATCTTTTTATCCCACAAAAGTGATGTTTGCCTTGAATTAAGGAATTTCTATACCACTGCCTTAACAAGTTTTCCTTATAAAATCAAAAATATTTTGACTGATCATGGGGGTGAATTTGAAAACAAATCTTTCTCTGATTTATGTGCTGAACTTCACATTTTTCACAAGTTTTCTTCACCAAGAACTCCAGAACAAAATGGGGTTGTGGAAAGAAAGAATAGAACACTTGTGGAAATGGCAAGATCCATGCTCTTGGAAAGTAAATTGCCCAAATCCTTCTGGGCTGAAGCTATAAATACAACAAATCATATTCTCAATAGAGCATTGGTCAGACCAAAAATCAGAAAAACCCATTATGAATTGTTGAAAAACAAAAAGCCAACCTTGTCTTATTTCAAAGTCTTTGGGTGTAAATGTTTTGTGCATAACAACAATAAAGAAAATCTTGATAAATTCGATGCTAAAAGTCAGGAAGCCATCTTTCTTGGCTATTCTGAAATTTCAAGACCATTTAGAGTTTATTCTCTCAAAAACAAAACTGTTGAAGAGTCTCCACATGTAGTTTTTGATAAAAATTCCTTTTCAACTCATTATTCTAAATCTTGCAGGGACTGTCCAGATAATGAAGAGGATGACTTCATTGTTGATTCTTCACCAACTGTTGAGGAGAATGAAGACCTTGGTGAAAATTTGAATAATCACTCACCTACTCCAAGTGGATCAGGTAATGTTGTTCCAAATTTAAATGCACCTCAACAGGTAATTCCTGAACACAGATTTTTGAGAGATCACCCAATAGAAAATGTTGTTGGCAATGTACATGATAGGGTAAGAACTAGATCATCATTCTTGAATGCAATTCATGAAGACCCACTAGCACTAATTTCCAAATTGAACCAAAGTCAATTGATGAAGCTCTAATGAATTCAGACTGGATAAATGCAATGCATGATGAACTTCATCAATTTGAAAGAAATTAAGTGTGGGAATTAGTACCTAGACCTAGTGACCAATCTGTCATTGGCACTAGATGGGTATTCAGAAATAAATTGAATGAAAATGGCCTCAAGTCATAAGGAATAAAGCCAGACTAGTTGCCAAGGGGTACAACCAAGAATTTGGAATTGATTTTGAAGAGTCATATGCCCCTGTAGCTAGACTAGAAGCTGTAAGAATATTCCTTGCTTTTGCATCTTCATTGAAGTTTAAAATTTATCAAATAGATGTCAAAAGTGCATTTTTGAATGGATACATAAAAGAAAATGTTTTTGTTGAACAACTCCAGGCTTTGAAAATGAAAAATACCCTAATCATGTTTTTAACCTTCATAAGGCTCTCTATGGTCTTAAGCAAGCTCCAAAAGCTTGGTATGATCGTTTGAGCTCTTTTCTGCTTGAAAAAGGATACTCTAGAGGTAATGTTGATCAAACTTTGTTTACAAAAACTGTAAATAAAAAATAATTGCAGTCCAAATTTATGTTGATGACATAATTTTTGGATCCACAAATAAAAGCATGTGCACTGAATTTGCAAATCAAATGAAAACTGAATTTGAAATGAGCTTGATGGGAGACTTACAATTTTTCTTGGGATTGCAGGTTAACCAAACCAGTGAGGGAATCTTCATAAGCCAAACCAAGTAGGAACTTCTGAAAAGGTTTGACTTCCAGAACCTCAAGCACTCAAGCACACCCATTGCAATTAATGTGAAACTAGAAGAAGATTCACTTGGTAAGTCAGTAGACCTAAAGACATACAGAGGTATGATTGGTTCTCTACTCTATCTCACCACTTCTAGACCTGATATACAATTCAGTGTATGCTTGTGTGCTAGATTTCAAGCAAATCCTAAAGAAAGTCACATGTTAGCTGTTAAAAGAATTTTCAAATATCTTGCTGGAACATGTGATCATGGTATTTGGTATCCTGCTGGTTGTAAATTAGATTTGATTGCCTATTGTGATGCTGATTATGCTGGGTGTAAACTTGATAGAAAAAGCATAAGTGGCTTGTGTTTGTACTTAGGTGGATGCCTAATCTCTTGGGCTTCCAAAAAGCAACACTCAGTTGCTCTATCAACTGCAGAGGCTGAGTATGTTGCAGCTGGTCGATGTGGCACTCAAATTCTTTGGGTGAAACATCAGCTTCTTGATTATAACCAAGAGTTAGGTTGTGTTCCCATTCTTTGTGATAACACAAGTGCCATAAATCTGTCTAAAAACCCAATTCAGCATTCTAGAACAAAACACATTGAAATTAGGCATCATTTCTTAAGAGATGAGGTAGCAAAGAAATCTTTTGAACTCCTCTTTATTGAAACTGAAAAACAAATTGCTGACATCTTCACTAAACCTCTTCCTGACAGCAGATTTTCATCCTTGAGGAGAGAGCTTGGTGTATGCAAATGTCCATCTTCTTGATATCTCTCATTGGGTTGAGTGTTTAGGCATGTTCTGAGGGGGAGTCACTGTTCCATCATTTCTCTTTGCTTCCTTGATTCATGCTGTTCACATCTCTCACAAATCAACTTCCATTTCTTTTTGTCAATAAATTCTTCAACTCACATTGTGTTGAAATTCTTGGTATATCAAATGGTGATTTGAAGAAGGACAAGTTCTGCTTGTCTGGACACCTTCACTATGCGAGAGTATGTGTCTCCGCCAAGTATCAAGAATTAAATATGCAATTGTTAAGGGGGAGCTTTTGTTTTTCAAAAAGAAACATTTCAGTTTTCCCAATTCTTGCTTATCTTTATCCTGATGAAAATTTTTTGGAATCATCATTTTAGGGGGAGCTAATGAATTCACTACTCATTCTTTTACAAAATTCAAGATTCCACTTGAGTTATATCAACTTCCACTCATGATGTGCTCATTAAGTTTGTCTAGAACCTCAAAATGACTTTTTGATTAATCTACTACATTTTTACAGTCAACTCTCAACTATACTCTTCAACACTACAGAAATTTAAATGTCTTTCAAAGACTAAAGGATAATGTGTGCTTTGACTTTAAACACCTCTTTGAAACTGATGTGAGATAAATGATCTCAATTTTATAAAATTCTCCTTACATTTATTTCTCAACAAAGCAATGGCACAAATGCTGAGAAACTACAAACATTCACAATGAATGAAGTGCCATGTATGTCATGAGGTATTTATTGCTATTTCTGTTCAAAGGGGTTCAACAAATCAAAAATAAAAACAAAAGATGTTCTATACATTTTGATGACGACTGAGTAACTGGAAATATTGACGTCTAATAAACGTATATTTTCATGTCAAAAGGTTGTCATTTGCCCCTTGAAACTGGATAATTAGCAAATCTTTAGTAACCAGGGACTATGGTGTGTAAAAAGCATTAGTTCTTGAGTGAACAAAGATTTACTACATTTGATAGTTTGATTAAAAAAAATATGTATCCAAGGAGAATTGCTTAAAATAAACATTTTTTTTGTCTTCCATTAGTTTGCTTAAAGTTGTTTAACTTCCTCACAATTGATTTCAATCTAACAGACATTTTTATTTCTTTGAATTTGGTGAATATGGTAGTTTGTCATTGGCTGTTGGATGTCCTATATCACTCAAACTATCATTTTTAATGGCTCAAGTCACTTAATGAATATATCCTGTAGGTTGTTGTGTAACACTTGAGTTATTGTTGGATTTTTGTCGAAATATGACAAATGAATTCTTTGGCCTCTTAAAAATCCTTGTCTAGTTGATTCCATCCATATTTCATCATTTTAAAGATTTCCCATAATTTACAAATTTTCCTCATGCTCTTATCTTCAATATTTCTTCAGGCCAGGTCGACACAGTCTTCCTTATGTATCGACACAGTCATAGCCCAGGTCGACACACCCATCTCATGTGTCGACACATAGGCTATTCCAGGCGGTTCAAGTCTTGGGCACCGGTTTGGGACTTGGTGTTCCTGCGGGTTATTTTAACCTAAAACCCCTTTTTTATTTCCCAGGTCGACCCATAGCCGCCACGAACCTTTGCAAACGACAAGAGATTTCATCTTTCTTCCCTCTTCCCACCAATTTCTGTCTCCATCTTCTTCACACCATCTCCGAAATCCCCTATTCTTCCTTCTTCTCCTACATTTATGCCTCGCAAGCAAATGCCTCGCCGTGGTGCTCGTTCTAGGGCGACTGCCAGGCCTATTGCAGTTGAAGAACCACCAACTGAGAGGAGAAGCAAGCGTAGGCATGACCCTGTAGAGCAGCCAGGTGCTTCATCTGCATCTCCTACACCATCCAAGAGAGGTAGGGTACCCTCTTCCAGTCGAGGTCCTTCCCAGAGGACATCTGCACACCCTAGGAGAAAGATATTGGTCTCCTCTCCTGAAGTCTCTGAGGAATCTTCCTCAAATTCATCTGGTTCATCTCATCCCTCTGAGGCAACCCCTTCTAAACTGGCTAGTGAAGGGAAATCCATCTGAAACCTAGAGCTGTTGACCTTGAAGATAATGACCTTGCAACTACCTTCCCAGAAGTGCGTCAGTTCTTCAATTTTCAATCTTGGTTGCCCTTCATATCTGAGTTCAGAACCATATATCCAAGGTTAGTACAAGAGTTCTATCTGAATTTAGAGTGCACACCTGAAGGCTACCAGTCAGAAGTCAAGGGTGTTTTGATTGACTTGTCCACATAATTGGCTGCTACATTGTTCAAGGCTCCAGATGCGGGTGAGGATTATCATGATTTTGAATTTGACTTGCATGAAGCCTACTCACTGCTTACTGAACTCCCTGCTGATGAGTCAGATTCAAAGCAAACATATGTCACTAGGTTTAACACAAACACATTCCCACCTGTTTTAAGATTGATCCATCACATTCTCACCACCATAATCACACCTCAAGGTGGTGGAAGAGATAGGCTCACTGACATTCAGAGATTCATTCTCTACCGCATGAAGAAAGAGATAAAGATCAATTTGCATGTCATCATGTATCAGATTATGTCAGAAACCACAAGGAAGGATCTACACAGATCTCTACCTTATGCTGCTCATCTTACATTAGTTGTTGAACACTTTGGAGTGTCTTTTGAAAATGAGCAAGCCCAATCAATCCCAAAGTCCAACATTTATTGTTTGAAGCATTTACAAAAGTTCATGGGATTTAGAATTGAAGGGGATCAAGTGAGAAGAGGTCATGTTGTTGTTGAGGCTCCTATTGCCCCTGAGGTTGTAGAACCTCCTCCTGAAGTTGCTCAATCTCCTCAACATGATCAAGAGGAACAGCCTCCCAATGAGATTGGAGCACCCATCTCTCAGGATGTCCCTCACACACCTCCATTTCATGCCCCTTCACCACTTATCCCTGAAGTGGAAATTCCACCTTTCATTCCCCAATCCCAAGCCTCTACTTCCACTGGTGGACCTTCTGTTCCACCAGTGCTATACTCCTTCTTGAATGACAAATTTGACACCATCACCTTCTCTATCTATCAGATGTCAGAGAACTTTGAGCTCAGAATTCAAAGGTTGGAGAATTCAGTGAATGGTCAGTTTATCAAGCAGAAGGAAGCAGCTGATCATGCCACCCAAAGGTTTAACAGGCTAATTGGTACTTTGGGTGATGCATCCCTTCAGTTAAAGGAACATCAGGACAAGCTGGAAAAGGTCCTTGAAGGGATATTAGTAAATTCTCAGAAGAATTTGTTCAACAGTCAAGAAGCAGTGACTCAGATATCCAAGACTAGACTTTCATTTGAACACATAGTTGATGATATGGAAGGCATGAAAAATTTATCAGCTCACATAGATCATGAGATGTCTGCCCTAAAGAGTGAATTCCGAAGCCTCAACAGGCATGGAGAATTTCCAAGTTCCTCTTCAGGCTCTCCGTCAGTTTCAGCTGATTTATCTGCTTTTCAGTACAACATGTATGACAATAGTCAAAGGTTGGAAGAATTGCTGCACACAAGACTTTCTACAATGCAAACTCAGTTGAGATCCAACCTTGCTGCAATGGAGTCAAGATTGAAGACTATAGAGTCTCTCCTTCTTCCTATTCCTCCTCCACCTCCATCCTCTTGATGGATCTTATCTTTTGATGATGTCAAAGGGGGAGAAGGAATATCTTTGTAATGAATATCTTTGTTGAATGAGAAGGAATACCTTTTATGAATGTCAATGAATGATTGTCTATGAATGGATGAATGTTTGTAAATATCAAACTTTGTATGGTTTTTGGCCATTTATGAAAAGTCATGGTTATTAGTAACATTGTGTCTCTTGAAAGTGAAAATTATCAAATGTTGCTAAATTGTGCTCAATGGCCTTTGATGAATGTGAATGAAAATGTTGAAACATGTGTTCATTGTCATTCAGTGTGTATGTGATTGAATGTTGTGTGAATGAATGGCTTAAAATCACAGTTCTTTAAAATTCAAACTTTCATGTTGACTTAATGTTGCCATCATCAAAAAGGGGGAGATTGTTGGGTTGAGTGTGAATTTAATACATTTCCCCTTATAATTTGATGATGACAAGTTGTGATTTTAATGCATAATGATTGGAACATATTAAATACATCACACATGTAATAACAATGCTCAAAAGACATGTTTCCAAACACATTATATCACATATATTTATGATAATAAATTGGACTAATGATTTATGTGTTTATTTCTCAGGGACATGGTAGTGTCGACACTGGGCATCAATCCCTGAAGAAAATTCATGAGGACAGGGTTCACTGTGTCGACACAGTCCCAGGCAGTGTCGACACTAGACCCAGTCTCCAGAAGTCCCTTTTTCCAGACTGGGACAGTGTGTAGACACAGCCAGTGAGTGTGTCGACACTAGAGCCATCTCCCAGAAGACCTGTTTTGTGGAATTGGGATAGTGTGTCGACACACCCAATGACTGTGTCGACACACTCCGGCTGATTTTTCATCTTAAGTTACACCTGGACACGTGGCCTTCTAGGGATCAATTGGATCGACCTTGGATCATGTGCCCATGTACCCCAAGGGTTCCTTTCGCCATGTTGGGGTATAAATACCTATCTAATCGGCCCCCAAGGAGAAGAACACCTCAGAGCCTTCCAGAAAATTTTCTTTGGTGGCAAGAAGAGGTCTCCTCCCCGTTCCTGCCTTCCCTGTGCTGCTGCAAGCCATTTCTTATCCTTGCAAGAACAAGAAGTGAAGATTGATCCATGAAGATGCAGTGAGATCACTTCCAAGGGAGCAGATCAAGTAGAAGCAGTCAATTGAGAAGACTTCAAGGAAGATCCAGAGGCACAAGTTGCAGAGCATCGCCCAGGGACTTCAAGGATTCACGGATCTTCTCAATTCAGTCTTCTACAAGGGAGTTCTTCTGAAGAACAAGGACTCTACATTCAATTCCTCAATTCTCCTTAGTTCTTCTGAGTCATTCTTGAGACTGTGCATAAAAGCATTGCACCAGTCTCTTTGAATGAACTCTTCATAGATCAGATCATTGCTAGAGGATCTGGATCTTGTTGTTTTTGATCTAGCAAGTTGGTTGTGAGCTTTTGTGCTCAGTTGTATTGAGTCGTCGCACTCAGGTTGTGGTTGAGCAGTTGTGCTCAGGTTTCTAGAGTGGTTGTGCTCCAGAGGTTGTGTGTGAGTTGTTGAACTCAGTGTGTTGGAGTTGTCAAGCTCTAGTGTGTGGTGTACTCAAGTTGAGTAGTGGAGCCTCACTGTGTGAGGGGTGGATGTAGGAATCACATGTTGTGATTTTCGAACCACCTAAAAATCTCATGTGCAGTGGTTTGATCTGTGATTTCATTTCACTTTGCGCTAGATGTATGCATAGGTTTTTTCACTTACACTTCTAATCAACTTGATCACACACTTTAATCACTTAATTCACACAATCACTCATCAGATCTGTGAATTGCTTTTCTAAGTTGACTCTGATTCAAAACATCTGTTTAAATTGGCTAAGCTTCCGCAGTTTTGGCCTAGATCTATTCAACCCCCCCCCCCCTTCTAGATCTGGTCCATTCTATTTTCGATCCTACAGCTTTTGGGGTTTTCAAGACCTATTTTTAGGAGCAGGAATGCAAGGCTTTGCGCATTATTCAGCGGCATGCCTCCCTTCTATCTCCTGCTTTCTACCTTTCTGTAACCCCTCAAGATAAATAGAACAGTTATTTGCTCTTATCTCTTTTTTATCTCTCTTCTTTGTCTCTGAATGATTCTTTTTTTGCTTAATGACAAAAGGGGGAGAAATATAGTATTTCTGAATCCCATCTCTTATATTTTATTTCGCTTATATCTTATTTCACAATTTATTTAGATTTATTTCAGAACATCTTTTATTGTTGCTATGTTTTGTCATCACCAAAAAGGGGGAGATTGATGATCAGATTTTCCCCATGTACTTTAAATAAATTAAATATCTATTTGGGTGATTAACAAAACCAAAACTATGTGCATTTCTACCATATTTTCTATAAGATTTGAGCACAGGAAATCTAACAAAGAAAAATAAGCTAAACTAATAAGTATTCTTCATACCATCATTTACAGTTCAAAGCATATAATTTTCTAAGTACACATTGACTCTCTAGTTGTTATAATGATTTCCTTAGAATCATAACGATTTCCTTATTCACATCAATTTTGGGTCTATAACGATTTCATAAGTCATCACTATTCTATTGAAGTCCCTCTCATAACGATTCGCTAAGAGATCGCAACGATTTGCCTCTCATAACGATTCACTAAGAGATCGCATCGATTTGCTCTTAGAACGATTCGATAAGTGTGCTCATCGATTCCGAGCTCATAACGATTTGGTTATCGCATCGATTTCTTAAGTGAGAACAACGATTTTTTCTCACAACGATTTCTTAAGTGAGAACAACGATTTGCTCTCACAACGATTTTAGTATTACAACGACTCGTAAAGTTTCATAACAATTCGATAAGTTACACAACGACTCAGTCACTGTAACGATTCATTAAGTTACACAACGACTTAGTCGTAGTAACGATTCGATACATTAAATAGCGATTTGTTCAGTATATCGACTCGATAAGTGAAACAACGATTTGCTCGTAACGATTTGTTGATAGTATCATAAAGATTTGTCTCTACAACGATTCGGTTATTAATGCATAACAATTTGTGTGTACATCGACTAGTTTATGAACGTATAATGATTCACTTGAACAGCGACTCATCTTTACATCGATTTCATAAGTCATAATCATATCAATTTCATGGTGTATAACGACTTAATATTCAAACCTATTTTCAGATAGTTTGAAAAGTCAAAGTCTTCCCTCGCCTTTATCTCACATCCATGCATTTATTATGACTGATCATATCACTGCACTGCATGCAAACGATATCTTCTATTTCCATGCTTGTACTGTAAACATCTTTTTAGAAGAACAGAATGGTATTTCCATTTTCACATAAAAATCACTCTAACGTTGACTGACAACAAGAGACAGCCTAGCTGTCTATTGTCTTAGCATTTAATGTGTGCAGGTCTCTGACAGCGCACCTCAATACAACGTTGGACAATATGGAAGATAACGGACATCAAAGAAGATCCTCTCTCTTGTTGCGTGCATGGAAAGCTAAAGACTGTTGAACAAGAAGCACTACAGTGACATGCAGTCTAACGTAAATAAAAGCTTAGAGATAACGGACACTTCAACGTTCAATTTTCAAATGAAAGACATATATAGAAGACTGAAGCTCCAGAAACAGTAGAACACTCACGTCAATCTTTTACAAGCCTTCTGCGAGCATCTGAAAGAGCGAAGCCTCACTCCTTTACTTGTCTAGCTCTTAGTTCTTAGCTCTCTGCATTCATTGTGTTAGTTTTGAGAGCTTTTGTATACTGAGAGTGTCCCTCATCGTAGAACTTTCTCTCTCAGTAGTTGCTTCAAATCAAGCATTGGTCCTTAAGCTTGATCTAGGGGCATATCATCCCTTGAATACATTTCTGTGTTCTTTCCCTTCATGTTGAAGGAAGACCTAGTGGGTTCCAGGGTGTTTGTTTCCCTTCGTATAGAAGGAAGACCTGGTGGGATCCAGGGTGTTGTAATTCCTCTTCAGGCTGTGAAGAGAAGACCAACTGTGGTTGGGTGTGTAAGTGTCCTTAAGGGGGACTGTACCCTTGAGTAGTGAAATCCTGAGGTATTGCTCAGGGATTGGACGTAGGACTCCTGTGGAGATCTGAACCAAGATAATTCCTTGTGTCGTGTGTTTGATTGCTTTGTGTTTGCTATCTTATCTTTACTAACACTAACAGTCATCGAAGTGTGTTTTGTGTAAACATTTTTGTGGACAGATTTTAAAGTGATCAAAATTTTAAATATCCCATTCACCCCCCTCTGGGCTTGCTAGCTTGGCAATAAGTCCTCGCCGTTCAGGACTGTTAACTCAATAACATGCCTGACATGACTCCGTCTTCCGTGAACTGGCCAAAGCCTCGCAAGGGATATCACACACACATGTCCGTGGAAAGATAAAAGAACACGCTGAACATATAAAAGATACCATATCTTACACATGTTCACATAAATGTACATTTTTAGTTCTAAACCAAAGTCATAGTACAAGTACAATTGCCTGGGACAAAACCCCTGAGGCACAACAAGTAAAAGTATTACTCTGCTAATGATGTCGGCCCATCACCGCTGCGGTGCGGTCCCGAACTAGAAGAGGGACGAGAACCCTCCTGCTCTCCTTCACCTAGAAGAAGAAGGGGTGAGCCTCACAAGTCACTGGCTCAGTAGGGCAACTCCCACTAAACGGCAAACCACGTACAAGTGTACAAGCTAAGGAGGGTACGCCACACACGAGTCACAAGAACTGGTTCGCGATACCAGCCTCTGACCCGGACAAACAACACAAGTCTACCTCTCAGCCTTGCAGCCATAGTCGAAAGGTCCAGCTGCCGCTCCACCTCGACAGGGTCAAGAAACTGTGGAGACCAACCAACACCACCCCTGCAGACCACACGGCTGCAGGCCCAAACCTGTCACCTTTAGGGACTCCGGCCCGAGCTCCCTAAAGTGAGGCACTGGAAACAGGACTAGCTGGAGACCAGTATGTCTACTGGTGTTCGTCTCCCAACCACGAGTGTGCTACAAGCGACTGCACACCCACAAACACGAGTCGCTGCCCACTGTCATCTTTCCCTCAACCAGACGTACAACTCAAACTCAGGAGTGAGGGTGTCCAGGAAGACGACATAGACCTTGACGGTACTCACCGTACCGGGACAAAACCCAAGCACCCGGTGCGTGGGTAACTAACTAGAGAGGTAACCACGGAAGGTGTAAACAACCCAACTCGCTATGCATACATATCCAAGTAAAACCCATCGTTATCACTCACGATATAAGCCGATACACCCCATACGAACCCTACATTGCATAACCAGCACCGCCCAGGCAGTGCACCACGGGTAACAGTCAGACTGGCCACAGAACCCCAGAGCTCGGGTGGCCACAATCTAAATGGCGACCAACACAGTGGTCCCTAATCGATGCTTGAATCGCGACGGACCAACCCGTCGCCTTACAGTATGAATCGCAACCGGATAAGTCGTCGCGTTCTCAAAACGCGACGACTGGTTCCGTCGCCTTTCAGACAACAGAAAACCACCCTATTCCTTCATTCCGGAAATCACACCAAATAGTTATACAGGATGATTAAGCAGGAATCAAACATGCATATGAAACCCTAAGCATGCTCTCTATCATGCTTATATGATTTCCAAGCCAAAAACCTCAAACCCTAATCTACACAGCCCATACAAGAGAAAATAGTGAAGAATTCCCCTACCAAATGAGGAAACGTAAAACCAAAGCTGTCTAGACGTTCCCCACGCTCCGATGCACCTCCTCGCGTCGGAACCACGCCGAACGGACAGCAAAACAACCGAAATCGCCCCAAAATCCTTCAGTAAAACCTCCCTCAGCTTACTGCACTTTTCGGCCTAGGGCAGAAGCCCAAACTACACAGAGTTTAAATTGCAACGTATCAAGTCGTCGTGTTTCTAAACGTGACGTATTCCGTCGTCGCGATTCAACTCCGACGCTTCTGCATGCGCCACGCGGCACGCATGCAGCCACTCTCACGTAGAAGCGGTGTTTAATCGCGACGGGGCAGGTGGTCGCGTTAATGTAAGAATCGCAACGACTATGTTGGTCGCGTTCTTAATGAACCTGCCAGAGGTCTGTTTGGGCTGGAGTTTCCAACCCTCCAGCCTCCCAACCTGCCATACCTACCTACAAACACATATGTAAATATACCAACACAACTAATGGGCCACACACTGGCCCCCAAACTCTGTAAACCATGATCCGAACATTCAGGATATTACATGGGTGTTATGTCGTACACCCTGATCATTAAACCCCCGTGAGTAAATAGCCTTTCGGGCGCTCCTCCCAGGACCAGATCGGGCCCTTTATAATGTTGCCTAGCATGGTTATGTTTGTTATCTTAGACAATCAATTGATGGCCAAATAGAGTACCAAGAATAGATTAGAGTAATTGAAGAATAGATGAGATTATAGAGAGAATGTGATTAGATGAGAGGATAGAGAACGTAGGTAAGAACAAGGGTCATATTCGTAAAACAATGATAAACAGGCGATAGTATCAGTTGCACAACACACACTATCGTGTGTCGGTCGTCTGGTGGAAGTCACTGTCTGCCCACTAGCCATGTTTCGAACACAGGCCAGAGGTTCGGCGTGATCTCAAGGTAAGAGAGTACAAGCTATGGCCGTTGGATCATGCTAATCCCTAAGGGTAAAATAGATTTTGATAGTACACCTTCTCGTCGGCAATGGACGTGCGCCAAAGTCAAGGAGTCTTACGGAGGCCTCGATAAGGAGTTCCTGATCCTGTCAGAAGTATTCCCAATGGAGAGGTTATCCAAGCCAAGATAAAGTGTGTATAGAAACGTTGTCCATCTTGCCTGGAGTGCTCGAAGGCAGAGGGACGCGACGACGATATTAAATCATGCGAATAAATCGAAGACAAGTCCATTTAATAAAATAGGGAAATTTACATGAATAATTGCACTAACTTACCAGATATATTATTGAGCAATTTTTGTAAGGTCTCATGGCAAAAATTCATATTTGGTGTGTGCATGTGAGAGAAATTCAAAGATAGTATAAGAGAGTTGTGCACACATTTTATAATTAATAAAATCATGAGATTATTATCAAAAACACATTAACATATTGTTATTGCTCATGACAATGCATTACAGGGGTTAAACCATGATTATATGGCATGATTAGCAAGGTGGACATGAAAATTAGGGTTTTTGGAATAGACAGTCAGGTCACGGCGTTGGCCAACGTCGTGTTAAGGTTGTGACAGACTGGGCCGACTTGACGGCCATGTTCTAGTTGCGATGGGTCGGGCCGACATGTTAAGTCCAGCCGAGACGCCGACGCGACGACAAGATTATCGTCGCGACGTGTCGGGGCGACGCGTTCAGGTCGAGATCGGCCTGATCAGAAGATCGTGACGCAGGGTCCCGTCGCGTTAAGAATGCGACGTAAGGCCTTGTCGTGACCCGGTTGAGAATGCGACCTATCAAGTCGTCGCATTCTCAGGGTCTCGGCCCGAGCTCAGAAGGTTGGTCAGGTCACCTTGGGCTGCGGTCCATGCAACCAAAGGCTTGACACATGGGTCTTTAAAAATCAATATTAAATCGTATTCTTGATGAAAAATCATGAAATCAGTTTTAAATTGAACTAGACTTGCAGGGATATCAACAATAAAGAGTAATTAGACTTCTAACATGGTATGGGCATGTTATGATTAGTGTACTTCACGATAAACCATAAATCTGACATAGTGATGCAAAACGATTTAATTCAAAAAGATTACTTGATAGAAATTGGAGAAATGGTGTCAATAGATTCTTGACATCATGTAACATGTAAGATAAAAGTTTCAGAGCACAAGATCAAGTATAAACAGGATTTAGGTTGAACATGTTGAGTTGGATACATGTTCTTAACAGAACTTGAGCATGAAATACTCATAAACAACATGATGAAAATTGGAGAAAACATTGGGTTTTCAAAGCTAGGATCATGGTCTATCTAAGGCCGAATTTAATTTATTTTTGCTTGAGAGATTGCCTACCATTGAGCACTTTTGTGATCCTAGGGTAAGAACGTGAAGAAGCTCTCCTTCCAAGCCTTCTCCTCCACGAATTCCTCCTCCTTTGGCCTCCTTCTCAAGTCCAAGAGATCTCAGATGGACATTAGGGTCGGCCATGAGGGTTTGAGGGGCTTATTTAAAGGTAATGTGGTGTTGTTTCCTAATACAACTCTACCTCTCCTCCAACTCTGAATTTTTCATATTTATCTTCCCTTTTCTAGTATAAATCATCTTATTTGGGTTGGGATGGAATTCAATTTCGTGGCTAGCAAGTTAGGGTAAAGTTAGGACTCTTATATATATATATATATATATATAATATATGAGTCATATTAGTACTTTATTTAACCCTTTTTAATCAAAGGATAATGTAATTACGAATTTTATAGTATTTTCTTTATTATATCATTTTAAACTCAATTAAATATGAGTCTCCTATATTTATCCCAATTTCCTCTTATCAAAACTCCTTTTTAGATGAAGATAGAGCCAGATTTCATTGCTATGGAATTAGTCTAGGATTATGACTCTTTTTAGGATAATTACATGAGTTGTAAAGAGATTTTATTGCCCTTTTTAATTTACCAATAATTTAGCCACAATTTAATCATATTTATCTCCCATCCATCATTTGGACTCTTGCTTTTGGCCCAATAACCTATGTATGGATCAATTGTACAACTCATAAACTTAATTTACTTAATGAGTTTTAATTACCCCTTTTAAATTAGAGAGTTTATTCATGGGCCAAAATTGTCCATTGGTCTAATTCTCATAATTGACTATCACTACACATGTTTGGAGTCTACCCACACTTTTATTTTGATTTATAATTCACTTTGGCACATAAGATAATGGGTTCTCCGACTTATTCCTTTATTACGATGATAAGTCGCAATAATTCTTAAACTTGGTCCAAATGATTTTTCTATGCCCAAATTTCTTGATGGGTCATTAGAGAATATTATTTAAGGTATAACTATTATTTTTACAAAATTTTATATGCGTTTACACACATGAAATAATAATATGTACCTTTTTACTAGTTTTAAATTATAAATCGATAATTTTCAATTTATATTTCATTTTTAATTAATAAAATTCTGGGGTATTACATTTGATGTGCTTATGACAAGTTAGACCAAGTGGAAGAATGTTGGTTTTACCCGATATTGTGGTCCACTTGTAATGGGCTACACAACATAAACACACCATGAGGTCCAATTAACGGAATAAACTCATGGGCTTAACCTATTAAGTGCTCATTAGGTTCCTATTATGGGTGGGATCATCTTCAGGCTCATTGGGACTAGTCCCTCCTCTCTATAAATATATATATGAGACTCACCATCATGTCACACAGACTACAGACATATAAAGAGAGGAAACCAGAGGGAGATCGCAGCGGGTTACGCGTCTCCCCTTCCTGACGTCTGTGCACGTTGATCGTCTTCCAGGCATCGTCTTCCTCCTCGCACGTGGGATGACTTCCGCATCAGGTACACATCCCAACAGTTTCTACATCAATTTCATACTTCAAAATATAAAAAATAAAATTAAAAAAAACTTAGATGTAGATTCGGTCTTTACCTTGAAGAGCCTAAAACTAGCTGAAATCGACTTTACAACCACACATTTAATGGATAAATGGATGAAGACCACTTTCTTAACAAAAAAAAACTGAAAAGAAAAAAAGAAAAATGGTGAAAAAAAAGTGTGGTGGCAGGAGGGGGCAAGCTTCATTGTCGGTTGTGCAGATTAAGTGAGGGCGGCGTTTGGGTGGGTGGAGAAGAAGAAGAAAAGATAGGCTTTTAAAGATATTTGAATCTTCATAGGTAACATCTAATATTGAACAAGATTGGTACCATATCAAATAAGTCGACTTCAAATGATGGGATAAGATCACAATAGGTCATGCCGCCGTATACCGCGGTGGCACGGCCGACCTCGTACTTAAGCTCCGCCAAGCCTAGGCACAGTCGATTTGATATAGGTTGATCAATGAATTTTAATTAATATAAGTTTATTTCATCTTCCAATTTAGTACCTAAATAATATCAAATCAAGATGAAATTTTGAACACAAGATAATTGGAAAGTGATATATTTTATGATAATTTTAGTTTATTTTTTTAAATAAAATTTTGTTAAGTAAAAATTACTCTAAATTTTAATAAATCAAGTTAATCTCGATATTTGTGTCTCAAAAGTTCTCAAAAAATATATTTTTAATCAACACAATTTTTGATAATTATGGTAGTTTTAAATTCATCTTGTTATCGAAGTTTGGTGACGTCCTATTGTGATACATGTGACCAAAAATTGTATTTGCATGTGATAAGATTTGTTTAATGGGTGTCTAATTGAAATGAAATTTCAAACATAAACAAATAATGATGATATAAAATTATAATGATTTTAGTTTTTAATTAATTTTTCGTCAAGTAAAACTTACTCCAAAATTATTAGGTCGACTTAATCTTAATATATATGCATCAATAATTTCTAATATGTATATTTTTAGAATCAGTATATTTTTTTGGTAATTATGATTACTTCAAATTTGACATTATTTTAGAACCGGATGTTGTCCCGTTAAGGTGCGCACAATTGTACCATAATTATATTAATAGCATGAAAATATTTTGAAATTAAGGATAATTATGTTTTATGTAAGTAGTCATGTCTTACATATAATTTGCTATCTCTTTTAATTTTTTAGTATCATATTATTATTTTATTATAAATTTTGTGACGTTACAGTTTTGTTTCTATTTTCGGATTCTTGGTGTTGACCAAATGAAATATATCGGTCATATCATAATATTATATAATGATCACATTGGAGTTAATGGTGTGGTGGTAGTGGAGGTGGTGCTGACCGACTCAGACCGCTGCAGTATTATATTGTACCATCCAATCTATATAATAGTATTAAATTATGAATTTATATGGTCTAGTAGTCCATTGAATCCCAATAGATTTTACGATATGGATATTGTAACAATACGGTCGTTCGGATCCGGGTTTATCGAGTCTATGTGTAGTGCTCTTGACCAAGAGATGATCAATGGCCTGTTTTCGTGGTTTGTGTACACAGGGAGAGCAGTGTGGGCCGGTTATCCCAGCCCATTTGCACTGCTGGTTCACAGTTTGGAATCGCGGCGGAGGCAGGCGACGCGATCTGAACGTGTCGGCCTTGCCGGACGCGATTTCAGGAACCGCCTTTGTGACACGTGGCTCGGATTTCCGTTTGGCATCGGACAAGGGGGACGCATTTAAAGGGTTTAAACGCGGTGTCTGCCTTAGACGCGATTTCAATCAGAGTTTTAAGTGCATCGTTTCGGCCAGACAGAGCAGAGGAGGCTCTGTCCGGCGCAGGGGAGGATGTTGTGGCTTCTCCGACGAGGATTTCTGGTGATTTTGACTTCTGGCGGTCCGTGCGGCGCGGGAACCACGCGAGGACGACTCTCGGAGCGTGGGCGTGCCGTTGGCGAGGAGGTTTTGACGTTCTTTGGCTTCTTTCAGTTGGTAGGGAGACTTCCTATCCTATTTATAGTTTAATGGCATGTTTGGTTTGGGTTAAGGGTTGGAGCATGTGATGGTGGTTTGCCCTTAGTGTGTTTTGCATGTTTACAGCTTTGCACGGAATGGATATTTGGTTTTTGTGGTGATTTCTCCCGGGTGGAAGTGGGGGGTTCAGCCTGTGAGCGTTGAAACGCGGCCAGGACAGCGGACGCGTTCATGTGAACGCGACACGCTGAGCCGGCGCATTCTGCTTTCCGATATGTTTATTAAGTCAGTTGTCGGGTCGCGACCTTGTGGTCTGTCGCGTTAGCGTTAAACCCGGTGTCAAGGTCGGACGTGACTATAGGTTGACCAAAGGTTTGACCGGCTTGGGTTTGGTGGCGTCGTGTCGGGCCGACGCGACCTGGTTGCGTCACTAAGGCCTATCGCGACAGCCTTTTGAATAGCGTCTGAAGGGGCGGACGCGACATGGTCGCGGTCCTTGGCCCTGTCGCGACAAGGTTTGAAATGGCATCCAAATTGGTCGACGCGTTTAGTAAGGCGTCGACTGTTGTCGACGCGTTTTGGCTTCTGAGGAGGTTCTGCATTGGGTGTTAGGCAATGAAGGTCTAGTGTAGACCTAGCCCGGATCTGTGGTAATATTTAAATGCGTTATGTAGTGTGAGTTGCCATGGAGGTCACAATGTGACCAATGACAGGCGAGTTTATGTTCCGGTATCGGTATGCTTATGTATTGTGTTAAGCATGCCTATGTATTATGATTGTGTTCCGATATGGTTAATGTGTATAAGACTAACATGTGGTCTTGGCGGTCATGTGATGACCCCGTTAATGAGTGGTAGTGAGTAGGATGGCTTGAGGGTCATAGGGTGACCGATGATAAGCCATTCCTTACACTTGAGTACTGTGTGTTGTGTATGTGTCGGCGTTGGTTAGCTTAGAGGTCACATGGTGACCGTTGACAAGCTGAGCTCGACACTTGTATACCATGGTTTATGATACAAAATTGTATATTGTGCTTTGTGTGCTTACTGAGTCTGGTGGTCTGGCGCCTAATTCGGAATACCTCTCTAGTCGATTACCCTAGCACCGGGTGCTTAGGGCTTGTCCCGGTACGTGTGTACCGTAGAGGTCTGAGTCGTCTTCCTGGACACCCTCCTCTTGTGCTTGAGTAGTACGTCGGCTGAGGGGAAAGATGACTAGGGGCAGCGACTTGTGTTTGTGGGTGTGCAGTCGCATGTAGCGCGCTCGTGGTTGGGGGACGGACACCAATAGTCGACACTGGCCCCCATCTAGTCCTGTTCCATCCTCACTTTAGGGTTCTCGGCCGGAGTCCCTAAAGGTGTCAGGCTTGGGCATGCGGGGTGTGTGACCTACAGGTTGTGGTGGTTAGTTAGTCTCCACTGTTCTTGGTTTGTTGTGGAGCGGCAGTTGGACCTTCTGTCCATGACTGCGAGACTAAGAGGTAGTTCTTGTGTTTTGTTGTCCGGGTTAGATACTGGCATCATGAACCAGTAGTCCATTCCCGTGTGGTGGCGTTGTCTCTGTACCGACTCGTGTTTGACCACTGTTTGTGGTTTGTGTGTGAACCATTGGTTAAGGTTATAACCGTGAAACTGATAACCGTTGTGGTGTGCCCTGGAGGTGGCACAGTTCTATGGTTCAATGTTGTACCTCTACATGTACCCCTCGTGGGTAGAGTTGTGTTGTGGTACGTGAGTCCGACCTCAGCTGGTGTTGAGGTGAGACCGTGCGTACTGTGGAGGTCTTGTGGTGTGATTCTCCACGTGTTAAATAGATTGGTTTCCGATTACGATGTGGTTTACGGGTGTTGGCTGGTTGTCGCCAATCCTGATGCTCCATGTGTAAGGTTAGCCTGTGAGACCATAGCCTAGGCAGTGGTTTGCCGGTGAAGCTTATAGTCGAGGTGGTTTGGTTGTAGAGCAAACTAGCGGTGCTAAGCTAGTCTTGTGTTTTCCCTTTACTTTCTGAGGATCGGGGTTTAGTCGGTGTGATTGTGGTTAGTTGTAGTTTAACATGTTTGTGTGTGCATGTTATGTTTCGGTTGTCGGTATTGCCTGTGAGACCCTTTGGGGTTGAGGTCTTTTGTGTAGTTGTGTTTCTTTGTGAGAGGTCCCTACTGAGCCAGTGACGTGTTGAGGCTCACTCCCTTACAGTCTGTTTCAGGTGTTGGCCGACTTAGCAGGCGTTGGCTGACTTCGGCGTGGTTTACGCAGAGTAGTGCAGACTTGTACCACCAGCAGTAGAGTAGTTGAGTCGTTTGAGCTTGTGCTCCCTTGGGGTATGCCCCAGGTAGTTGTACTCTTTAATTGGACATGTAATATTGTAAATGTGGACTATTGTACATTGTGGTTATAGTTATATACACTTGTACTTTCATGTGTGATATACTATAATTATGGTCTTTTATATTTGTACTGGACACGTGTTTGTGATATCCCTTGCGAGACTTTGGTCCGATCGCGGGAGACGGATCTGGATATGAACCCTTAATGGGTATAGATATCCGAGGCCATTATAGATATTGATCTGTCGAAAATTTTCATCAATAATTCTGATTGTTTTTTATAGTGTGGTGAACTCCTTTCTAATGAGAATTGAATCCCGTGGATGATGTCATATTGGCTCTCCAACTTAATTATAAGATCTCTATTGAGAAACTTATTGTGAACGCCCTACAGGAAGAAGGCCCCTCCTTCGCAAAATCTCCTTGGTGATGGATGTGGATGTTCTTTTCCACTCCCGCGCAGCGCGTTGCTACTCTGGAAGGTTCTCGAACGTTGAGAGTGCTCCCTCGTTGGCGTTGGATGGGTGCTGGTTGACTTCTTCTTGCTCTTTGACCCCCCCCCCCATTTGACCAGTTTGACCTAAGAGAAGAACAAAGAAACCAGCCAAGAAAGTGAGGGGAGGTGATCGCCAGGGCCTTACCTGTGCTCAAGGAGATATTATGATCGCGCTGGTGACGTGGCCTCTCGCAGTGGTGGATGGCAAGACTTCAACTTTCTCCTCTTCGGCCAGCCAAAGAAAAGAAGCTCCACGGTCTTACTTGAAGTGTTCCTGCAACAAAGAGAGAGCTATTAGACTTTGAGGAAGTGCAGTAAACATCCAAAAGTAAAGAAGAGTGACCCAAAAGGTGAGCCCCGTACCAATTGCGGGCTTGAGAAGAGGGGTGGTCAAATGTTATGACCACCCTTCTTCCCTCCGTTTTGGGTTTCCCTTTTGGGTGTGTAGGGAGGTGCACTACGTGCCTAGAGTGTGTGTGTGTGAAGTGAATAACATTCAAAACTAAGATAGAGGAAAGGGAAAAAGGAAGAGGAGAGGGAGATGATCCTCTTGTGGTAGCGTGGATGGCTGCTTTATGGGCTCCTCTAGCTCGTGGTGAAGCCTCCTCAACGTCCCAAGTGTTGAGAGGAAGAGAGGGCACAAGGTGGAAGCTCTCAAAGGCTTGAAATGGATTTTCTCTCTTTTTCAAGGTGTCAAAACTTCAGCTCGTCCAACATCTCCCTCCTCCACTTAGAAGGCCAAGGAGTGACATATATAGGCAGTGGGGGTGGAGCTAGTGAGCATAGGATGCTCAAGTGTGAAGAAACACACTTAAACATGTGGCAATCCATGTAAAAAGGCTTAGACCAATGAGAGGGGGCCAAGTAGGATTTTTACTGGGTCAAGGGGGTGCCAAGGTGGCCCATTTGCCCTTTGGGAACGGCCTCATGCGTTGCATGGGCGAGAGAATGGCGCGAGTGGGCTATATTCTCGGGCAGTTGCGCAGACCAAGTAAACACGTCAAACGATGCTACCGCCAACACCATGCAGACGTCAACCTCTGTGGACATCAACCGAAGTAGACGTCAAGGGACTATGCTGTCAACTGGGAGTCAACGGCAATCGATGTTGCCGTTAACATGGGATCCGAGACAAGTCAACAAGCGGTCAAACAATCCTTAATGGGCCATGATCCATGCGGGGATGGGCCAAATCTCACGTCTACAAATGCCCCTTCGAGACATCCGCTCTTGCAAGGGAGTGAAGTGGACTAAAAGGTTGGTGTCACGGTAAACAAAGGACGCGGAGATTTGAATAAGGGTCCATCTCCGAGGATAGGAATTCTAGCAAGCCACACGAATGAGTTAGGCTAGAAACAAGTGACGAATCGTCTGAGAGACAAGTGTGAAAATTAAGGAGGGAGGGTGATCTACCCATGTAACTACAATTGCAACCCAACGGTAGGGTTCCCGGCATTGCCAAGTAGGACTTTGACTAGTTTCTGGTGTTGTCTGAGTCAAAGGAGTTGTAATATGACGGTTGAATCAGGAAAATCTCACAACCAAAGTCCTTCGGGACCCGTTGACATAATCAAGACGTTTGTCCAATCAGGGGGGTTGTGAAGACAAAAGGGATTGGTTGTACTCTCAAAGGATTATCAAAAGATTCTAACTGGAATCAATGTTTGGGATGCCGGAAGTCCAGAATTAAGCTCATGACTGGCGAACGGTTCACATGAACTCAATAAGACTGATTGACTACTTGTGATTTGCACAATGGGACTGTTTGGGATAATAGGAGAATGGGCAACAAAGACTCGTTATCAGCTTGGTATTCAAGAGGGTGGTGCTGATTTGATTGGCCAATTGAGCGGAGTGCCACGCAGCGATTTGAGGAAAATCTCATTTTTTTTTCTTTTTGAGTTAGTAAAAGGATGTTAGCAGTGAAATCCTAAATGCATGTTGGTGTGGGTTTTCTATCTAAAATGCAAGTTAGAACCAGAGGAAATTTCTAAGGCCATGCAAATAACTGAGAGATCGCAAACTCATCATAGTTTTGGTAAAGGAGAACTCTGGGTTCACGGTCGCCAAGCTATTCGCCTCTGGTGACTAAACCTATGTTAGACATACCTGTACAACACTCAAGGTCATATGAGTGTCCTTGGATTTGATACGTCGCATGTGCTTCAACATCCTGAAAAATAACTTGAAGCACAAGATGAAAAATAATAGCCATATGAATGATAAAGCTCTGAAAATTTGCCACAGTTGACGTCAACCCCGATTGCCGCCAACTCACAGTTGACGTCAACATATCATGTCGTCTTCCAGAGTAAACGTCTATAGAAGCTACCGTCAACAGCAAACTGACGTCAAATGATGTTGACGTTAACCTACGAGTGGATTAAACCGAAAAAAAAGCAATTGGGAGGCCATTAGGGCTCTTATGCTTTTGTTCATCCAATGTGTGCTTCAATGATTTGCCATTTTTTTTTTGAATCAACACCTGGCAACTATCTTTAGGCAATGAAGGAGTGCGAGGCTGATGAAGTAAAGGAAAATTGACCTAGCAGAAATATGGAGAGTCTTCATGGCAATAACCTTGCCTCTCGTGAACAGATTAACATGAAGTGTGTTTTCAAAAAGGGAGTTGTCGTCCTCAACAAAAACTTGTCCTTCCGACACCTCAGAGGTTTGAAATCCTTAAGGGAGAAAGGAAGAATAAGGGGATAAACTTCTCGAGAGGATCAACAAAATCGTTAAATGGATGAGCTGAGACACTCTTGACAACATGCCCCTTCATGTGATTTCAGACTATCTAATTTTTGACTTGTTTGCCCCTACACTTTTGCAAGGTGCTGATTGGATGAGAGAACCTGGCCATGTGTGGCTTAGCGGGCTCAAGGTGAGGTGTTTTGTGAACCCCAGGTCAGAACTAGCAACCCCTACTTTGCTGAGCACCCATATTGCCCTACCGCAATGGGCTAAGAAAAACTCAAGCAATGTAGCATTTGACTTTGTATTGGATGGAGGGATTTTATCTCCAGGCACTGTCACGACTAGGCTCTTTTTCTTTTCTTTTCTTTTGATTGATTTTTCTTTGTTTCTTCTTTTGTTTGCCTGCGGGGACACTGCCCTCTTCACGTGCTCTGGTGTCTTAGTCTCACCTTAGGGGAAAGGGTGCTGAGTGTCTTGATCAGTCGAGTGGAAGAAGGAGGAGGATTGTAGCCTTTGTTGCGTCTTGAGACAAATAACTGTCTTGGAGTGACGACTTTAATTTTTAAGATGTGTGGTGTGTGTATTTTGATTCGTTCTCCAAAAGCTTAGTTGTGACGCCAGACAGAAATCTCTATGACTTTGCTAGACCAAGGTCCTTGGTTCACTCAAGTGCCTTTTACTTCTTAACATGTGATTTGAGATGCATGACAGTTGCCAATCTATTGACTCTATTTT
Organism: Colocasia esculenta; assembly: GCA_014218235.1. Lineage (NCBI taxonomy): Eukaryota > Viridiplantae > Streptophyta > Magnoliopsida > Alismatales > Araceae > Colocasia > Colocasia esculenta. Next base: position 22,920,559 of record CM024761.1, on the reverse strand, counting down.
TTTTTGGATTTTTTTTGGATTTTTTTGGGTAAAAATTTGACAAAAATAAATTGAACATTCTAAAAATGGTATGTACAATGAGTGGGAACATTCCGAGCGGAATGCCCCTAGGCAGAGATCTCACATGTGCCTTCTAGCCATTGTCGAAAATGAGCCTTATGAAGTAGAATGGCCTCAGGTGATTAAATGCTCTCAAGGAGGTACCTGCAAAACAATATGTATCTTTTCCGCATGACAACCTTGGATAGTAATGGTGAGAAGTGAAACAAGGAGAGAGATAGAAGGCAAGAAGAAAGGACTTGATGGCGATAGATGCGAATTGAGTAAGGTAAGGATAGAGAATGTACAATAATGGAAAGATGAGGGAGCACGCGATGAACAACATGGTCCATAGGAGGAAGGCGTGCCCCTTGTGATAGGGTGAGCGTTGGGAAGAAGCGAGCTCCAACAAGTCGGGAGGTTTAGGAAGAGTGAGTGAAGTGGAGTCCCCCTCAAGCATAAAGAAAAGAGTTGAGCTTGATAGAGACAAGGATGAAGTTCTCATGACCAGTGTGGATTTTTCTTGAGAAAGGAGTGTGGGGAGCTGAAATGGTGTGCCCCAAACCCGAGCTGAATTACACATCACAATGATCCCAACATTTAAAGATGGCTCGATATGAAATTGGCATAAGAATAAACAACAAACCATATAAAGGATGGTATGCCCTTGAAGCCAAAGCCAACACATATAACAAAGTAGCCAAAGTGCCCCCTGAAAGTGCCCTGTTTGAAAAGGAGGTAGATGGATCCAGCTAGAATGAAAGGTTGCCCCTGTTCTTGAATGATAGGCAAACTGTAAGGAACTGAGTGGAGAACAAATCACTTCGAGTCCTTGTTGAAAGGGTCAAACATGAATGAGATTGAGAGACTCGAAGAACAGTTAAGGGAGTTGACTTGATGAGAGGAAGGGGACCAAGCATTGCAGGGAATGAGCTGGGTGTAAGCTTTGCAATTAAGCTAACATGGCACGTCAGCCTGAGAAAAATTGGCTTGGTCTCTTGTGGAGTGGGAAGAACAACCCTTAAGAAAGCTTTAGCATATTGCCAAAGAATAATGGCCCTATATCCTATAGGTCTCGGATATTCAGGTTCCAGCAGCAAAGGATTGGGGATCTGCAAAGCTGCTCTTAAGATAGGTGATAGAATGATCTGGATTTGCAATGGCTCGGCAACTTGATTAGGTGGCTTGGAAATTTGGGTGATGGTTTGAGTTGAGTAATGACTGGATGCCCCTAGCTTGCCTGGTTCTCTGGCTGCAAACTCCTCCTTAATAGGTGTCTCTACCTCCTCTATCACCTCTTTGTTTGGGCAAGGAAATGTTGAAACCGCTCCTACAATCATGGGTTGGATGGATTTCTCTCCTATCAATGCCTCGTGTACAACCTTCTCATGATGGACTGACTCTTTTCTCCCTAGAATGAGAGTAAATGGAGTGTGAGACTGAAGGAATGGTTGGTTGTGATCTCACACTTTTAGAAGGAGGGAGATTGAATTGGAGCCTTTGACTCGGGTTTGGATGAGAATGTTGTATAGTAGAGGTGGCAGCAGTCCAAACAGGGTCACAACTTGAAGGTGGTTTGAACTGGACTGGGCGAGAGGGGTCCTCCAAGTAGGACTCAAGAATTCTTGCTCGATCACAAAGTTGAGCAAATGTGGAAATGTGACTAAGCTCAAGTAAGGATCGAAGCTCAAGAGTGGAATTATAAATTAGAAAAGGGATAGCTTGAGACTCAGAGATGCCCAAACCTGATCTAAAAGCCATATCTCTCCACATGATAGCAAACTGAAGGAAGGATTCATCTGGTTTCATTTTCTCCACTGCCAAATTGGAAAGTATGGGGGTTGGACTTGCCAAATGTTCAAAATAAGCTATAAACCTTTCTGAAAGAATGTCAAAGTTGACAAGGTCTATAGCTGGGAGAGATATGAACCATGAAAGGGCCTCACCTTCAAGTGATTTGTAAAATAAATAGACAATTAGGGCCCGATCATGAAACCATTGACAAGAATCCATAAGAAATTTGGCAAGGTGAAAGTGAGGATCAGTAGTCCCATCATACTTTCTGTATTTGGGAAACTTGAATCCTGGTGAAAAATATACAGGTGGGAGTTTACAATAGCTTTGAAGAGAGTGAGTCTTAGACATGGACAAAGACTCAGCCAAGAGTCTCCTAACAAGACCCTCCATCTCTGACCTGGAAATATATTTAGATTGAGTAGGGGGTGTGGTTTGGACATAGGGTGGATAGACAGAGGGAGCAGTTGGAATGGGAGTAGGTGCAGGAGGGGGAGGAAGAGGAGTGGAGATGGGGACCCGGGATGGGGTGACCGGCCTAGGAGTGGGCTTGGATGAAGAAGCGTGGAATGGAGATGGTGAGGAAGGTGAAGCCGTTGCCTGGACAGTATGCTTGGAAAGCATGGAAATGATGTCCTCGGGCGAATAGCGGGATAAGAGTTTGGAGAATTCGGGGTCAACTTGGGCTTCTTGGGCATATGTGGGATTGACCCTCAAACTCACCTCCTCATTATTGGCTTGAAAGGAGGATTGAACTGACTCTTCAGGCTGTATGTTAGAGTTAACCATTCCGACAAACTCATCAAAAAGCCGGATTGTTAGTCATGTTGACGGAGTTCAACCAAGAGTGTATTAGCAACACAACCTACTGATTTTAAGGTGATTGGGCCGATTAACTACACTGTTATTAGAAGAAAAGTGGATTTCTACTCAAACAATGTTGTCAAACAACGTCCCAAAAAATTTTTAAACATTGAAGTTGTGTGTTAACTTGACTTACGGGGGCCGGTTCTCTCATCTCTCACTCAAAACTAGGTGAGTAGGCGAACTAACTGGGAGGGTAAAGGTCCTCCGGCCCCGTACCGTGAGGGAATCTACAGAATTTAGGGACTTATGGAGTTCTCCTTGAAGCCAACCCGATTTACCCGAGAGGGAATCCCCGAGTAAAAGGTTGTGAATCAAGAAGGGGCAATCCTAGAATGTGTGGGGAGGCTAAAACAGAAGAGAATAAGGACCCACCTTGTGACTAAGGACCGTTAGGGATCAAACAAAAAGACGAACATATCAAAACAACAAAAAAACAGCTTCTGTGAAATAAACGGCCACACAGTAGACGTTAAGTTCCTCAGAAAACAGTAAACAGCAGGATCGATGGACAATGACTATGGGTTAACGACAGGAGATATTGACGCTGAGAAGAAATAAACGGCAAGAACAGTGGACGTTTACCTAGGTAGATGTCAAGATCGCTTGACGTCTACCTGTGTAAAGACCGAAGACCGTAGCAGTAGAAGTTGTCCCACCGTGATCGCCAAAGAGGAGCTTGTGGACGTTCCGTTCCGTTCCCGCACAGCGCGTTGCTACTCGGAAGGTTCTCGAATGTTGAGAGTGCTCCCTCATTGGCATTGGATGGGTGCTGGTTGACTTCTTCTTGCTCTTTGACCCCCCCCCCCCCCCCCCGTTTGACCAGCTTGACCTAAGAGAAGAACAAAGAAACCAGCCAAGAAAGTGAGGGGAGGTGATCGCCAGGGCCTTACCTGTGCCCAAGGAGGTATTATGATCGCACTGGTGACGTGGCCTCTCGCAGCGGTGGATGGCGGGACTTCAACTTTCTCCTCTTCGGCCGGCCAAAGAAAAGAAGCTCCAGGGTCTTGCTTGAAGTGTTCCTGCAACAAAGAGAGAGCTATTAGACTTTGAGGAAGTGCGGTAAACGTCCAAAAGTAAAGAAGAGTGACCCAAAAGGTGAGCCCCATACCGGTTGCGGGCTTGAGAAGAGGGGTGGCCAAATGTTATGACCACCCTTCTTCCCTCCGTTTTTGATTTGGAAAACCTATTTTGGGTGTGTAGGGAGGTGCACTACGTGCCTAGAGTGTGTGTGTGTGAAGTGAATAACATGCAAAACTAAGAGAGAGGAAAGGGAAAGAGGAAGAGGAGAGGGAGATGATCCTCTTGTGGTGGCGTGGATGGCTGCTTTGTGGGCTCCTCCAGCTCGTGGTGAAGCCTCCTGAATGTCCCAAGTGTTGAGAGGAAGAGAGGGCACAAGGTGGAAGCTCTCAAAGGGTTGAAATGGATTTTCTCTCTCTTCTCTCAAAGTGTCAAAGCTTCAGCTCGTCCATCATCTCCCTCCTCCACTTAGAAGACCAAGGAGTGACATATATAGGCAGTGGGGGTGGAGCTAGTGAGCATAGGATGCTCAAGTGTGAAGGAACACACTTAAACATGTGGCAATCCATGTAAAAAGGCTTAGACCAATGAGAGGGGGCCAAGTAGGATTTTTACTAGGTCAAGGGGGTGCCAAGGTGGCCCATTTGTCCGTTGGGAACGGCCCCATGCGTTGCATGGGCGAGAGAATGGCGTAAGTGGGCTATATTCTCGGGCAGTTGCGCAGACCAAGTAAACCCAGGTTGACGTCAAATGATGCTTCCGCCAACACCATGCAGACGTCAACCTCGGTGGACGTCAACCGAAGTAGACGTCAAGGGACTATGCCGTCAACTGGGAGTCAGCAACAATCGATGTTGCCGTCAACATGGGATCCAAGGCAAGTCAACAAGCGGTCAAACAAGCCTTAATGGGCCATGATCCACGCAGGGATGGGCTAAATCTCGCGTTTACAATGGAGAGATGCAAATTTCGTATAGCTTGGCATCTACTTCGTATATCCAGGACGGTATAGATCATGGTACTATATGATTGTGTTGAGTTGATTTAAATGACTAATGAAGTTTTTATATTTTTCAACATCTTTATATGATGTTTTTATATTTTACTCATTTTACGTATTGATCAAGTCACAAAATAAAAAATCAAATAAACCTATTTTTTTCCTATAATTAGTGGTACCGTATCGTATCATTCCGTGTCACTAATAATGAGACACAGTCAGTCTGCGCGGTACGATAAATCTTAGTTGCAAAGGTATGAAAAGGAAAGAGGGAGGAAGCAATTGAGGGAATTCGCAGCTACCAAAACAGAGGCACTGCAATCCCATTTTATTGATGTGAGGAGAATACAAATATAGAAAGAGACTCTAAATATAGACTGAATACATAAAGTGGAAATCCTCTAATTTAGGATCTCAATCCCTAAAAATAATCCCAACACTCCCCCTCAAGATGGCGTGAAAATGTCATAAATCCCCATCTTGTCTCGGATGGAACAAAAAGACTGAGGATTTAGACCCTTGGTCAATATGTCTGCTAGTTGATCAGTTGTTCGAACATACGGTAGACAAATAGTTCCAGCATCAAGTTTCTCCTTAATAAAGTGCTGGTCGATCTCTATATGTTTTGTTCGATCATGTTGCACATGGTTATTGACAATATTTATTGCTGCTTTATTGTCACAATATAACATGAGAGGTGATGAGTTGAGAAGGCCTAATTCAGACAGCAAGATTCGTAACCACAATATTTCACAAACACCATGGGCCATGGCTCTGAACTCTGCCTCTGCTGTAGATCGAGCAATCACATTTTTTTTTTAGTCCTCCACGTGACAAGGTTGCCACCAATAAATGTGCAATATCTTGAAGTTGAACGCCTATCATCAAGAGATCCTGCCCAGTCGGCATCGATGCAGCATTCTATCCGAAGATTACCATGAGCTGAGTAAAGTAGACCCCGACCTAGACAACCTTTAAGATATCATAGTATTCGAATCACAGCATCCATATGAGTTGAGCGTGGGTCATGCATAAACTGACTGACCACGCTCACAGCATAGGCAATATTTGGACGTGTATGCGATAAATATATCAAGCATCCCACAAGTCTCTGATATCGACCTCGATCAATTGGTTCTCCTGTGCTTCCCATTAGACGATGATTTTGCTCTATGGGGGTAGTGACAGGTCTGCAAGCTAACATGCCAGTTTCTGTAAGAAGGTCCAAGACATATTTCCTTTGGGAGAGGAAAATGCCTTTAGGAGAGCGAGAAACTTCAATTCCAATAAAATATCTGAGACGACCGAGATCTTTCACTTCAAATGTTTGTGCCAATTGAGCCTTCAAATGGGAAATCTCCTTAGTATCATCTCTGGTTATCACAATATCGTCAACATAAACAATCAAGATTTTGATCTTGCCTATATTATGTCGAAAGAAGAGAGTGTGGTCAGTGTTACTTTGTTGATAACCCATCTTAAGAATGACCCTTCTAAAGCGATCAAACCATGCCCGAGGAGATTGCTTTAAACCATATGGAGATCGTCTTAGGCGGCACACCTTTCCAACAGTTTGTGAGGTGGTGAATCCAGGTGGAATCTCCATATATACTTCTTCCTGAAGTTCTCCATGAAGGAATGCATTCTTCACATCAAGTTGAAAGAGATCCCAATTGTTGTTAGCAGCACATGAAATGAGAGTTCTTGCTGAATTCATTTTTGCAACAGGTGCAAATGTTTCTTCATAGTCAATGTCGTATGTCTGTGCATACCCTTTTGCCACCAACCGAGCTTTATACCGATCAACTATACCCTCTGGTGTTTGCTTGACAGTGAATACCCATTTACATCCCATAGCTCTCTTGCTGACTGGTAAAGATACAAGCTCCCATGTCTTATTCTTCTTGAGTGCTCGCATTTCTTCAAGCATAGCTGCCTTCCACTTTGGATCCTCTAGTGCAATCTTCCAATTCCTAGGTATAGAAACTGAGGATAAAGAAGCTATGAAGCCCTGATAAGAAGGAGAAAGAGACTCATAGGACACAAAATTAGCAATGTCATGCTTATACCCCACTCCATCCTTAAGACGAGCAGGAATACTAGCATGTCTGATAGGCTTTCGTAAAGCAATAGGAATATGTGAGTCATCATTATCTAAGACAAAAGGACTGGGAGATGAAGAGGAACTACCATGTGATAAGGAAGACAAAGGTGAAGCCACCGAGACTGGAGAAGGCAACTTAGCATCTGGAGAATGCATAATAGGCTCTTGAGATGGAGGAGCCGATGATGTTGAAGTGTCTGACTGAAGCAAAGATTCTCCTTGATCAGGAAACATCGGCAGTGGAACCGAGACAATCTCCCATTGATTACCAACACTCTCCATTGTACTAGAGTCACCAACTGCATGAGGGGCAGCAACAATAATAGGTACATCAGAAAGAGGTGCAGCAATACCAGTAGCAATACTGCCCGACATCTCCATCTCCCCCTCTTGACCACTAGACATAGTGAGAGAGGATCCTAAAGGCACATAAAAGGATTCAGATTCCCTAAATGTAACATCCATGCTGATGAACATCTTCCGTTCAGTCGGACACCTACACTTATATCCTTTTTGTGAGGGAGAGTACCCCACAAACACACATTTAAGAGCCCGAGGATCAAGTTTTCCATTAGAGAGACGATGATCCTGAACAAAGCAAACACAACCAAATACCTTGGGAGGAACGATGAAGGAATTTGTTCCCTGTAGACATTCAAGAGGTGTCTTGTAGCCTAGGATGTGACATGGCATGCAATTAATCAAATACGCTGCAGTCAACACTGCTTCACTCCACAAAAACTTGGGGACATGCATAGAGAACATCAAACACCGAGCTACCTCAAGTAGATGCATGTTCTTTCACTCTGCAACTCCGTTTTGAGCTAGAGTATCAACACATGTAGTTTGATGGATGATGCCACTATTGCATATATATTCATGAAATTCTTTAGACATATATTCCTTGCCATTATCGGTACGAAGGATCTTAAGCATTGCTCCATATTGAGTGCCAATCATCTTGTGGAAAGCTTTAAAGGATGCAAACACCTCACTTTTATTTTTTAATAGATAGATCCAAGTGTTGGGTAGAAGAAGGGTGGTTGCAAGCTTAAAGGGAAACTCAAGGTTTGGTAGGAGAGTGTCCCTTATGTGTATATGGGTTTTGTCCCATATTGGAAAACACAAGTAAGGGAGTGGCCTTTATAAGTTCTTTTAGTTCTAAGGACTTGTTCCTATAGAACTAGAAGGAGCTATGCCCAAGACCACACACGCGCGCCTGCCCGCCGGCCGGGCCGGGCTGGGCTGGGCTGAGCAGGCGGTGGCGCGCGTGTGAGGTGACCGCGGGCCTTATTGAGCCGTCCACTTTTTCCTATCTGTTTTTTACCATTTTTGCTTAGTGGGCCTATGGGATGCGCCTGTCCCTGAAGAAGTGAACCGGCGCAGTGGAGGGCGTGGGCGGTTGGGGATATATAGAGAGAGAGAAACGTAAACCAGTCTTGTCTTCTCCCGACTGCGTATTCTGGCTCTCGGGTGCTCTCTGTCTGCAACACGACCGCCATACTTACCACCGGGGAATCACTCTTTACTGTTGATCGCTTCTTGCCCTCGCCATCGATGAGGACATCGCCGTCGCTCCTTGCCGCCGGCGTCCCGCGCCCTCTTCTCGCTCTGCCACCGACTGCTTCGTTCGTTCTCTGCATCGTCGGTGTCTGGTGCACGTCTCTTTTGCCCTACGTTCATAGAGATCCTTATTTAGATAATAGATAGTTTTCGCTTTACGAGATCGACAGTGTGCGACTATTTTTCTCGTTGGACGTGGTTGTACCCTGGGAGAACGTCGTCGTTTCCTTTTCGCACCTATAGTGGGGGCGATATCTTCTCTAAGGCAAGTTCCTTTTTGGAACGCCTCCACTGCATATAGATTTATATTTCTGTTCATATTTTTGCTATGTACAATTTGCTTATCTATTGTTGTTATCTTGGAATGATGCCTGTATTGATTTACGCAAACTTGTATTATGTCGCTATGCTTGCACTGTGTGGATTATGGATGCTCGATTGCCATGTGGAATATTTTATACCCACTGTTTTCACAACAGTCTTAGAGAAGATATCGTTTGACATGGCATCATCATCTGTGACTCTTAACCCGAAAGTAGACATGTCCATGATGTCAGCGAAATTCGCAGGGCAACATTTCAAGCGTTGGCAACAACGCATGCGGATATGGTTTACTATGATTGGGTTGATTTCAGTGATTGAATCTGACTCACCTAAGGTGATTGAGAATGATCCCAAGAGTGTTAAGAAGGCTACGGAATGGAAGGAAAAAGATCGCATAGGACATGGATGCATTCTGACTGCATTATCAGATGTCCTATTCGATGTATACAGTACTTCGACATTCCTAACCTCCAAGGCACTATGGGATGAACTTGACAGAAAGTATAATACTGAGGACCAAGGTCTAGAAAAATATTATGTCGGTAAATTTCTCAAGTTTCACATGGTTGAGGGCAGACCTATCACTGAACAGGCACATGAGTTTCTTCTTATGATCCATGGCTTGGCTGAGGGTGAAATGAAACTTCCAGAAAAGTTTCAGGTTATGTGCATCATTGAAAAATTTCCTAAGTCCTGGGAGGACTTTGGAATGGCCCTAAAACACAGGAAGGGTGCTATTTCTCTAGATGACCTGATGAGAGCCATTGCCATAGAGGAGGAACATAGAAAGGAGAAACCTGTGATGCCTGTAGAGGCTAGTGCAAACATAGTTATGAAAAACAAGTTTAAAGACTTCAAAGGCAAATCCAAGGTTGATTCTAATGCACAGTTTAAACCCAAGGGAAAAATCAAGAAGAAGAAGAAGCAAGGTGAATGCTGGGTCTGTGGTCAGAAAGGTCATTTCCGTGGTGATTGTCCTAAAAGGAAGGAAAAGACAGGCCAACAGACTAGTGGTGCTCCACCTCAGGTCAATGTAGTGACCGCTGGTACTTCTTCTGGAGACATGTATATTACTCTTAACCCTCAATTATTTTCTATTTATGAACCTTATGAATGGTTGGTAGACACAGGAGCCAATGTACACTTGTGTGCTGACAGGGCTAATTTTGTATCTTACTAGGCCATCCATGACTGCTCTGTGACTATGGGGAATGGTAGCACTGCGAGGGTGATGGGAATTGGACGCGTGGACCTGAAGTTTACTTCGGGGCGTGTGCTGTCTCTTCATCGTGTGCATCATGTTCCTAGTATTAGGAGAAATATTTTATCAGGTTCTAGTTTAGTTAGAGAGGGTTATGAACTCAGCTTTAAATGTAATAAAGTTGTGATACTTCATCTCAAATCTTTTATTGGTAAAGGCTATTTGTCTGATGGGTTGTTTAAAGTGCATGTGAGTCATGTGATGAATGAATGTTTAGATGTTGATACATCTGTTCCAATTGCTTTTAATGTTACAGATTCATCTGATTTATGGCATGGATGTCTAGGTCATTTAAATTTCAATTCTTTGAAACGTATGATGAACCTGAATTTAATTCCTGAGCATGCTATTGATAAAACCAAAAAATGTGATATCTGTGTTCAGGCCAAATAGCCTAGGAAACCCTTTCATTCTGTGGTTAGAGATTCAGAGATTCTGGATCTGATTCACTCAGATATCTGTGAGTTTAATGGTGTGCTAACTAGGGATCATAAAAAGTATTTCATTACCTTTATAGATGACTGTAGTAGATATTGCTATGTGTATTTGCTCAAGTCTAAGGATGAGGCTTTACAGAAGTTCATCATCTTTAGGAAGGAAGCAGAAACACAAACTGGTCAGGTTCTTAAAAGGTTGAGGTCTGACAGAGGAGGAGAATACACCTCTAGTTTGTTTGTTGAATTTTGCCAAGAACATGGCATTATTCATGAAACGACTGCCCCTTATTCTCCTCAATCTAATGGGATAGCAGAAAGGAAGAACCGTGTATTTATAGACATGGTCAACTCTCTCCTGCAGAGTTCAGGACTACCTAAGTATATGTGGGGGGAAGCTTTGAACACAGCTTGTCTTGTTCTGAATCATGTTCCCCTAAAACATAAAGATAGTAGTCCAATTGAACTTTGGAGAAATAGGAAACCTAGTTTGAAATTTCTCAAAGTGTGGGGGTGCCTTGCTAAGGTACTTGTCCCTGAACACAAGAGAAAGAAACTGGGACCTAAGACAGTTGACGCAGTCTTTTTAGGCTATGCTGAAAATAGCTATGCATATAGGTTTCTGGTTATCAAATCAGAAATCTCTGGCATAGATGTTAACACCATAGTCGAGTTCTGTGATGCTACATTCTTCGAACATGTCTTTCCCATGAAGACTGGTTTGCCTCAACAACTGAATTCTGAGACTATAGCATCCACATCTGATTCTATTCCACAGCATGTGGAAAGAACGACTAATGTGGGGGCTGATGCATCTAGACCTCTTACTGATACTAGTGATCAGGAAGAAGTAGAACCAAGGAGGAGTAAAAGACAAAAGGTCTCTAAGGAGTTTGGTAGTGACTTTGTCACATACCAGATTGAAGAAGACCCCCCTACTTTCCGAGATGCTATGGCTTCACCTGAAGCAAAGTATTGGAAGGAAGCCATTAAGAGTGAGGTTGACTCTATTCTTGCAAATGGCACATGGGAGTTAGTTGATCCTCCTCCTGGATCTAAGACTATTGGATGCAAATGGGTCTTTAAGAAAAAGTTGAAACCTGATGGAACCATTGAAAATTTTAAAGCCAGGTTGGTTGCTAAGGGGTTTAAACAAATGGAGGGAATAGATTATTTTGATACCTATTCTCCTGTAACCAGAATGACTACCATTAGGGTGCTAATAGCCTTGGCTTCCATATATGATCTGACTATCCACCAGATGGATGTTAAGACCGCTTTTCTTAATGGTGATCTTGATGAAGAGATCTATATGGATCAGCCTGAAGGGTTTGTAGCCCCTGGCAATGAAGGTAAAGTCTGTAGACTTGTTAAATCCTTGTATGGATTGAAACAAGCTCCTAAGCAATGACATGAGAAATTTGACATGACTATCATGTCATTTGGCTTTAAAGTAAATGATTTTGATAAATGTGTCTACTACAAAGTGAAAGGTGATGATTGTGTTATTCTATGCCTGTATGTAGATGATATATTGATTTTTGGCAACAATAAGGGATTAGTAAATGAGACAAAATCATTCTTAAGTAGTAGATTTGAAATGAAGGATATGGGTGAGGCAAATATAATTCTTAGTCTAAAGTTGACTAAGTCAGCTGAAGGGATAGCAATTTCTCAGTCTCACTATGTTGAGAAAGTATTAGAGAAATATGGCTATCAGGATTGCAGAATTGTCTGTACACCCTATGATCCTTCTAGAGTTTTCTACAAGAATAAGAGTGGTGTACCTGTGTCTCAACTACGGTACTCCCAAGTTATAGGAAGCTTAATGTATCTGGCAAACTGTACTAGACCTGACATTTCATATGCAGTAACTAGACTCAGTAGATACACTAGTTGTCCTGACCGTTCTCACTGGGAAGGCTTGGATAGGATACTGAGATACCTTAAGGGTACAGTTTCCTTGAGCTTGCATTTTGGAAAATTCCCTAGAGTCCTTGAAGGATACAGTGATGCAAGCTGGATTGCTGAAAACTCAGGGAGTAATGGTGTAACAGGGTATGTTTTTACCCTGGGAGGTGGTGCAGTGGCCTGGAGGTCCACTAAACAAACCATCTTGTCTCGGTCTACTTTTGAGGCTGAGTTGTATGCTTTGGACACTACTGGTATGGAGGATGAATGGATTAAGGGACTTCTTACAGAATTACCCCTAATGAGTAAGCCTATACCTGCGGTCTCTATCCTTTGTGATAATATGACCACGATTGCTAAGGTCAAAAGTTCAAAGTACAATCAAAAAGAAAGAAGACATATTCAAATCAGACTAAAGTCTGTGAGAGAATTGGTGTCTCAGGGAGTGATAGCTGTGGATTTTGTTGGTACCAAGGACAACACAGCAGATCCTCTAACTAAAGGACTTAACAAAAATCAAGTCTTGAAATTTAGGATGGGGATGGGATTGAAACCCATTAATTGTTCTCCTGCAGTAGCAACCCAACCTATCTGAGTAGAGATCCTACAAAGAAGGTTCAATGTGGTAACAACAAACTGTTGAGAGAATTGGAAGACACTAATAATTCTAGATACCTTGTATCTGAATTCCACCCATGTAATCCTAATACGAGTGTCTCTAGCTGCAAGTTAAGGTTGAGTTATCTACTCTTAATGGGTTCAAGCCTGGTAAGGTAGGATGTGAGCAGTGCATCCTTGGAGAAGCCCACCTAAGTAAGTGCTACTGTGGGGCCGCAGTTAAAGGGATTGGGTTATCCCTAAATGCACTTATGATACAGGAAAGGGTGCATGGCCGTAAAGCGCCACCCCTGTAGATTACTATCTATGTTTATATCATGTTGTTTCCTTTGATAATCTTCACCCAAAAGAGTCAAGTTCAAGACTCAGTTCACTTCGACTCTGTGAAGAAAGGATTTGGAATACTCAGGTAGAAGTTCAAACCCGAAAGGTACTTCTATTGAAAGCATGATATGTGTGTCTCTTGATGTGTGTTCCTCCTGGCAAACCATGAGTTTGTGGGGGAATGTTGGGTAGAAGAAGGGTGGTTGCAAGCTTAAAGGGAAACTCAAGGTTTGGTAGGAGAGTGTCCCTTATGTGTATATGGGTTTTGTCCCATATTGGAAAACACAAGTAAGGGAGTGGCCTTTATAAGTTCTTTTAGTTCTAAGGACTTGTTCCTATGGAACTAGAAGGAGCTATGCCCAAGACCACACACGCGCGCCTGCCCGCCGGCCGGGCCGGGCTGGGCTGGGCTGGCAGGCGGTGGCGCGCGTGTGAGGTGACCGCGGGCCTTATTGAGCCGTCCACTTTTTCCTATCTGTTTTTTACCATTTTTGCTTAGTGGGCCTATGGGACGCGCCTGTCCCTGAAGAAGTGAACCGGCGCAGTGGAGGGCGTGGGCGGTTGGGGATATAGAGAGAGAGAGAGAGAAACGTAAACCAGTCTTGTCTTCTCCCGACTGCGTATTCTGGCTCTCAGGTGCTCTCTGTCTGCAACACGACTGCCGTACTTACCACCGGGGAATCGCTCTTTACTGCTGATCGCTTCTTGCCCTCGCCATCGATGAGGACATCGCCGTCGCTCCTTGCCGCCGGCGTCCCGCGCCCTCTTCTCGCTCCGCCACCGACTGCTTCGTTCGTTCTCCGCATCGTCGGTGTCCGGTGCACGTCTCTTTTGCCCTACGTTCATAAAGATCCTTCTTTAAATAATAGATAGTTTTCACTTTACGAGATCGACAGTGTGCGATTGTTTTTCTCGTTGGACGTGGTTGTACCCTGGGAGAAGATCGTCGTTTCCTTTTCGCACCTATAGTGGGGGCGATATCTTCTCTAAGGCAAGTTCCTTTTTAGAACGCCTCCACTGCATATAGATTTATATTTCTGTTCATATTTTCGCTATGTACAATTTGCTTATCTATTGTTGTTATCTTGGAATGATGCATGTATTGATTTACGTAAACTTGTATTATGTCGCTATGCTTGCACTGTGTGGATTATGGATGCTCGATTGCCATGTGGAATATTTTATACCCACTGTTTTCACAACACCAAGTACATCTACTAAAACAATCAATGAAGGTAACAAACCACGGATGCCCAGAAATGGCAGTAGTTCCACATGGTCCCCAAACATCTGAATGAACAACTTCAAATGGCGTTGAACTACTCTGAGTATGTTTTGCTAGTTCACAAACATCACAAACTAACTTTTCCTTATTGCACAACTGGTAAGTAGTTGGAAATAAACGTCCCAAAAGTTGAAAGGATAGATGTCCAAGCCTTTGGTGTTGAAGAATCAGATCTGTGTTACTGGAAGAAGATGCCACCAAGCCAGCCTCAGAGTGGCCTCTGATTATTCCATCCTCCAAATAATAGAGCCCATTACGCATTATACCAGTCCCAAGTTTCCTCCTTGTCTCGAGCTCCTGAAAGATACAATGGGTTTTAAAGAAGGTCACAGCACAACCAAGGTCATTAGTTATAGAGCTAATAGAGAGTAAATTTATTGGAAAACTCGGAACATGGAGTACTAATGATAAGGGCACCGTTGAAGTGCAATTAACAGACCCTTTACTAGAAATAGGAGCAGACGAACCATCAGCAAGTCGTACTTTGTCATGACCGGAACAAGGTGTATAGGACAAAATTTTTTTTGAAGAGCCATTCATATGACTGGATGCTCCAGAATCGATCACCCAAGGAAAGGAGTCACTACAAGTAAAGGCAAGGGTCTGACCTCCAACATTTGTTTGAGCAAAGTTACTTTGAAACTGGGAATTGGAAGATTGTGTTGAGGAATTTGTTGTAGGAGCACCGTCAGAGACATGTATACTTGATCTGAATTTTTGCAAAAGTTGTAATTCTTCTGTTGACAAATCCCCTGTAGAAGAAGAGAAATGGGCTTGATTGTTTTGAACACCTCGGCCTCCACCATTAGACCTGCCGCCGCCTCCAAAGCGACCATTACCACGACCCCGACCCCGAATAGGCCGACCATGTAATTCATGGCAGTAGGCCTTTATGTGGCCAGGCTTGTGACAATGGTCACAAATTTTTACTCCCCGACCATAAGACGAACCACCTCCTTGAGCTGTATTGGAAGAAGAGTTTCCGGAACCACTAGAAAAGGACAATGGCTGTACAATTAGTGCTGATCTAACTAGAGGATCTAAAGAAGACATGGTAGCTAAGCGGGTTTCCTCACTGAGAATTGAGGAAATAGCTTCTTCAAGAGATGGCCAATTCTGTGTACCTAGAATAGAAGAGCGGCGATGCTCAAATTCTGAGTTTAACCCATCCAAAAAAAATTCACAAGCCGTTGGCATTCTATCCATTTTGTGAACACACTGACATCATCAGGATTAGTAGGTGTAAATGGACTGTAAAAATCAAAATCATTCCACAATCTTTTCAATTCTCCAACATATTCAGTTATAGACTTTGACCCCTGTGTAAGGTTTCGAAGTTCCCTCTGAACCTTGTGTGCATGCATATTATTACTCTTGTGAGAGTAAGTTGTAGCTACAGCTTGCCATCAGTGATAGCCTCTACAGTACGAGTAACATTGGGAACCATTGAAGAAAGTAGCCATACCACCACCCTGGAGTTATTTGAACTCCATCACCTGATAGCCATCTCATTATCTTCAGGTTTCTTTTCTTTTCCCTCTATATAACCTTCGAGATTGTGTGAATCTAGAATTAGACGCACATGACGTGCCCAACTCAAATACGTACCTGGTCCATCCAATTTTGTTGGATTAATTTCCAGCATGGCCTTTGAAACCTCACTGCCAGAGCAGCGTAGGTTTGTCCACTGTTAGCTCCCGCTTTGTCCACTGTTAGCTGGACGAAGGAGATCGTTGCAGGTTGCAGAATCAGGGGTACTCGCTGGTGCAGAAGCGGCCGCAGCACCTACGGTGCAGAAGAAGACCGCCGAGTCGGCACGAGCATAGGCCGCCGGCAGACGCGGGTGGCCAAACAAGACGTCTAGGCTCTGATACCAAGTTGCAAAAGTATGAAAAGACAAGAGGGAGGAAGCAATTGAGGGAATTCGCAGCTACCAAAACAGAGGCACTGCAATCCCATTTTATTGACGTGAGGAGAATACAAATATAGAAAGAGACTCTAAATATAGACTGGATACATAAAGTGGAAATCCTCTAATTTAGGATCCCAATCCCTAAAAATAATCCCAACAATCTTAGATAAGACTAAGATGATGATGATGACAATAGTACCATGTCAAGTAGAACCGTAATGTTTTGGACAGTCCGATAGAGTTCTATTAAGTTTTGGCGTGCTGACCTTGTCTCAGGATTCTGAAGTGTCCACTTCAGGGATAAGAATACAGTACAGTGCTACTAACTTTGCTTTGTAGGAAGAGGTCCACCTAGTTGACCCAGAAATAGTAAATATTGTTCGTATACGCATGTACGGGTCTTGTAATCATACTTCTGTAATTTGGAATCTTGGAGAGTTGTAGTCTTGGACTGGGATGCATATTTTATACCATATATTTCTGAAGATATATGGCTATGTCCTTTTGTAAAGTGCGCTTAATCAATGGAAATTTTATAAATCGATGCCTATAACTTCGCTAGCCGTTGTACCTACTCTTGTGATCCTAATATAATAAAATAGTTTCACTTTTTTTTTGCCAATATTTACAAAACAGTTTCACATGAACTCCTGTCCTTTTAGAATAAATGAATCCTCACTAACAGACATCTAAACAGGATACCTAGCAACTTATCCTTCTTTTATGAGCGACAATATGGAAAAAAAAGCTACATGACAAGGACACACATCAAAAAATCTCTTTTCTAATTCATGTAAAAGAACCATCATACTCGGACTGCATGGGCATAACAGCTGCAGGCAGAGTTTATATAAAATTCATAAATTCACACATTATCAACTTCCAACGGTTTGAGAATGGGAATTTTCCAACAGAAACAAAAGATGAAGAAAGACAAGTTCAAGTTATCAAGTGACTTAGAATCTGATGCAAACCACAGATATGCTAAATCAATTCTTATCAGAACATGGTGGCTGAGCTTCCATAGAAAGATGAAAACTCAAATAGATGCACAACAAAGCTAATGCGGTAATGCTAGAAACTATGTTTTAGATGTTTAAGAAGTCCATGCACCATTGTTGTCGCAGAAGATTACATATACAACTAACTAGATACAGAGCAGCAGAAGGGGTCATCTTTATACATCTCTAGAATGAACTACTCTTCCGCGTGCATGTAACTCCCTTAACATTACCTGAAACCAGCTTACATCATTAAGATGGCAACCCTGAGTTGCATACACATCATAGACGCTTGGAACCTGGAACATCAACCCATTGCAGCTGCAGTTCCACTTCACCAGATTCCACATCCTTGAGCCTAAGGATAAGATCTTGGACAACTTTCCCGTCAGAAATGTAAATTTTGCTCTCATCGGCTAAGCAGTTGCTCCTACTAGGTGTGATCTTCTTGATGACAGTATTGTTGGGAGCACCTTCCACATGCATCTTCACGACCTCCACAAGAGGCTGGATGTCAAATTCGGCATGGCCCATTGGATCATCACTGCCGAAAGTGTCCTTGTCTAACACTACCTGAATTCGCATCCACATAAAGTGTATCACAAAATTGATTTCCGGAAAATGTTTTACGGGAAAACAAACATCAGAAAATCTTTTCAGAGAAAGTATTTACGTAGGAACTAAATAGACAATTATTTTTTTGATTTTCCTGTAAAAGTTAATGATTGGAAAAAAATTTCCTCATGAATATGTTTTACAAGCAACCAAACGGACCCAAAGTGTATCACAAAAACAGGCATAGGCCATGTACTGTTCAGAACGATAAATACATAACGATCATGGACCAAATGTATATTTTATAATTTCATCAAATAAATTCTTCAAAAAATGAAATCGTATTGGCTACAATGATCTCCAGATTAGCCATGAGTCTCATCCTTAGAAGTTAGAAACACCAATTCAAGAAGTATAAATGTTTCATCCTTCATATGAGGTAGTAAAACTGGGGAGGAATGAGCTTGACACCCCTTGAAGGTAAATAACTAGTCTTTATATAATATAAGAGATGCATGCTAATCTCATTTTACATGAGTTAATTTGGCTCAAAGATCAATGTAAATGGTCCACAATTCCTGCCTAGTGCAAATTGAAAAGTGATGCGGAACAGAGTGGGGGACAGCGGAAGAAAAAGGGAAGGATAGCCGGAGTCTCACCGGAGAGGGGATAGAAGGTGGGGGTGTAGGCTTCGGGTCCTCCCTTTCGTAGGGACCACCTTGGGGTGGAGAGCTTTTTCCAAAACTCTCTATTCTCCATCGCAGAGAACAAGCACAATTCTTCTTTCATTCAATTAATCAATCAACTATCTCAAAGTAGAGCAATACATGTGTTTATATAGGTTTGGGCTATTCTCAATCCTAATGGACTTCAAATTAAAGATAGACTTCTATCCCTAATAAGACTTACCAAATTAGAAACCTAAAGAAAGAAAAATAAAGAATCCTACCCAAATAAAATTACTCAAATAAAGAAATGCATGATAAAAACTAAATGGAATCTAATTGGACTCTTTTTGGACTATTTAACCCATGGACTTTAAAATAGTGCAAAAATACATCAAAATTACAGAAAAATAAGAAATCCCCAAATGGACTTAAACCATTGCTTCAACTTCTCGCTCCCCATCATTCTCCCCTATTTCGAGAAAATTCGTCCTCGAATTTTGAAGTGTCGCAATATCCATACAAGAGGCAGGGGAATAATGAAGTCATGCACTAATAAAGTTGCCATAGGGATATCCAAACCAATATGCCTTCTGAAAAGTTGCAGTCTGCATAGAATGTGTGTATCAAGATCGCACCATATCATATCATAGTTGCATTGATCTCTAGTAAAATCTTGCAAAAAAATGGTAGCTGTCAATGATGGGCTTATCTCAAATACATCATCACATATCAAATGAAGTCCAGACTCGACGAACAAATCTTGATCCCAAGCATCAACAAAATCAGTCTTCACAGATACACAATTAGTAATAGTCACCAACTCCAATGACTTTTCATCAATCACGGTCTTCTCTGGAAGCACTGGCTTGGCAGTAAAAGAAATTTACCTCTTAAATGCAGTGGCTGGATAATGCACATAGACTGATTTGAGTCGATAGCAAAATATAGCTCTTCCAACCACTCTTTTCCCAAAGTAATATAGGATCTTGAGAGATCAATAGTGCACCATGCTCCATTAAAATAATTAACTGATTTCTTCTGAGTTTTACCTAAAAATTTTAGGTGAAACTCTACAAAAGTCTGATCACCATCAACAATAATCTCACCAATTTGTAATAAAATATCAACAATAGTCTGGGAAATATAATTGTTCTGATGCTCCTCATCGAGTATTATTTTTGTCGGCTTCTCATTTGGTAGAAGGACGATGAAGCTAAAATTCATGTGGCACATGTGTAAGAGATTACACAAATTGATGTAAAACTGGATGGACTGCCACAAGGCGCGGGCCGCTGATTGATTGGAATTCGTCAAGACAATCATAACGGTGTAAACGACACGTGAATCGGAGCACAAATGAATCCCCTACACTCGCGGTGTGATAGCAGTCTAAATGCACCGATGTGCACTGTAGCTAACCGGTTCTTGTAGCGAACCGGGTCTGGCCAAAATCGGGTCAAACAGCGTTGATCGGATTCCTTAAAACTTGCGGCCTCTTCTTCCTCGCTCCTTCTGTCTCACGTAGGAACCAGAGAGTGGGAGAGACTAGAGAGCGGGAGGGAAAAGGAAGGGCACGGCGGCGGTGAAGGCGGTTGCCGGCGACAGAACTGGCAGACGGCGAGTCTCACGGCGACGACGACGGTGCCGGAGGGCGGGTCCCGCGGCGGAGGCTCCGGCGACGTCTCCTCCCTCTTCTTCTTCCTTTTTCTTCTTCTAGAGAAGCCGAGAGAGAGCGTGGGAGGGGAAAGGAGAGAGAGCGCTGGAGAGGAAGAAGGGCGCCGCATGCCGACGACGGAGGGGCTGGTGTGGCCACGGCATCCGCGTGCGACGAGAGGAGGGGGGGGGGAGCGGATCCGATGTGATGGGGTCCGCATGTGCTGGCGATGTGGGTGGCTGGTCGGTGCGGATGTAGGCGGTGCGGGGCAATGCAGGCGCTGGCGGTGCTGGCGCAAGGCTGGCTAAGGTAGGCGTTGGCGCTGGCGTGGGCGAAGGCGGATGCGGACAGGGAGGCCACGGACGTGGCCGTTGGCGTGCGAGGACTGACAGGTAGGGCAGTGTAGGCGCTAGCGAGGAGGCGGCGGTGCAACACGGGTGCAGGTGCGGGAGAGGGAGGTCGTGAGCACAAGCTGGCGAGGCTGACGCGGGTGTTGGCGCTAGCGAAGGCGGGCGAAGGTGGCCGCGGACAGGGGCGTGCGATGCTTGAAGCTAGCGGGTGCGACTGTAGCGAACAGGACTTCTACCAGAGGGAGAAAGAAGCCGAAGGAAGAAGGCCGCTGGATCTCGACTTCGTGGAAGGAACCAAAGCCTGCTCTGATACCAAAATTGATGCGGGACAAAGTGGGGGACAACGGAAGAAAAATGGAAGGATAGCCGGAGTCTCACCAGAGAGGGGATAGAAGGTGAGGGTGTAGGCTTCGCGCACTCCCTTTCGCAAGGACCACCTTGGGGTGGAGAGCTTTTTCTCAAAACTCTCTATTCTCCATCGCAGAGAATAAGCACAATTCTTCTTTCATTCAATTAATCAATCAACTATCTCAAAATAGAGCAATACATGTGTGTATATAGGTTTGGGCTATTCCCAATCTTAATAGACTTCAAATTAAAGATAGACTTCTATCCTAATAAGACTTATCATATTAGAAACCTAAAGAAAGAAAAATACATAATCCTACCCAAATAAGATTACTCAAATAAAGAAATGCATGATAAAAACTAAATGGACTCTAATTTGACTCTTTTTGGACTATTTAACCCATGGACTTTAAAATAGTGCGAAAATACACCAAAAACTACAGAAAAATAAGAAATCTCCAAATGGGCTTAAACCATTGCTTCAGCTTCTTGCTCCCCATCAAAAAGTGCATGGGTAAACCCACAAAGAAACAACTATATACAAATTACTGTTGGAGAATGCAGTAGGATTGAGAAGATGATAGCAGAGCGGATGAAATGACGTGATCCAAATCTGCAGTGACATTCCAAGACATGGCAAGCCAAATGGACAAAGGATGAGAATTCCTTCCATAATCTTAAGAAGTATATGACAATATTCAGTAAGGAAGGTACTACTGAAATAATAAATCAGTATTATCCTAAGAGATTTATAATTAACAAAAAAACAATAATGGCACCCAGCATTCCAAACAAGGAAGGAACTTTTGTAAAAGACAAGAAATAAATTTAGATCATGGTATTTTTACAAACAGCAAATCCTGGAAGATTTACATAACCATTTGTATGGAAGAAACGATGTCATCTTATTTATTTTCCTCCTTCAATACTCGTGTTTGTACCCTTTCATGTAACAGACCGCAGACTTTGAATTTAGTAATCAAATTCTCACAACATTGTTAATTAGGTTGCTAGACAAACCAGCTAGATCAACACAGTGTCCACCTGGGATCACCTGCTTTAAATTGCTGGAGACCATCAATAAGAGATATGAAATCCTTATCCTAGCTGTAGTTTTATCAGTCATGACAAGAGAGGAAAAGGGCAATTAAACAATAAAGTCATATCCTAGTTGGTTCATGAGATGAGAGAGATGGGCCCACACAAGCTGAAGACTCTAATGAACATTGTCTTCAGGTCACTAGAGTATTCCCTCTGTTGCCCTTTCCTGTGCCTTTCTTTCCTTCCTTTTTCTCCATGGCATCTTACATCTTTTTTTGCATATTATGAAATCTGAAGATATGCTATTCCTGATTTATGCATTACTAGATTAAAACAAGTAAAAGCAGTTTCTGGTGCATCAAAATGTTTCTACAGGGGGGTGCTTGTGTTTGACTATAATGCTATGCATGCTAGCCAAGGAAAATAAGCTTGAGAGACTACCCATGGTCCCATGTCACCATGAATTAGTCTGAAGCTAATAAAAATGTTTGTCAGTTAGAATGGATGGGACCGTCATTGCAACATGAGACAGACAATTGAAATGAGAAAATGAAATTCACTCTGGATCTATACTTCATGAAGAATCTAAGCGGAAGGCACTGTTCAAAAGCAGCTGCTTCAGCAGTCTGCATAAGCACCTCAGAAGGGTCGTTCACCTGAAAGCTTCCCCCTCAACCTTTTCCTTTTTCTTTCTAATGTGATGTGGTTCTATCCACCATTTAGGAAAATGATAGATCCACCAGCTGTCACCATGGATGGCAGAGTCGGGTCGGGTGGCTGGGTCGGCCACAGCCGATCCCGACCCTGAGTCGGGCCAGAGCCGGCCTGAGTCGGGCCGAGTCGGCCTGAGTCGGGACAGTGGACTGTGTAAACCAGTCTTGTGGGTGGGTCGGTGTTCCCCCCCCAGAGTCGGGTCGCCAGGGGCCGACCCGACTCAGAGTCGGCCGACTCCGCTCCGAGTCGGCCGACTTTGCCATCCATGGCTGTCACTCCCCTCTTCAATGGAAAAAGGCTAGCAGTATGAAGAGTAAAAAGGTGAGTTGTTCAGACTAAATTCAGGTTTGAAGAAACTAATATGAAGTGGCACAGTTGATGTCAGTTTGGAATATCCGAACATGTAAGCACAGTTGATGTCAGTTTGGAATATCCGAACAGGTAAGCTCTCAGTAAAAGGAAACATTGTCCAATCAGTTTTAAGCCAAAAGCCATACATATATGTTCCAGTTTAACAGAAGTATAGAAGTTTTATGTGGCTTGGAGATGGAGATCATCAAAGTGGGATAAACTGGTTGGTTTCAGGTAGCATTTTACCTAGTACCATGCTGAAATCAACAAATGCAATCGAGTATGGATCAAAGAATCTTTGATATGGCAGATATGGCAGCACCCCAAAACTCATGAGCAAAAACTGCATATTCTTGCTCTCTTTTGGCTTTGAACCATAGGTCGTAGTGAGAGAGAGGATTTAGATAATTGATGGTGCAGTCACATATGGATAATTGATGAAATTGACTTATTAGTCAAACAGCACATATAAAGTGACACTATAGACTTATCAATCAGAAGATGGCAACAACTGATGGAGGTAATAACAGGAATATGTAGAAAAAATTAATAGAAACAGTCAGTGCTAAAGAAACCTTGGATTCATATGAAATCAACAGGAATAGTGAATCAGCTAGATTCAATGAATAAATTTTTCCTGAGTCCCAGCACAAAGTATCACATAAGATTGAAAGGCAGAAATTAAAAAACAATTAAGATACATATTTAGTCCGTTAATAAACTGGTTCACGTAGATACTTTTGAAATTACTTTTCTTTGAGGGCAACGACACACAGATGCTTGCCTCATAACAGTGAAATAAAAATACAGTGAAAATAAAAAAACTTAAAATCATATGGACATATCAGGTTGCATCAGTCAAATTGAACTAGGCAGATCTATTTGATAGATTAGACATCCTGATTAAAGAAAAAGAAAGGATTGATGAGGCCTACATATTACAACCAAAAGCTAATTCCAATTCAGAAGAAAATAATCCAGATGAACTACCAGTTTCTTTTTTTACCTATACAATGCAAAAACATTTTATGAATTACAAAACTCCATGGAAGAGATCTAAGATACTATATCTAAACATTTTACTTAAGGATCATCACATTTTTGCCTAAAAGGAGAGGCAATAGATAGTAAATCCACATACAAGCTTGACCGCCAGGGTGGGATCTAGGATACACAACGTCAACTCCTCATTCCACACTGGATTAACATTGTTTCTTACTACGCGAGTCTTAAGTTTCTGCAAGAAAATGGTAAAAAGGCATAAGGAGCAGAGAACTGATTATTGTGCACTGAAAGAAGCATTTAACAATAAAAAGGTAAATGATATCTATTCCCAGAGTATACAGCACAGTCTTATGCAAATTTATCCCCAGAGTATACAGCACAGTCCAGATGAATATCCAGCAGAGTCCTAGGCAAGCTAAACTACAATTACTCATCAAACTTTTGACGGAGACCTCTCTGTGCAAGAATTTTAAGATAACCTTTAAGAAGCTAAGTTGCAAAAGCAAACAAAAAGCTGGCCACTGGTTTTCTAAAAAACAAAGAGCAATTGCCCTTAATTTATCAACTTCCAGATGAATATCCAGCACAGTCTTAGACAAGTTAAACTACAATTACTCATCAAAATTTTGACAGAGACCTCTCTATGCAAGAATTTTAAGATGAACTTTAAGAAGAGTAAGTTGCAAAAGCAAACAAAAAGCTGACCACTGGCTTTTCCAAAAAAAAAAAGCAAAGAGCAATCGCCCTTAATTTATCAGCTTCTAGATGAATATCCAACACAGACTTAGGCAAATTAAACTATAAGATACTCATCAAAATTTCATCAGAGTACCTTGCTGTGCAAGAGTTTTAACACGAACTTTAAGGTATGTTGCAAAAACAAACAAAACGACGGAGCACTGGTTTTCATAAACGAAAAGCAATCGTTCTTAATTTATCAACTTCCTGATGCTTCCCAAATCATCTCGATGCTGGGCCAGCATCATACTAGTAAGGCATATGTGTCAAAAATACGCCTTTCTCAAACCATGGCGAAGAGAGAGAGACCTGCTCGCCCTGGGTGACCAGGACGTACGGGTCGCTAGCTCGGAGGTCGCGTTTAACCAGGTTGTCGCCTCTGATCACCCGCACCTTCAGCAACCCCAGGACATGCTCCATCTTGATCATCTCTCTTCTCTCTCTCTCTCTCTCTCTGAACCCACACTCCACCCCGTCCAGCTTCCCCTGGTTCCTGCCTTCCCTTGCACCCTTCCGCTTCTCCTCGCCACCCACGCGACAAAGACCAGTCCCACCACCTTTCTCCCGCCAGTGCTCTCCAGAAGACGAAGACGGGGTCGTCCACGCTCGGGCGCAGACGCCGCAGAGCCCATCCAACGTGGACGCATAGAAACACGCCAGGTGCACAGCGCATCGTGTAGAGGGCCTTCGTCCCCGCAAAAAAAAACATAAAAAATATTACTCCCGGATTTACATAATTAATTAATTAATTAAATGGTTTAGGAGTGAGGTTTCCATGAGTTGACCAGGACATTAAAATTATTAAAGATAATGTAAACATACTCTTGCTGTTTATCGTATTTGTGTTTATGCTTCTATCAATTTATTGTTTTCGAGCACTCGTCCCAATTTAGATTTTTTTAGAAACTATTTCTACATGAAAATAATAAATATGAAATTATTATTAAAATATTATTAAATATACCACTCGTAAAGAAAAAATATTGTAGATATGCGATTAACTTCCGTTTAAGTGGATCAAATATTCATTCAAAATTCCATTATTTCCATTAATTTAATATTTATTAACAATTGTTGTATCTTTTTTAAGACATTAAGAATAAGACTTAAGTATTACGATGGTTTTAACCCAAAGATAGAGAAAAGATTTTCTTTTATGAGTTAGTCAAAACTCATAGTTAGATAGATGAGAAGGAACATCATATCATCGCAAGCGATGATATATGCATAACATTTTTTTTTATTTACAAGTGACATATTTAATAATATTTTATCAATGATGATATATTTGCCATTTTTCACCGATATCTATCAATTTTATTATGGACCACGGACCACAAATCCATCAATTTATTATGGACCACAAGTGCATGCCTTCCTCGTGGCCAGTGGATGCTCCCACCATGGCATCGCCAGAACTCTTATATTATTTCTCAAGAACATAGAAACTTTGGGATATTTACATATAAATGTTTCTTGTAATATTCTAATGTTATGAAATATCAATATCTTTCTTAGAAAGAAAAAATGTCATGAATACCCTTTTTAATGTCATACCCCCATCCGTAATAAAATAGTTTACAGATATGTTCTACGTACAAACACTGTACCAAACGTGGAAACAAATAATTATGAATTTTTTTTCTTGGGATGCATACAACACATAAGCTTCTTACATGTAAAATGATAAAAGTATCATTTATATATATAAATATAATACGTCTTAATTAAGAAACCCTCTTAGATGGATATAAGTAAAAAATATATCCTAGCTATTGGTGCCGTCAAAAAACAGTACAATGTGACATGCATTAACAAATAAGTATTTTTACATGTTTTATATTTTTATTACATAAGAAAATTATCTTTGCACTAAGAAGATGAGATAATAGCTATAGCTTTAAATATATCAATACATATCCTAAGAGATTAGACCTATACATACGGCATTTCTGTACTGTAAGACGGTTATCTTTGCAAGAAATCAATTTTTTATTAGAGAAAAGTTGACTGTGCTCATGTGACATCACATGAACTGCCCCTCAACAATTAAAAGTAGTAGACATCGACAAATGACGGTGGCGATTGACGGCGACGACGGCCATGATGGGGTCTAATATCACAATTTTAAAAGTCAAAATTTATATTTGGAAGTCTAATATTTTTATTGGAGCCCAAACTTTATATTTTAGAGCTTAAATATTAAAAATTAGTTAATATTTTTAAATCTTAAGGATAGTATTTTGGAGCCCAAATATTAAAAAAAAGTTAATATTTTTAAACCCCAAGGATAGTGTGGAGGCCATTTCTAGTCTCCTAGGCCCACAGAACCATCATGGCCCAGATAGGCAGCTAGGCTTTGGCCATCAGACCACGTGTCCTCGGTATCAGTCACTAGGCTTACGAACATGCTTCAGCCATCAAGCGCCTAAGGGTCCCAAAGGTGGTCTCCGGACACCTCCAAGCCCGTTCGAGCGGGGCCTGGTCTGTTCGAACCCCCTGCAACTACAGCGTCAAGATTTCGAGCACCGAATAGTCGGACAAATTATAAAGTGTCGGACACCGCACAGCCTGCTCGAGCAGGATACGGCCTACCGAACAGACCACGAAGCTCCTGTTCGGACCCTCCACGGTTATAGTGTCCGAGCACTGGATACCGCACAGCCACGTCGAGTACCGAATAACAACGCCCCGTGACCGAGCAGAGAACACTCGTGCCGAGCATCAAGCAACCTCGTGCTGAGCACCGGGCAATCTCGCTGAGCCCCGAGCAGGCCCTTTGGCCTCTGCGCGGCACCCCCATGGCTCGTGGCTCTAGGCGACCCTTCGCCTACCATGGCAATCAATACAACGGCTCAACACACCACCCCACGAGCCGAGACTTTAAAGGTGTAGAATCTCAGCAGGCGTTTTAACGGTCGACCCTCATTGCGAGAATCGCAACCGACGCGCCTCTTCAACCATCATTGAAGAAGGCGGTGTCCAGACCCTTCGTGTCCCTCACCTATATAAGGAACAGATAACCTTCATGCAAAGGGACGACAGGACATTCCTCTCACGCACATACTCGCCCACGCGTGAACCCACACACAAAGAACCCTCCTTTCCAGCCTCTCGCAGTTTGACCTGACTTAGGCATCGAAGGGTTCTCCCAGTTCTTTAACCGGACCCCCTGACGCGTTCTGAGTTTTGCAGGCATTCATCCACACCGGTGACAGAATCTTCCCTCTCTCTCACTCTTAGTAGAGGCCCGTTCGGCCCACGGCCGATCAAGGGATCACCCACAGATAGTATTTTGAAGTCTAAAGTTTAGATTTTAGAGTCCAAAGTTCTATTTTAAAATCTAAACTTCGTATTTTGAAGTCAAAATATTAAAATTTTAGTTAATATTTTTAAATTCTAAAGATAATATTTTAGAGTCCAAAATTTACATTTTAAAATCTAAAATTTATATTTTAGAGTCTAAATTTTGTATTTTAAACATCAAATATTAAAAACTCAAGTAATATATTTAAACCTTAAGGATAGTATTTAGAAATATAAACTTTAGATTTTAGAACTCAATAACCGGTCACCGACTTTGGTCCGTGAGTCAATATCGTCAATCACTATCTACTATTCCTTGTTGCTGAGCTAACAGCCTATATAACACTACACATGTGTCATATGTTGAATATTGGGTGATTGGGAGGCAATCTATAATGGAAAGGAAAAACTCAAGGTTGATGAAGTAAAGGGTGTGCTAGCTTGGTCTTCTTATGTGTGGGGTCTTTAGTGCCATATTGGAAACTCTAAAGAGTATGAGGACTTTATAACCCCAAAGGTGTAGGAGACTATGTCTTATAGACAAAGATGTGGCTATGCTAGACCATATCACACACGCACGCCACCGGGCTGGACGCGCGCGTGTGGTGGCGCGGTCCAGCCGGCTTGCCTTAGCACCTTTTTACTTTTTCTATTTACATTTTTGCCCTTTCTTGGAGAGTTTGGAGCTGTTTTGGGCCGGTTCTCCAACCGGGCCCATTGCTTTTGGCTAGCGCATGTGTGTGGCATTTAGGGTCGCGATTAGAGATTCCTAATCACTGTTACTCTCGTTCATCTCAAAAAACGCGCCTGTATGACTCATTGAGGAACCGCTCACCGCCTGACGCTCCTTCTCTCGTTCCTCCGGCTACTGGTCGCCGGCCGCCAATTGCACGCCTCTGGACGCCTTCGCTGTGCCTACATCCAACCGCCAGACGTGCCTCGTCGGTGCTCGGTGCACGTTCTCTTTCCCTTCTCTTTCGTTAAAAGAGGATTAGGTTTTCAGATTGCATAGTTTTACGAGATAGTATAGGTGTGAATGCTAATCTCGTGGTAGTAGTCGTATCCTGGGAGAAGACCGTCATACCCGACGCACTGTTAATGTGGGGGCGATATCTTCTCTAAGGAGAGTCTCCTTGAGGCGCTTCTACTGCGTATATTTTCTTTTTTCAATATATCTGTCGATGCATTTCGTCCATCTCATGTACAATACGTTTTGATTGTTGTTATCTGAACTATTTCCATATGTTTGCTTTCTGTGGTATTGCGTTTACATGTTTAAATCCGATTGTTGCCCTGTGTCGACCCTGTTACACACTATATTTTCAACATCATCTTCCTACGCTTACAAATGTAACAAATGCAATCACCTTGTCTTTTGATAATGGCAGCACTTCCCCATCTCCGCACTTTGTCTCACTCTCACAGAGGTCCAGGGTAGGTTCATATGGCGATCTACCTGGTCAGAAGTCACAAAATCTTCATCTCTCTCTATCTCTTCCCTATCTGAGTGTCCACAAGGGGCAAAAGGGACGAGAAAAGAGAGATTAATTGGGCGAGAGGGGACTTGAAGAGCAAAGAAGAAGATCTTCTACAGGAAGATGTTCCTGTTCCCGACACAAGTCCCAGCTTTGGACATGAGGAGCTCTAGCTTGTTCACGACGAGAAGAAGAAGAGCTCTACGGGGAAGGAAGCCAGCCCAATGCTACCTAGTATTCTCTCACTCACTGGGCAATGGCATCCCTCTCTTCCCTCTCTCAGGGTCGGTAGAAGAGACGAGAAAGAGGAACCCTAGCGAAAAGCCGGAGCGAGACCAAAGCGAAGCAGAAGGCTAGAGAGAGAGAGAGAGAGAGAGAGAGAGAGAAAGAGGGAGAGAGAGAGAGAGGAAAGGAACCTGTTTGCCCATCCGGAAGACGACATAGGGGTCGCTGCTGAAGATGTCCCGGACGGCGAGGTTGATGCCTCTGTCCACTCTCACCCGTAGCAGACCCAGAAGCTGCTCCATCTTCATCGTCTTCTCTCCCATCACCTCCCTCTCCGGCCCGGCCTTTTTGTGCTCCTGCACGCTGCGCCCTCTGTGTGCTTACGGCTCTCTTCTCTTTTTCTCCTACTGCGCCCTCAACAATTGTTGCTGTTGCTGCTTCTTCTTCTTCTCTCTCTCTTACCTGTACACCTTCACGACCACCCCAACCGTGGGCGACCACAGAACTGTTCGGCACATAGTGCCCGTCCTCTTGCCTGCGTTTGAGCATGCGCAATAAACTCTTGGCGTGTCTACCTACCCCTTGCAATCATATGAGAATGGATTTTTTTTAGCAATATTTGTTAGTCTACTGTACAAGTAGTTCTTGTCTACGTGGTATACATAAAAGGATCTAAATTCGTGCTCACACGCTAAATTTCATGCGTATGTCTTGTGTCAGTTGTGAGTGAGTAGAAATTATCCGTACAACTCAAGTAATAAGTATTTTCTATTTTTTCGACTTAATTACATTAGTCTTGTCACCTCTGTAGTTCTCATCTATATTA
The DNA here is from genome assembly GCA_014218235.1 of Colocasia esculenta. Lineage (NCBI taxonomy): Eukaryota > Viridiplantae > Streptophyta > Magnoliopsida > Alismatales > Araceae > Colocasia > Colocasia esculenta. The sequence continues at coordinate 22,889,849 of CM024761.1, read as the reverse complement.
ATTACGGTCCCTAAGATCTCTTGTAACATTTCCTGTTTTCCTTAATATTTGTATTTATCTCTTTTAATAGACTCTTGAAACATTTCCTGTTTTCCTTAATATTTGTATTTATCTCTCTTAAGAGGGAAGATATAATAAAATTTGGGAAACGTTAATTGCAGCCACCTTACATTTTTCCTATATGCTAGGTTTTTTTATTGACCGTCAGTTCCTTATGTCATGAGCATAGACGGACCCAGAAAAATTTTCAGTGGAGTCATTCTCTTTAGAAAAATTTCCAACCAAACTATTTTAATAGAAATTTTTAGACTCATCATTAGGGTTCTAAAATTCCAATGGGGTCACCTGACCCCACTGATCCTACTCTAGATCCGTCTATGGTCATGAGGAGAGACTTATTTTTTGTATTCTCTCATGATTGTCATTAATCTACTAGCATAATGCGAAGATATTGATGTGCTGAGGTGTTAGGATATCGGTCTGCTAACAAATTGGCACACTTGGTGCATCAATATTTTTAATGTCTTACGTCACATGTGAAGAAGTTTAAGATGCTAACCTATTAAGGTTATCAATGCTTTAGGTAGTTAATTTCATAAGGCATTAATTAAAGTGCTAAATATGGTGATCGGTTAGGTGCTTAATAGGTCCATGCCTTAATGCTTTACGTGGGTTAATATGTTAATGCCTTGACTCCTTAACATAATTTAATGTCCTACATATACTAACTTGATAATATCTTAGCATTTAAACACATTAATATAGACTTGACCAAGCATGTTAGCACTTTATTAACGTCTTAATACATTAATATATTAACATGTAAACCATAAGAACACACAATTAATGTGTTAGTATATTAATTTCATTAGCATGCCATTGACAGTTATATAGAGGGAAAAGTTAAATTCCCACACAAAGCAATGGACATCAGAAGTTGCCAACATACCGAAGCCTTACAATTATAAGAGTTTCCCTGTAAGAAGAAGCCTATAATATTCAGAACAAATCTTTTATTATCTTGCAAGATACTTGGCAAAATACTTTCGCTCTAAGAAGAAGCCTATAATTCAGAACAAATATCCCATTATCTTGAAAAATAATGTTCCCGAGATCTAACTAGATTTCAGGGTGGTATCCGAATCTTATATGGGATGGGCACTGTCTGTCCAAATATCTATGATATCATTAAAAAATATCATGTTATCAAAGACGCCCTAAATTTAAAGATTCTCGGCATCCATGCCAATTCTCTTCATCGTTTCGACCATCAACATAAGTTATATAAGAACATAAGACGATGGGAAAACAATCCAAAATGGCATTTTTGCTCATCAAGAGCTCCGTTTCTACATCCTTTGAACCTATCGTCTCTCCCCCCTCAGCATCATCCCCCGTCTCTGTACCTCTTTAAAGTGTGCTAGTTTAAAAAAGCCTCATGACAAATCCTATGAAGTAAGAAAAGATTAAAGAATTGGGAGGCCAATACATGTGGGAAGCAAGTGTGGGTGCAGGCGCATCCGTGCGTCTCCATCGAAAGGCCCTCGGTTGCACCTCCCAACTTATATATTTTAAGGGAAATGTTTACATTTACATGAGAGCTGGGCTGCTCTAGATATAAGATTCAAAAAATTTGTAATCTTAAGGGGTTCTGATCTCCAAATCTTATATCTAGAACGACGAAGTCAACGTGAATTTGCCGTCCATGTAGATGTGAAGTTCGCATTTTCCACATTTTTGTGGCTTTAAATTATTTGGCAATTACATATTTGTACCTCCAAAGACTTGTTCTTTTCTTGGTTCAAGTCCCTCCCCCACAATCGCCAAAGGAGGGGCTTGAACTGATTTCCAACATTCGTGGGGTTGTAAGCAAAAAAAAAAATGTTAGAATTTACATTGGGTAATTATTTTATTTAGCCCTTGTTGTCTTTTTCTGACATTTGCGACCAGACAGAGATGAAAGACTCTCCCCCCACTCCCTGCTCAATCAAACAGGGTCAAGAAGAAGATGTTGGCATGAAGTGATGAAAAGCCGATTCATACGTTTGATCCGAGGAGCTCAAGATTGTTGCCTTTTGAAGTTCTCCTAGCGTACGACGAAGCAGAGAGATGGAGAGAGAAGCAGAAGCAGGAGGCCGAAGCCGAGGGTTAGAGAGAGGAGGAGAAGGGGAACCTGGTTGCCCATCCGGACGACGACGTAGGGGTCGCTGCTGAAGAGATCTCGGACGGCGAGGTCGAGGCCCCTGGTCACCGTCATCCGCAGCAGCCCCAGCACCTGCTCCATCTTCTCTCTTCCCTCGCCTCTACTGTCCTCTGTTTTCCCGCCGAACTCTCCTTGTTCTTTCCACCCTTGTGACCCCTGTTTCTTCTCGCATATGTAGGGGCTGTGGATGCGTGGCTGCATCCGTCAGAGGGCCAATTAAAACTCGACAGTAATACCTGGTCAGCCCTATTTGCACAGTCAATCAAATTTGATGACTTTGTTATGTAGCGATTCTGGGAATCCGTGTATACAATAAAGGACCAATACCTATTATTGCCTCCCACTAGTTTCGTGAGTCAAAAGGGATACACACTTGGTTTAGAGAGTCATATAAGTAATACAAATAATTATAGCAGAAAATAAAATTTTTATTAATAATTAAATAAGTTACATTGTCTCCTTTTATAATATGAACATAAGTATCTCACTTAAGGGGTATACTCGGAGGTAGTACAAAAAGAGACTATTGTTAGTACACGGGATTGATTGTACAACAATAAACAATTAGATCAAGATCAATGTTGCCTCCTCTAACTCGTACTCGAAAAAATAGGGAAAGACCCTTACGAAATTACAAACTTAATAGAGAACCATGATCCCACGCTTGGCCACAACACAGCAAACACAATATAACATATCAACGTAAAAGTAGAGAGTAGTAAGAAACAACTATGAAGTTAGCCAAATCATCAATGATGTTGCAGCACATGATAACCACAAAGTATCAAAAACCACGATGTTACATTAAACTAGTAACACGCGCAAGGTACTAAAACAAAATAGACATTCTCAACCTCTAACTATCGATATAGACTAAACTATCAAACTATTTCCAAACAAGCAAAAACTGTACGAAGTATCACTTGGTGCTTCTCACATCAGTACCAGAAAACAACCACCACCACAAGAGATCATTGGTCCAAGAGTCAGAATGAATCCAACTACCTCTCCTACGCTTGAAGCAAAGGAGGCTAACTACCACATAACTTTGCAGCTAGGCCAGACTGTGGTCTCACACCAAATCACACCTCTATAGATTTTGGGGCCATGGAGTGATGGATATGAGAAACAAGAGACTAGTTGAGGATCTTCACATCTTTCAGGTGCCTAGGCCTCCAATCACGAGTGCACTTAAGCGACTATAAACAAACCCCTAGGTGCAGCGTCAATAGCCATCTTTCTCTCTTTCCCAACACAAGTGAATAGGCTTACACTAAGAGGGGTGGGGTGGGGGGGGATCCAGGATAGACATCAACAGACCTCCTCTATGCATATGCATAAGGACTTGGCCCTGAGCACACTTCGTGCTTGACTTACAAAGAGCTTGGGTTCTAGACTGGTGAGTGCTATAGGTAGTAGCACAACAAACATCAACACACAACACACACTAAACTGTCTGAAATCAAACATAGCACATAATCTCGGTAAATTAACCACAGTGTTGCCTTGCACATACTTCATAAGTGTATGCATCATTGGCTAAGAACATAACCACGATCCACACACACCTGGATGCCATATTAGAAATCCCCTCAATCCATACTGAGGATACAACTGTAACGGCCCTGGATATTTATGCCCAACAAGGCTCCATATCTAAGTCCGCCTCCCGCGATCGGACCGAAGTCTCGCAAGGGTTAGCTCGTACACGTGTCCAGTAAGAATATAAAAGACAACCACAACAGTATAAGACACAAGAAAGTACATGTGCTCATATCTACATATTACAATTTACAATTGTCTCAATACATTATTACACGTCCAATAAATAAGTACAACTACCTGGGGCATACCCCGAGGGAGCACAAGCTCACACAACACAACTAACCTTACTGCTGGTGGTACAAGTCTGCCACAACGCCTTCGCAAGCCACACAAACGGCAAGTCCTGAGAAGAACTATAAGGGAGTGAGCCTCAACAAGTCACAGGCTCAGTAGGGGCCACCCAAAAGCAACACACGAAACTAAAGAGACCTCAACTCCAAAGGGTCTCACTGGCAGCACCGATAGCCAAACCATAGTATGCTCACAACATTCATAATAAACAATAACTAAATCAGTAACACATAAACAAATACATAATCCTCGGAAGGAAAGAGGAACCACAGGACTAGCACAACACCACTAGTCTGCCCAACAACTGCAATGTCTAAGCCACATCCTCACAGGCAAACTACTACAATAACTAGTCGCCTAAGCTACAAGCCGCACAGGTAACCTACCCACGAAGGGCAATAAAACTGGCATCAGCAAGCCAATCGATCACACACCTAAACCACAATCGGAAGCTAATTCAAAGAAGGATAAAACACAACGAGTGGAAGGTCTCACCACACAACCTTCACAGAGCACAGCTCTACCTCAACACCTGAAAAGACTGGTACACTACGTACCACGAGAAACAGATACCCACGAAGGGTATAGGTACTTACCGCCACGAGGTACCACCACAAAGTCTCAGTACAATTGTGCCTCCTACCAGGCATACCACAACGGGTCAAACCACAACCAACGAGTCACTATGCACAGGCCACAACTAGCGACAAAGCACGAGTCGGAAAGAATGACGCCACCACATGAGAACGGACTACTAGGTCATGACGCCAGTATCCAACTTGGACAACACAACACAACACAAGAACCACCTCTCAGTCTCGCAGTCTCGGACGAAAGGTCCAACTGCAGCTCCACAACCACAAGCCAAAGAACAGTGGAGACCAACCAACACCACACCTGCAGACTACACAACTGGAGGTCCATGCCTGGCACCTTTAGGGACTCTGGCCCGAGCTCCCTAAAGTGAGGTACTGGAAACACAGGACTAGCTGGGGACCAGTACGTCTACTGGTGTCCGTACCCTCAACCATGAGCACGCTACAAGCGACCAAGTACAACCACAACACACACAAGTCGCTGCCCAATTGTCGTCTTTCCCTCAGTCGGACGTACAACTCAAACACAGGAGTGAGGGTATCCAGGAAGACGACACATACCTCAATGGTACACACAGTACCGGGACAAACCCTGAGTACAACAAACACACGTGCCTGGCTCACACAGAACCTGGGGTACCCGACTGAAGAGGTATTCCGGAATAGGTGCCGGACCACCAAACTCGGCAATGCACAAACCACGATACATACATATATAATCTTTATAACAAACCACGGTACAAGTGTTAGGAATGGCTTGCCCTCGGTCACTATGTGACCTACAAGCTAACCTACACCGATGTATACAGGAACTACATTAACCAATAATAATCTGGCCTGTCATTGGTCATCTCATGACCTCCATTGCCACATTAAACACAATACACATTAATCACTTAATAATCATACACTAACTCTCAACCCTACACATACTTTACTAATTAAACCATCGTAAATAACCTATAAAAGATATCAAAAGACCGAGGCTAGGTTCACGCTGGAACCTTACTGCCCAACCACCACAAACTAACCACAGACGAGCACAGATGTCGAACTATTAGCCATGCATACACAAACCACATGCATAGCGCTCAAACCACATAAACACCACGTCAACCATGTGAACACCATGCTAACCACGTGAACAACATGCTCAAGGAGCACTACAAGTGCCAATGCACCGCTTACCAAAACCATACACAACACATAACGATAATCTGATAAAGATAAATATATAGCCCTCGGGACCCTTAACGCCATAGGATCTTTGATCGCCTTCAAAACGCGGTCCTTCGATATGTCGCGTTCAAAAGCAGAACGCGACGGGTTGGGCTGTCGCATTCAAAACGTGACACCATAGTTCGTCGCCTTCACAGACGAAACCCTAATCCGAAAACCCTTCTTCGGATCTCCCACACAAACCATATAAAAAACTGTAACGACCCATAATTCATGCCTTACCTGATACCCTAGCATGGTATCTAAAATCTATAAAGCGAATAACACACCAAACATGCAACACATGCAATCCACGTGATAAAATGAGGTGAAATCTCCCTACCTTCGCGAAGAACGCGAAAACCAACCACGACACGGTGTCTCCCCCGATCCATGCGACGACCTCGCGGCGAGACCATGCCGAAAATGACTCCCAAATGCCAAATCGCCCGAGAACCCCACAGCAGTTCCTCCCCCTAGCCTAACAGAGCTTGTTGAGCTCTGTCTGGCCGACCTGGGTTAAGAACTGTTCACAGTTAAGAATGCGACGTAGGCCTCTACCGCTACCTGAATGCGACGAAAAAGGGCATCACCTTCTTAAGGTCGACGTCAGCATGCTGCCCAGCACGCGACACGCGGTGCACATGCAGACGAGGGTCGCTCCTCGGCGGCAACCAGAACGCAACCACCAGTCGTCGTGTTCAGCACGCGACGCACAACCCTGTCACGTTCACAAACAGAAAATTGTTGGGTTGAGTGTGGTTTTAATATCCCTCTCTCCCTAGTTTTGATGATGACACTTTGTGATTTTGTGCTTGTTGGGTTGAACATGGTACATGCCTCATTTATATAATAATAATGCCAAAACAACATGTCTTGAACATTTTACATTTCATACTTTGATGATAATGCCTTGTGCTAATGGCTTATGTGTTAAATTCTCAGGGCTATACAGTTTTTGTCATGATGGTGTCGACACATCCCTTGGTGGTGTCGACACTAGATCACTGTCCCAGAAGCTATCTTTGAAGACAGGGTCAAGTTGTGTCGACACACTCAATGGTGGTGTCGACACTAGTCCCAGCTTCTAGGAGATCATTTTGCCTACCTGGGACAGGGTGTCGACACACTCAGTGGTGGTGTCGACACACTCCGGCTGAAGTCTCAACATTTGTTTCCTCTGGACACGTGGCTACTTGGGGTTCAAGGGAAGTTGCCTTGGATCATGTGCCCACACACCCCAAGGGTACAATTGGACTTATGAGGCTATATATACCCCCAATTATTGGCCCCCAAGACCTAGGAGACCTCCAGAAGATTCCAGCAAAAAGCTTTTGGCGGCAAAAGGAGGAATCTCCCACTCCTGCTCTTCTCGTTGCTGTGGTAATCCATCTACTTCCTTGGAAAGCACGAGGGAGTGAAGGAGAGCTCTGAAGAAGAAGTTGAAGCACTTCTCAAGGGAGCAGATCTAGCAGAAGCAAGCAATTGAAGAGAATTTTATGGTGATTCGGAGGCAATTGAAGTAGAGCATCGCCAAGTGATTGAAAGCATCACCAGATGTCTTCAATTCAACCTTCTGCAAGGAATCTTCATCGAAGAACACAAATACTGTATCTATTTCTTACAATTCTGAAGTTGTTCTTCTGATTCATCCATGAGATTTGTGCATGAAGTGTTGCACAAGTTTCTGTGAATGAATTTGCCTTGGATCAGATCATTGCTAGAGGATCTAATTTATGTTGGTCTTGATCTAGCTTGTGTTTAGTGAGCCATTGAGCTCGGTTTTGGTGAGTTGAACACTCAATGTGTGTTTGAGCAAGTGTGCTCAGTTTCTGGAGTGGTTGTGCTCTAGAATTTGTGTGTGAGTTGTCTAACTCAAGTGTGTTGGAGTCGTCGTGCTCCAGTGTGAGTTGTACTTAAATTTTGAGTAGAGTGTCCTCACTGTGTGAGGGGTGGACGTAGGGATCACATGTGTGATTTTCGAACCACCTAAAAAATCCTATGTGCAATGGTTTGAATTGTTGATCTGTGCTAGATGATTGCATAGGATTGTGGTTTCACACTAATTGCCTAATTGTCTCACACCTCCTCTTACACACTCACACTTCAGATCTGAAAATTATTTTTGTGATTAGATCTTTGAGTCAAAGTAGTTTTAATTTTCTTAAGCTTCCACAAGAATTTGCAACAGATCTATTCAACCCCCCCCTCTAGATCTGTTTCACCTAATCACTCGATCCTACAAAAACCTATGAGCGCTTTGGGCCCAACCTGCCAACCCACAAGGCCTCACAATCTATGAGGACACCTGAAACATAGACTAATGGGCCACACACTGGCCACCAAACCCGTTAAGCAAAGATCTACGAAGATCTGAAAAACGCGTGATGTTACAACAACTATAAAGCAAATCAATCATTAAATACCCCAAGAAGTAACTCTAGGATCATCGTTCAACCAGATCATAGGGTTGGTTGACCAGATATCAATTAAATCACAAAATGGAACTAACTAGGAAAATTGGTCGACCTACGCAGGGGATCGGTTGACCAAAATATCACTGTAAACCATATTAGAAGAGTCGGTCAACCATCATTTACCAGTGGTTGACCAGTCTAAACTTGCCTAGGGTCCTTGGCGTGTCTATAGATGCATCTTCCCTAGCCACGTGTTGTGGGCACCCAAAAAAAAAATCCATTGGGCTTTGCTAGCCGGCCTAGATCCTTTAAAGAAAGAATACCCCTCAAAATAGAAAAAAAAAATATTCAAATGACCCATTTAAAAGGCCCAAAAGGTACATTATCCAAAGGGTCCAAGTTTCCCATACTGGGAGGTAAGCTTAGGAAACCTTAACACCTCCCCACCACCACTTAAAAGGCTACAAAAAGTGAGCACGAAAAGGAGGCTACGTACAGGGGTCTTCTGGAAGGGCTTTGGAAGAAAAAAAAGGGGTGGGGTGGAAGCTTGGAAGAGAAGGTATCTCCTCCCCAAGGCTGCTACATTTTCGGCTCTCCCGGGAAGGCTTCTGCTACAGGGAGAGGAAGAGAAGAAGAGAGCAAGAGAAGAAAAAGAGAAGAGAAGGAGAAAGAGAAAGAGAAAGAGAAGAGTGTGCCCCCCCTCCCCTTCTTCTTGTCTTGTCTTGTCTTGTCTTGGGGCTCCAAAGGGAAGAGAGTGTGAGTGGGTGGCGATGGGAAGGTTCCCCTCCCCATTTTCTTTAATCTTTGTACTTCTCCTTCCCCTAAAGGAATGTCCCATCTATGTACATTCTCTCTTTCCCATCATGTGAAGACTCCCCTTTGCATCTAATATGCATCTTATCCAATCCCAAGTGCGTCCTTTTTTTAGGTTTATTGGTCTCTTCCATGCATGTGCATGTGCACTTCATTTAATGCTCCCATTTTCTTTTATGTGAATGGCATGAGAGGCTACGGGATGGAGAGCCCCTCCTTGTGGAGAGATAGTTCTCCACTCCCAATACCATGCAAAAGACCACACAAGTCCCCATGTCTCAATAAATGAGGTTTGGGAACCGTGGAGCTCCCCTCCTCCCATGCGTTTCTTGCATTGTTCCATGATTGAGGCTTATTGAGCCTTGCGCAAATCACCCCCTTTGGGCCATATTTTCACTGTTTTACTCTTTGCCATGCATGCTTTTCACTATTTAAACAACAGTAACATTCATGTGCAATTCGGTTTTGGGGATATGCCCCCCTTTGCTAGCAAGTGGATTGAGTAATTAATACTCATGCCCAAAGCTTAGCACTCAAGCATAACAGTCCATTAAGCCTGGTTTTAGCCCATTTTCGCCCCATTTTGTGGGTCTGCCCAAATTTTGAACAGTTCCGATTTGCTGCCCACAAGACTGGGGGTTCCGCTGCCGATTCAGTCGATCTGGAGGCATCCCTGCTGATTCGGTCAACCTGGAGACTAGCCTGCCGATTCGAGCTGGCAGCAACCTGACCATGGCCGAATCATATAAGCAAAGCCATGCGCCATGTGGTTTCAGCCAAGAGAAGAGATAATAGACTAATGAGAAATCCATTTAATCCCGGGTTAGACAATGTGATGTCTATGCCCGGATATGTGGGTTCACATATCACCCATTCGCCGCTTGGGTTCTTTTGTGGTCAGAGCATTAACTGGTCTCCTTGTAAGCATGCCTCGGGGATCGACATCGTTTGCCATTGGGGTGATGTCGTTGTTCGACATACACCTTACCGTTTGGTGCCGTCTCCATTATGGTAGACGTGTACCGTGCTCTCCCCCATCAACCATGATAAGGGGAGATGTTGCCGGATTTTCTCCGTGCGCGTCGAATCGGGAAAAGACTTTAAAAAGAGATCTTCAAAGTTCAATTAATTCAATAGCATTTCAGCTGGGCACCGATTCAATCCGGATTGCCGACTCGGTTACATTTTTTCCGATTCAGCTTTATTCCGCCGATTCAATTATGCCTTGCCGATTTGCTGTCTGCATGTGTCCTGCCGAATGGACTGTACCTGCGCTACCGACTGGGTACACAAGAGCTGAATAGTGCCGAATTGTGAATAGACTCATGACTTGCATGTCTCAAATGGAACAAAAGAACACATTGAAAACCATTTTATAATAAAAGAAACAAATGAATAAATAGACAAAGAGATCCAACAATGAATAAATAAAAGACTCAACAACTTTGAATAGACATTTTGCTCATTAACATTTCGGCCTAAATTTAAATTGCATTTCGTGCTTCCATCGGATGTCTCCGCTTTAGGCCACAGGACTTTCTAATTTGGCGATTAATCAAGGGTTTTCTCTCCTAGAGAGATGTAATTAACGTCGTTGCGCTTAGGCAACGGCGAGATATTGGTCCCGACCCGATCTTCACTTTAATTTGACGGAGTCAAACAGTGCGCACAATAGACCTAAAAGTCCTTCGACTCTCGGAGGCAGAACACTTGTTGTCAATTCGATGACTGGCACGCCCGCGCTATGTGATTTTAAGTTCATCTCTCGTCACCATCGCTCGTGTAGCACTCGACGGGACTAGAATCTGCAATATGCAGTCATGAGAAAATGAGAATATGAGAACATGATAAAAAAGAACTATAAAATTTTTATTTATGGATTTATCCTTATATAATCAAAAAATCCATTTCCACATGTGTTTAGACACAGAACACCCAAATCTCTGTTTCACACGAAAAACTCACACAAACCTACCTTTCAACCAATTTGAGTCCACTGTACATATGTAAAACTATAAAAGAGCATCGTAGCATGTTTCTTAAAAGAGGAATTGCATATAATTTAACATCCTACACAATTTCACACTTTCCAACTAATGAAACGGGATATTTGAATTATTGGAATCACTTTAACACTAAACCAATGATAAAAAAGTTGCTCAACGGAACCCATCTATGCTAAACATCATTGGAGAATGCAAGAAAACACAGTGGTAGGGAATCTCCCAACCAAGACATGTAGAAATCGCTCCCACTGGAGATTGCCACCTCCTTGCTAAATCCGCATCAGAGAGCATTCAAACCATCTTAAACCGTTGTGGGGAAGCAAGAATCACTAGAGTAGAGTGTATTTTAGTTGAAATAGGCTTTCTCTCTATTCAGTCATCGAAACAAAGTAAATAGCTGCCCTATGTATAAACACGATTAGGCGATGTGGTACGCCACTCTAGGCTAGAACTTTTAAGAACCCAATGTCACGCATCAAAAACTAGATAGGCACATGTTCGACATGTAGTCAAACTAATAAAACCAAGTTGCGCTGGTCAACTAGCTTGCAACTGAAAATGCACCTTAGGTCCCTAGCACATTCAAAACGTCTCTCAGGGTTGACGCCTCTTCAGCCGCACTAGCTACTCCCAACACATCTCAAGATGAAGACCCAAAATTGTTGTAACCTACAAGTTCCGAATTAAACACACTTGTATCACCCCCAAAATTTTATTAAATTAAAATTATAAATAAATTGAAAATAATAATTTAATATTGTCAAAATAGTAAAAACATACGTACCAATGCCATATGTATGTAAACACATTAGCAAATTCTGTAAAAATCATAGTTCAACTCTAAATATTACTCCCAAATGACCCACAAAGAAATTCGTGCAAGAAAAAATCTGATGGGCCGAGTTTAAGGCGTTTTATGACTTATTATCGTAATTAGGGACTAAATCGGATAATTGTTATCACACATACTTAATGGAGTCCAAAAATGAAATAATAATTATTGATAGACTTCAAACAATGGGTATTGACAACCCAATGAAATAAATGGACCAAAGGATGTCTTTTGGGCCACAAATAAGTTCATGCTAGGAAAATAACCCAAAATTCAGAAATTCTCATTAATGGACCATAAAAGGGTAAATTCTCACCCTGTAGACATCCATTAAACTTAAAACCAAGCTCAAATTCATGGTTACCACCTAGGATAGGTTTCCATAACCTTCCCATCATGAATTAGGGAGAGAAATCCTCAATTTATGGAAAGATACACCCAAATTCGTACCTAATAGTTTCCTAGTCTAATTAGGCAACTAAATATTCACCCCCCTTTAAATAAGCCCCCTCTCTCCCAGAAGACGACCCCTAGGGTTGCTGAGGTCGTGCTTGAAGGCTATGGTGGCTAGAGATCTCGAGGAGAAAGCTTGAACAAGAAGCAACTTTGTGCTCATCTCCACATGCGACCTGCAAAACAAGCCCCTTCAAGATTGTCACCAAACATTAGTAAAAACCTCGACCAAACCTAGCGAACCATATACCCTTGGAAAGATCTTCGAGTATAGTTTCTTACGGTACTATTTTGCCCAATTTCTACCGATTAGATCATGAGTATTAGGCGTTCTTCTCCAAGTGGTCAAAATTAAGGCTTTCTGGAGAACGAACCTTATTCAACCCAAAGGTAGGTCATCTCCATGCGAAACTCTAATAAACTCTTTCACGCATGCATTCATATGTATAGATCATGTTCTTATTGTTTTCCCCAATTTCTATCATGTGGATTTCATGAATTAAATCTTGCATGTTAGAACGTTGTGTTGTCTTGTTTAAAACCCTGATCTGTCGTGCAAGTTCTATATCATTTTGTGGAGTCATTTTCAGACCAAGCACTCAACATAGAACTTGTTCTCCCATGAGTCTTGTTTCATTTGGCACTAGTTTCCCCAATTTTTGTTTTATGTACAGATAGTATTAGCCCATACATGAGTACTGTGTCAGATTCATATAGATAGTCACAATACATCTTGTTACCCTACCAAATGACTATTGTTTCTTGATTATTTGTTACTATACAATGTATAGAAAGTCCTCTAACTAAAAGAGGTGGTTTCATTTGATTTGGATTACCCTAGCATTAGTCTTGATTTTTCAAACCCATAGGTGTCAAACCAAGTTTGAACCGGAATAGGAAAACAACCCCTTAAAGCACCCTTGCATTGGAAACAGGAAGACAACGAGTCTGTTGGCCCGCTTACGGTTGATATGACAGCAAGTTTTCTAGAGGGGGGGGGGTAAATAGAATAGCTGTAGAAATACTGAAACTAAAACACAAAAATCACCACTTGAAAACTTCAGTTAGTGAATGTAGTTATGTGCAGAGATAGAGTAGCAGTGCGGAAGCAAATTTAAACAATCACACAAGAACACAGAGAATTTTATCATGGTTCAATACTTCTCAAGTGGAAGACCTACATCCAGTCCCCAAGCAAATATTGGGATTTCACTAATCAGGGTACAATCCCCCCAAGGATATACAAAACCCCCAGCTCTACGCTGGTCCTCTTCCTTTCCGAGTAGGAAGGAAACTCACTTCTGTTATAGGTCAAGAAGCCACCCTCCTGGAATAAACTCCAGTGCGGTTCTGCTAGACTTAAATCCCCAACTAGGTTCTGCTGACACTAACCCCAGCTAGGTTCTTCCCTTAACCCAAGGGGAACACTGTGTACAGTCCCACAGCTGGACAGAAACCGCCAGCACCCCACTGGCCTTCTCTTCACACAGGAAGAGTAACACTATATACAGTCCTACAGCTAGACCAAGTCTTTCTTAGAAAAATATAGAACAAACTGAGAGCTATACAAGATGAACACTAAGGAACACAAACTCTCAGCCACAGACTCTCCCTCAACTTTACAATGATGCACAGAGAGAGTGAAGAGAGAAAAGAAGCTTGAATGTTTGAAGACTTCAGATGGCTGCGTGCACACTTCTTCTTGGGCTCGAGCTCTTTCTCTCTTGCTTTGAGTGTGTATGGCGTTGAGGCTTCTCACTATATGTACACTCTTTCAGAAATTTTCAGAAAGGCTCTTATCTTGTTCTTCAGCCTTGCTTCAACCTTTTATGGAGCAGCTTGAACAGATCCGTTGGAACTCTTCTAGCCGTTGCTCTTCTTCTTCATCATCTACTCTTCTTCTTCTTTTGTCTAACAGACACTTGGTGTAGAGGGAAATCTAGATATCTGTAGGCACAGAAGATAGAGTTAGACTAAAAAGGTCTTCTGACAAAAGGCTCATACCTTGCCTTACTTCCATGTTTTCTGCTGACATCCAGACATGTTAGGTACGACCCTTTTTGTTAAGCAGGAAGGAAAGAGTCCTTATTTTCTGCTGACAACATCTCACCTACATTGAAGGATAAACAACAAAAAGATCTTTAGTCAAACAGAGAAATAATAAGATAATATGTGAAGTACATATGAATTTTTTAGTTGCCGCCACAAACATTTTGAAACATTTGAAATATAGAGGCAATTGATGTTTAAGTATAGAAACTTTGACTGTAAAGAAGTTGGAATATGTATCACACTTCAACTTTCCAGGAGTCGGAGTTGGTCAACTTCAACTTTTCAGAAGTCGAAGTTGGAGTATGTATCACACTTCAACATTTCAGGAGTCGGAGTTGATCAACTTCAACTCTTCAGAAGTCGAAGTTGGAGTATGTATCACACATCAACTTTCCAGGAGTCGGAGTTGGTCAACTTCAACTCTTCAAGAGTCGGAGTTGAACCACTTCGACTTTCCAAGAGTCGAAGTTGAACCACTTCATCTTTCCAAGAGTCAGAGTTGGACTACTTCGACTTTCCAAAAGTCGGAGTTGGACTTCGTTTGTTCAACAGTCAATATCATACTTCAACTTTCCATAAGTCGGAGTTAGTATATATATATATATATATATATATATATATATATATACTAGTTGTGGGCTTAAAATTTTTTGAGCAAACAGAAGAACATATGTGCTATCCAAATATAGTGTTTATAAAATATATTCTTCTGTGATACTATTATAGTGTAGTTAAAGATTATATATACAGATGGTTATGCACACATTAATTAAGCAATTGTATTAACCAAAACATGAGATATGACAAAGTAAAACTTTAGTGTGATAATGCAAGAATATATTGTATTCATGGAAGAAACATGATATGAAATATATTGATGATATTATTAAGTTAGTTTTGTTATCACCAAAATAAAGGATAAAATGTAGGAGTGATTCAACAATCTCTCCCTTTTTGGTGATGGCAAAACTCATGTGAATTTTCTGACATAAACATAAAGCCAAGCATTATACAGAAAATTCATGAATAAAATACTCTCCCCCCTTTTTGTCAATACCCAAAAAGGAAGGATCTTACCATTTGCATATTCCCTCTTGTAAAGACTTCTTACCAATACTACATGTGAGTTTGAATGAGAGGAGTTCAACAATACTTGTCATGAATTTACATC
This sequence comes from Colocasia esculenta, assembly GCA_014218235.1. NCBI lineage: Eukaryota > Viridiplantae > Streptophyta > Magnoliopsida > Alismatales > Araceae > Colocasia > Colocasia esculenta. The sequence goes on along the minus strand of CM024761.1, from coordinate 22,874,192 downwards.
TCCTCTTATTACTTGCTCCCCCTTTGAGTATGACTCCCCCTTAATATGAGGCTCCTCCTTAATATGAGGCTCCTCTTTGATGTGAGGCTCCCCCTTAGGGTGAGGCTTGATGAGTCTTTACTTGTCTATCGACAGTTGTTTCATAGTGTGTCGACCTGATCTTCTATGTGTCTCGACACAGTCTTGAATGTGTGTTGACTTGTTGTTTGATCTGTTGTTTCTTGTTGTTTGTCAAGTCTTCAAGAGTTTTACCTGCATTGATCTTATAAAAAGAGACTTGTAAAACCTTTTTAGTAGTACTGTAAATCAAATACAAATCTGTGACTACTCTCTCTTTAGATTTGAGTTGGAAGAAAAACTGGTAGTCACCAATGCCTTGAGCATCCTTTGTTCCTGATGCTCCAAGGATATCATGCAAACAACTTATTCAGAAGTAGGTACCCAAATATTTTTGGGTCGTTGATGGTTAGATGTATAAAAATATCCTTTCGGAATCCATACTAAGTGCCTAGTTGTGCAGGTGTTTACTGTGTGCCCTAATTTGTTGCAATGAGAACAACAATGAATATAATTTGTTTTGCAGGCCTTATTGTCTTCGCGATGTTTGTTTAAAATATGATTTTTAGAAACCTTTTTCTTTTGAGAGTATTTATTCATTACATGGGCCTTTTTCTGAGGCATCTTGATTTCTTTCACAAATTTTGGTAATTGATATTTTTTTGGATACTTAGTTTGTTTTCCTTTTTCAAAAGGTTCATATCCAAGACCTTGTTTATTGTTGCCAAATTTTGAGCATTTTAAGCATAGAGCTAGAGATGTTTTACCTTTTGTTAATCTTCTAACTGATTCTTTTAAATAAAGATTTTATTCAGTTAGAGTTTTCAATTTTTCTTCTAACTCTAATTTTTCATTGTTCTTGCTTTTTAAATCTTCATTCAAAAGATAATTATTATTTTTACTTTCCTTTAATTGTGTTTCCAATTGTTTCATTTCTGATTTAAGATCAGAATTAGTGTTTTCTAAGCAAGTAAGGTTGCTTTTGATATTTTTTAATTCTTTCACAACAACCTTGTGTTTATCATAAAGTTCATTAAAAACATCTTCTAAGTCTTTAGACTCTGACCCTGAATCAGTGCAAGAATTAAAAGATGGGTCAGAATGTACCTCATCTAGCTAGTCCTGTTATGAGGGCTAGACTTACGTGCTCTTTTTCTGAATATGAGCTTGATGAATCTGAAGTGGAGACTTCTTCATTGTCCCAAGCAGCTGCCATGGCTTTTCTTTTGAATTTATTGTGCTTTTTATTGGAATTTTCTAGCTGACCAGTCTTCTTGAGTTTTGGACAATCTGGTCTCAGATGTCCAGATTTTTTGCATTCATAGTAAACTAGTTCTTTCTCCTTTTTCTCCTTCTTTTGGATCCTTCTTGATCCATTCTTCTTCTTCTTAAGAATTTTCTGAAGTTTGGACAGTACATCATCTACATCACTATCTTCAGAGCCTGCATTTTTTGAACTAGAAGATGAAGAGGTGGAAGGAGCAACTATAACTTTGAAAGCATTAGTAAATTTCTTTTTGGATGAGCTTTTAGATAGTCTCTCCATGTTGATCTCATGTGCCATCAATGATCCTATAAGCTTTTTTAATGACATAGTTGTAAGATCATTAGCTTCTTTGATGGCTGTGACTTTTGGAGTCCATTGGCTTGGTAGGGATCTGAGAATTTTTCTTACCATATCTCAAGTGTTGTACATCTTTCCAAGCCCTGCAAGACCATTAGTTATATCAGTAAACCTGCTATACATTTGGGTAATGGTATCACCTGTTAGCATTTGGAATTTCTTATATTGTGTGACCAAGATATCAATCCTGGTTTCTTTGACTTTGTCAGTCCCTTTGTATGTGAGCTTCAACTTGTCCCACATTTCTTTTGCTGATTTGCATGCTGAGATCCTGTTGAATTTGCTCCTTGTCAAGGCACAACAAATGAGATTCTTGGCTTTACTATTCTGTGAGAGCAATTTTTTGTCATTGTCTGTCCACTCCTCTCTTGGGTTGAGGACTATAAGATCTCCTTCTTCAATGATAGTCCATAGTTGATAGTCATAACCCTGGAGGAAGAACTCAATCCTTGTCTTCCAGTAGTTGTAATCTTCGCCAACGAACAAGGGTGGTCTGTTGACAGATTGGCCTTCAGCAAATCCTTGAGCTGCCATTTGATCTTTTCTCTTTAGATCGTGAGATCTACTTGCTTGAAGAGACTTGGCTTTGATACCACTTGTTGGCCCGCTTACGGTTGATATGGCAGCAAGCTTTCTAGAGGGGGGTGAATAGAATAGCTGCAGAAATACTAAAACTAAAACACAAAAATCACCACTTGAAAACTTTGGTTAGTGAATGTAGTTGTGTGTAGAGATAGAGTAGCAGTGCGGAAGCAAATTTAAACAATCACACAAGAACACAGAGAATTTTATCCTGGTTCAGTACTTCTCAAGTGGAAGACCGACATCTAGTCCCCAAGCAAATATTGGGATTTCACTAATCAGGGTACAATCCCCCCAAGGATATACAAAACCCCTAGCTCTACGCTGGTCCTCTTCTTTTCCGAGTAGGAAGAAAACTCACTTCTCTTACAGGTCAAGAAGATACCCTCTTGGAACAAACTCCAGTGCGGTTCTGCTAGACTTAAACCCCCAACTAGGTTCTGCTGACACTAACCCCAGCTAGGTTCTTCCCTTAACCCAAGGGGAACACTGTATACAGTCCCACAGCTGGACAGCAACCACCAGCACCCCACTAGCCTTCTCTTCACACTGAAAGAGTAACACTATATACAGTCCTACAGCTAGACCAAGTCTTTCTTAGAAAAATAAAGAACAAACTGAGAGCTATACAAGATGAACACTAAGGAACACAAACTCTCAGCCACAGACTCTCCCTCAGCTTTACAATGATGCACAGAGAGAGTGAAGAGAGAAAAGAAGCTTGAATGTTTGAAGACTTCAGATGGCTGCGTGCACACTTCTTCTTGGGCTCGAGCTCTTTCTCTCTTGCTTTGAGTGTGTATGGCGTTGAGGCTTCTCACTAGATGTACACTCTTTCAGAAATTTTTAGAAAGGCTCTTATCTTGTTCTTCAGCCTTGCTTCAACCTTTTATGGAGCAGCTTGAACAGATCTGTTGGAACTCTTCTAGCCGTTGCTCTTCTTCTTCATCATCTACTCTTCTTCTTCTTCTGTCTAACAGACACTTGGTGTAGAGGGAAATCTAGATATCTGTAGGCACATAAGATAGAGTTAGACTAAAAAGGTCTTCTGACAAAAGGCCCATACCTTGCCTTACTTCCATGTTTTCTGCTAACATCCAGACATGTTAGGTACAACCCTTTTTGTCTAGCAGGAAGGAAGGAGTCCTTATTTTCTGCTGACAACATCTCACCTACCTTGAAGGATAGACAGTAAAAAGATCTTCAGTCAGACTGAGAAATAATAAGATAATATGTGAAGTACATATGAACTTTTTAGTTGCCGCTACAAACATTTTGAAACGTTTGAAATATAGAGACAATTGATGTTTAAGTATAGAAACTTTGACTGTAAAGAAGTTGGAGTATGTATCTCACTTCAACTTTTCAGGAGTCGGAGTTGGTCAACTTCAACTCTTTAGAAGTCAAAGTTGGAGTATGTATCACACTTCAACTTTCCAAGAGTCGGAGTTGGTCAACTTTAACTCTTCAAGAGTCGGAGTTGAACCACTTTGACTTTCCCAAGAGTTGGAGTTGAACCACTTCGACTTTCCAAGAGTCGGAGTTGGACTACTTCGACTTTCCAAGAGTCAGAGTTGGACTTCGTTTGTTCAACAGTCGATATCATACTTCAACTTTCCAGAAGTCGGAGTTAGTATGTATATATATATATATATATATATATATATATATATATATATATACTAGTTGTGGACTTTGAAAATTTTTTAGCAAACAGAAGAACATATGTGCTATCTAAATATAGTGTTTATAAAATACATTCTTCTGTGATACTATTATAGTGCATTTGAAGATTATACATGTAGATGGTTATGCACACATTAATTAAGCAATTGTATTAACCAAAACATGAGATATGACAAAGTTAAACTTTAGTGTGATAATGCAAGAATATATTGTATTCATGGAAGAAACATGATATGAAATATATTGATGATATAATCCTTCTCTCACTTCACATTGTTGATTATAATCCACAAGCGCCTTTGTTCCAAAACTCCTAAACAAGTGGATAGTGGACTCCCCTTCACTCGTATCCGATATGGAGTAAGGAAGCCAATTAGTTGCGTGTGACCAATGTGCCTTCGATACGAGTATATGTGTGGGTGCGTACGTGAGTTAATGAGTTTACAATGTCCGTCACGCTCATGGCGGAGGAACTGAAGATGTCCGATGATCATCTTTCTCAAGCGTAAAGCAACCTTTTTGACGATCCACAGGTTGCGCTGAACCTCTCTTCCTACCGCTAGGAGTGAAATACATTGTGTGGCTGCCCGATCATGATGTAGTCCGAGATAGAAGATTGAGAAAGGTCGGGCAAGTGGTAAGTTAGTTTTGTTATCACCAAAATAAAGGATAAAATATAGGAGTGGTTCAACAGAGTCAACCTATCACCATGAGAAGGTGACAGGAAGGCTGTCGCCTTCATAAGGCGACATGATGCATGTCGCCTTCAGACCATAGTGGGCTTTTCAGCCCCGTTTTGCCCGTCTTGCGTCGTTTTCATGTCCCATATTCTCCTGTGCGAGGTTAGTTACTGTTAACATGCATTTATCAACCCATATAAAAGTTAAAACATGTTCATATGAATTTTAATTGATCTTAAGTTAATGATCATGCTCTCTATCTGCCGATTATTCACTTTCTTGCCTTGTTATCGAACTTGCCAAAACACATAGTTACTTGCTAAAATTGGTCTTGCATGATTAGTATTTCTTGATTTAGCACTCATGATACTTGCCATAAATAGAATTTCCATAAATGGAGGTTCCATAAATGGAGTTTCTATAATCGGATTCACATACATGCACTTGAGCGATTCTCACGCATGACATGCGCATACATTCTAGCACGATAGGAAAGCCCCTTCTTGGCTTGTGGTGAATTCTCCATCGGATATTCCTTCTGCTGGACTAGTGACCCCTTGACAAAGGCCTCCGTAAGTCTCCTCTGACCATGGATTCCCACATGGCCGACGAACATGTTGTACCATTGAAGTACCGAGAAGTTAGTGTGCACGTATCTTTCTTCTCTTGGCATTCTTGACAAGATCTTTCTCTTCTCATCTTGATTCTAAAGTACACCTTTATTGAACATAAGACCAAGTTACTTGTAAGTAATTGAACTAAACTGAAAACATGTCGTTATACTGTCGGATTTTACTCTTGAACTTTTGCCTTAACTATCTCGATATCATTAAACTATTGAAATACGACCATACTTGATTGTGGGTATCTACATTTAAATTACTTGAGATGCTGGATCGAACACGACCAATGTCCAAGAGCTCCAGTATAGCCCCCTCGACAGAGAGTCGAGAATATACTATTAACCATAAGGTATAATGATTACTGGCATTGCATTTCCGCTGAGAGTACTTGCGTGTAAATGCTAGATACATACACCACATTACACATGTTCATGATATGCATTCCAAAGTGGCATAGATCTTTAGTGTATGTCAAGGACTTGTGAATTGACTGTCTTGCTCGTGAAAGATACATGCTTGTTAGATGCTTGCTTGCTTGCTCGTGAAATGGTCAATCTTGTTACATGATATCTTGCTCTTGCTCATGAAGTTACCATCTTACTAGATCATTGATCACTTTATCTTGAACTCTTGAATACAACCTTCTTGCTAGACAGATCATTACATCTCTTGATCTTACTATCTTGCATGTTACACTGTTCACGTGTTATTATCATTGTTTTAAATGCATAGTACATAACATGTCCATACCTCTTAGCTTTTAAATTGTTAAATACTTATATCATTACTGGAAGATGTAAATCCTACTGGGCGAGTGTGCTCATTACCTACTTTCCAACATTTCAGGAGAACAAGATATGGATGACGTAGAGAACTAAGACTATACTGAGGATGAGTAAGAGTGAAGAGCACTCTCAAGCCTTAGCATTGAAGTCTTGTTATTTTAGCATCATAGCATTATAGTTTGAGTATGAGAGTACTATAATAATGTAGTAGGAGTGAGAATAATATGTAATTTTGTAACGACCCCCTTTATACTGGTACGATTATACCAATCCACATCGATATAAAGCGTGCCGTCACAGTGGGACATGTACCCAACACAACATGGTAGGTAGAGATGTACACAAATAAAGAAAGGAAAGTACAGCAGAAAGGAAAGTAATTCTTATTCCATCATCATTACACACATCCCACAGTCTATATAGTAGCAAAATAAATGAACAAAGTCCATAATTAACAAGTCCATGACATAACATCATCTCTCATACTAGCAAAAGAAAAGTACAAGCTAAGCATATCGCCTCCAAGATCTCTGCTACTCCTCTCGCTCGGAGTCGCTCCTTGCTATCTCCTCCTCAATCTCGGGAATACATGTCTCACTTGTATGTTTAAACAAGGATGGGTCTTTACAAAAGACTCAGCAAGCAACCTATTGGTACATCCTTACACTTATCACATTCATTCTACTCAATCTTAACATAAAGAGCAATTTATCACATGATTCATATCACATTAAACAATTACTAATGAACAATCTATAACATGCTATCTACACATGGACTTAACTTAAATCATGGTATCAATCATAATTCATTCATGGAACATTTCCAAGTAACTTAGTCATGGAATTAAACACATGTTTACTAGTAACACTAGCATGATATCTATCACATCTAATATGCTCATATATCACATATTCTCACATTTAATTTGATTTTTTAATATAAAAGAAGTTTAATCACATGGTTTCGCATTCTCACATATGGAAGCTCATTATCACATCACTTTCACATAATCACTTTGCACATTCACACTTAATTCACATCTTTACACATTATTTTTTCGTGACACATAATCCGAACCACCATAAAGGAGGACACATCACACACATAACACATACCCATCACCTAGGCAATATAGTGACAAATCTTGGTAACTGTGCAAAACTGGGAGAAGCCCTCTCCACCCTAACCAGTAGTACTTGTCCACCTTCAAGATTTCATCCTGATGCTCACAGGATATCACATACACATTGAGCCTTCCCATAGGGACTTTTCTACAGTACGGCTCTACAGCCTTCTATGGTAGCAGTGTCAATCTCGGCATAATTATCACTTAATCGCATCACTCACATTGCTCACATGTTTAACACATTTTTACATGCACTTAATGATCAATTTACATGCTCGTGATTCAAACACATATATCTCAGATTACAGAATTTATCATGACTATCTAACAGTGCTAATACATGCTTAACAAAATCTGAACATGACACTAATCATCAGAAAATATCATTTTGTGATTAATCATGCTTAATATGACCCTTAATGACTTACAATTGGAAACAATATTCACGGATGTCAGAACATGTTCAAATTTTAAACATAGATCCTATGCATGGAAATATCAGATACTTAATTTTTTTGGATTTTCTCGACAGTACATCTATTTTTAATAGTTAACAAAGATCTCAAGTAATTTAACAAGGAATTTTGATTAAACAGGGTAGACAATAAAACTGACAGTTCTAATAGTCTTGAAACATGCACACAGTAACCTTGAGTTCATGGAAAATTTTTGTGACAATAATACCCATCATACATATTTACTCCGAAATTAGATATGACATAACATGCTTATTTACTCATAATAGAAATTCTATAATTTACAAATATGATGAGAAAGTGATTAGGAATTCATGGTTCAATCTACTAAACATACATGACGAGACAAAATTTTCTAACCATATGCATACATTAAAAATTTCCAAAAAATCACATCACATGTGTTATAAACACTCTTCTGGAAAATCAAAAGAACTTAACGGCAAGGGTCTTGCTGTCAAAAGAAGTTAACGGCATGATCGATTGCCGTCAACACAGAAACTTGACGGCAAGGATGTTGCCGTCAACCTCCTGTCTACAGAGAGTGTAGACCGAAAACAAAAAGACGAAGAATTTGGGGGTCTAGGACACGTGATAAAAATCCATAAAAATCCTAAAACTCTAGGTGATAGGTCTAGGGATGAAACCCCTAAGTTACTTGCCTCAAAGAAACTCCCTGAAGATCAAATTTGGGTGATGAAGCCCTCCTCGGCCAAGCCAAAGAGGTAAACTCCAGGGTTTGATTCGACTTCCACTCCCTTGCAGACGATCTCCTGGCGTTAGGAGAGCTTCTCTATGTTCAGAAGAACCTCCCCCTTGCAGTAGAACATCGGTGCAGCCTCTGGTTCACCGGATCAACCCTCTCAAACTCTCTCTTTTTATCTCCCCGAAATCCAAAAACCCTAGCTGAGCCAAAGTCCTCTCTTTGCAGAGATGACCCAGCTTTATAGGTGTTTGGGGTCATAGGCAACCTAGGAAAGAGGAGTCCTAACCATTCCAGGGTTTCCATATCTGCCTCTCAGAGAAATCGAGACGGTTTCAGATCAAGAATCACAAATGCAGCCGGAGAAGTTAACGACCACTTTGCTGTTGTCAACCAGAAATAAACGTCAATCGATGTTGACGTCTAGATCCTCTGGCCAGACTGTAAACAGCACATATCTTGCCATCAACCAGCTCTTAACGTCAATTGATGTTGACTTTCAGAAGAATTTTAGGCAGAAAAATAAAAACATAACAACAACCATACAATGTACAGAAAACTAGGGCCTTACAAATTTTCCATTTATTGAGTCTTAGTTCTGTAGTTCAATTTGAAATGGAGCACGTTCTAGTTCTCATCATTGAAATGAAATAAAGAGTTTGAGATTTATGATAAGGCAAATTAGTTATGTTATATGTGATTGCTCGCCAGAGGCTTATTGCCAATTGTTCATGTAGCAATTCTTAATTTTTAAATTGAGATAAATAAATTAAATTAAAAAGAAATATGTGTAAATTAAAATCTATTAAGTAAAAATAAGTAATGAACTTTCATTAATAGCTCATACATGAATTATTGGGTCCCAAAACAAAAGCCCAATGATGGATTGGAGATAAATATGCCAAAATTCGTACTTAAATTATTAATAAATTAAAAAGGGGCAAGATATTCACTATTAAGACTCATAAATATCTTAAAAAGAGTCCTAACCCTATCCTCATTAGTTGGTCACATATTTAGAGCCCACCCCATGCCAAATGGAAGGATAAATGCTAGGAAAATGTTAGATAATTATGGGAAATTCGGAGTTGGAAGAAGAGGAAGAGTTTTAGGTGTTTTGGTAACCTTAAATATACAAATACACCTCTATTTCATCCCTAGCCAACCCTATTGACCTTCTAGAGCTTGGAGGACGAGGAAGAGGAGCTTTTTGACAAGAAGATCAAGGAAGAAGAAGGCTTGGAAGGAGGGATCTTCGTGTTCTACAAGTTTCTTGCCCTAGGAGTTTAAAACGCTCAAAGGTAGACAATCTCTCAAGCAAAAACAAATTAAACTCGACCCTAGATAGATCATGATCCCATCTTTGAAAGCTCCATGTTTGCCCCAATTTTCATCATGTTGTTTATGAGTATGTCATGCCCAAAATTCTGTTGAGAACATGTGGCCGATCCCTCATATTCACCCTAAATCCTTGTTGATATTTGATTTCGTGCCATGGAACTTTTATTGTACATGATACAAGATGTCAAGGATCTAATGACATGCTTTTCCCCAATTTCTATCAAGTACTCTTTTCGAATTAAATCGTTCTTCATCATTGTGTCAAATTTTTTATTCATTGTCAAGTACCCCATTCATGGCATGATCATACCATGATAAAAGTCTAATTACTCTTTACTGTTAATACCTCTACAAGTCTAGATTCGTTTAAAACTGATTTGTGATTTTTCGTTATGTATACGAATTTATATTGATTTTTAAATACCCCTATGTCATGTCCTTGGAGGACTGGACCGCAACCAAGGTGACCCATTTCACTTTTTGGGTTCGGCCAGGGTCTCTGAGAATGTGACAGCCCGACTGGTCACGTTCTCAACCTGGTCGCGACAGCAGATCGCATCACATCATGAACGCAACGGTCCATTCCGTCGCGTTTTCTCTGTTTTGTACCGATTGCCCTAAACGTGACAGACCCTGACGTCGCGATTATGGACCGACTGCCATGGTCATGACAGGTCACGACGTCGCCTTTCAGACCATCAATCGATTGTCCTGAATCGATTCTTTTGAACGTGACTTGCACCCCCATCGCGATTTGAACATGATAGGTACCTACGTCGTGATTCAATGTGTGTTCTAGAAACCTAAATTGTCATTCAAATCTTGTAAATCCATGCTTTATTATTATGACTAAACCCTTGTAATGTTCTGTGATGAACAGAAACATCATGTTAATTAATTTTCATCAATATGCAAGCAATTCTATATTTAAAAGATGTGTGCACGACTCTTACATGTTATCATTGATTCTCTCATGCACACACCAAACATGAATTTTTGCCATGAGACCCTACAGAAATTACTCAATAATGTATCTGGTATTTAAGTGTAATTAACTCATGTTAACTTCTCTATTATTTTAATGAACTTGTCTTTATTTTATTCGCTTGATTTGGATACCATTATCGCGTCCCTCTGCCTTCGAGCACTCAAGGCAAGATGGACAAACATTTCTATACACACTTTCTTGACTTGGACAGCCTCTCCATTGGAAATACTCCTGACTAAACCAGAAACTCCCTGCTCAAGTCCTCCGTAAGACTCCTTGACTTTGGCGAGCGTCCATTGCCGACGAGCAGGTTGTACCATCAATACCCATGATACCCTTAGGGATCAGCATGATCTAACGGCCTTAGTTTTCTCTCTTACCTCGAGATCACGTCGGACCTCTGGACTGTGTTCATAGCACGGCCAGTGGGTCGTTAATAAATTCTACCAGACTGTCAGCACATAATTATGCGTGTTGTGCAACCGTTACTATCGCTTGTTTAATGTTGTTTTATGTGAACTGACCTATAGTTTTCATCTATTCCTTATTCTCTCATCTATTCACATTCACTCTACAAGCTCGTCTATTCTTCAATTACTCTCACTTATTTCTTGGTACTCTATTTGGCCATTCATTGATTTTCGAAGATAAAAACATAATCAATGCTAGGCAACATTATAAGGGCCCGATCTGGTCCTGGGAGGTGCGTCCGAAAGTGCTAGTCCCCATGGGAGTTAAATGATCAGGGTGTTCGGCATTACATCAAAGAATTATACTATCTAGATTATTCGAAGACAATCAAAATAAGTGCTACATTCTTTCGATTGATAAAAGTCAATCAAAGTGCTATCGTAACTTGCGTGCTATCGTGACGTGCTATCTAGTGATATGGCCAATCCTTTAATGTGCTTGTTGTGCTATATTCTTTTGAAAAGTACTATTGTGCCGTTGTTATCATGTGCTATTACTCTCTTGATCGTGCTCTCTAGTTATCATGCTATTCGAGATATTAATCACTTAAAGCATGCTTGTTTTATGAGATATTAAGTTCTACTGGGCATTATCGCTCATCCTACATTATTTGTTATATGTGTTTCAGGTGAGTCTGATGAGGAACACCACACTCACGAGGATGGGGACGAGCAGTCGCAGGAGTGACCTGATGCACTATCAACCAGTCTTAGTATTTAGTTAGATAGTTAGTTAGTTTGCTTTTTATTTGAATAAAGTACTCTAGGCTCATAGTTTTGGCTCTGAAGTTTGCAAATGTAATAGAGATTATTGAAATTTTTAATAAAGTTGGTTCATTTGGTATTATTCCAATTTGTGCAATGATTTGATGTTTATTTAGCGCTCTATACTATTTATTTAATTATTTATCACTCTATACTATTTATTTAATTATTTATCGTTTCAATATTATGCGTCGGGACGTTACAGTTCACATCTCAACGATCAAATAATTCTTTTGCTGCCATACTTTGGGATGTGACAACACCGATACAATTCCTACAAGGGCCAAATCACCAAAGTTTTGGTGTATAGAACCAAACCAACATGATAACAGTCACGCAAGTCAACTCTCGTGCAACATGGTCGTGCTAATGGCCACTCACATGATAGGTGATAGGTCTGGGATTTAATTCCAATACACGAGACATAAAACAAATTTTGATCCTTGTCGTGCAGAAAAGACCTGGCACGTCCCAGAACGTATTACTTGTCTTTCGTGCAGTAGTACCACACACGACTTCACAGATATTCACGATTCTTAACCACTCTCCAACGCAGCCAAACAACAGCTACAAGTTTGAATGGTCCCAATATATAATAAGAAATTAGGTGTGCTACATATTAAGTTGTAGTCTTTTTTCCTTAATAGTTACTTACTATACAGTAGTCCCACTTAGATTTTAGCGTAGAATAAATGAGTTTTATTTGTGAAAAAAAGTGTCAGCTTATTATGTTTGCGGGCAGGCACCACTCGTTCGCCCGTGTAGTAAATGCACCTTTCTTTTACTTTGTGATGAGGTCTTTGGCAGTTTCTTTTCCATGGAGACCTGGGCTCGAATCCCAGTAGCCACAAACATCCCTTTTGGGTTGTGGAGATTTCAACGTGGGTACCAAAGGGAACCGAGCAAGTGAAGATCCTGCGGATAGGCTAGGACTGTCATGCCTGAAGATGCTAATGGCGGAACAACTTAGGACTAGTAGAGGCAAAGTCGGGTCTTTAGAGGAGGCTTCTAGGACCATCATTGAAGCAAAATCATGGAAAGCCATCCTACTGGGAGAAAAAGATCACATCAGATTGCTAGAAATTTTTCCAGGAGAGAGACATGTCTTTCAAAGGAGCTTGCAAAGAAGATGAAGTTTTTCTATCGAGGAATGTAGGAACAAATGGAAGAATATAGTTGTGGTATGCACATGGGTAGGATGCATCAGGGAAGATGTGTTTGTAGAGGGACTGAAGCATATATCTGGAATAAATGGCAACCAAAGCTGACTGTGCGGTTGCAAGGGTTTATTGTAGCAAATCTCAAATCCGAAAAGGAGGTGCAAGAGATCCTTATTAAAGGCTGTTGGTTCTACAAATTATGCACATTGGTGTACAGAGATGGGCACGTAGGTTCATCCCTGGAGAGCACGCAACCAAAATTGCATCAGTGTGGGTGAGATTGGAAAATCTCCCAGTGGAGTTTTGGGATAAAAGATGCATGTTCTACATTGTCGAAGCTATCAGAAAGCCTCTCAAGGTAGACCTGACTATAGTGGAGGGGAAGAAAATGAACTTTGCAAGAGTTTATGTTGAAATCCAAGTTGGAAAGGAGCTCCCCTTAGTGGTTTGGATCAACGATGGATGTGATAAATTTTGGCAGGCCATTACTTATGAGCATTTACCGTGATCCCAACCTAAATGCTTCATATGTGGATTGGAGGGTCACAGAAGCAATAGATGCTAGAAAAATGAAAACAAAGGAACTAGATATTTTATGGCGATCAGAATAGACATAATGAGGGCGGCAAGCGAAGCTAGATTAGCAGCGACAACATCTGACAAAGAGGATGGTCAGTGGACCACAGTGGCAAGACGCATAGAGGGGTTAAACAAGTTGGGTGAAAGTGGCAATGAGGGACAGGAAAGCAGCGACCTATCCCATCCACATGGATTTTCTAGATTGTCATCCAATGAATCACCAAAAGGTGGAAACTCTAGTGAAAGAGAAGCAGAAGAGGTCATATTTTCGAGCAGAGTTTCTTCCTTAGAAAGAGGCTTTGGGAAGATAGGACAAGAGGAGACAAAAAGGCAGGAGGATTGGATTTCAAATGGGGAAGTCTATGTTGAGACAAAAGTAGGGCAAATGCTTAAAAATAAAGAAAATTCAAGACACTCCGTGAGTGGGGAAATAGGTAACACTAAATCAAGTGGAGACCTATTTGAAAATGGGTTGGAAAAGACCCAAGACAATGAAAAATATAGACGGGGGGAGCTTGGCGACTGAAATAGGGCTAAAATTCAGGGAGAGATTTGGCGCCATTATTTATATGGAGAACAATTTGAAGTTTATACTGACCATAAGAGTTTAAAGTACATATTTTCTTCGAAGGAACTGAATCTAAGACAAAGGAGATGGTTAGAATTTCTGAAGGATTATGATTTAACAGTAAATTATCATTCGGGTAAGGTTAATGTGGTTGTTGATGCTTTGAGCAGGAAGAAATCAAGGGCACTACAGTTACACCAACAGTGGAAAGAAATGACAGATCTAGTTGATTACTCACCAAGATATGGTGCAGAAAATTTGATACTGGCACAATGAACAGTAAGGTCAGTATTACTAGACAGAATTGGTGAAGCACAAAACCAAGATCAGAAACTAAAAGAGATGATAAACAAACCAGGATACATCAAAGACGGTCAAGGAATAATCAGATTTCAAAACAGAATATGCATACTGGAGAATGAAGAAATAAAAAGAGAATTATTAAAGGAAGGGCACAAATCTCAGTATTCAATCTATCCTAGTAGCTCTAAAATATATCAGAATCTGGAAAAGCAATTTTGGTGGCATGGAATGAAAAAGGACATAGCAGAATTTGTAAGTAAATGTTTAACATGTCAACAAATAAAGGCTAAGCACCAGAAGCCAGCAGGGCCTATGCAACTAATTGAAATTCCAGTATGGAAATGGGAGCAGATAACTATGGACTTTGTGATGGGTTAGCCAAAGACAAGGAAGAAGCATGATGTTATTTGGGTAATTGTGGATAGACTAACTAAATTAGCTCATTTTCTAGCAATTACAAAAACACCATCATTAGAAGATTTGGCTCAATTGTATATAAAAGAAATAGTTATACTTCATGGAATTCCCTTGTCGATTATTTCAGATAGAGATCCAAGGTTCACTGCTAGATTTTGGAAAAGTCTTCAAGCAGCCATGGGTACACAATTAAAATTTAGTTCGGCATATCATCCTCAAACTGATGGTCAATCTGAAAGAACTATCAGAACACTCGAAGACATGCTGAGAGCATGCAGTTTGGATTGGCATGGCAGCTAGGATGATTACCTACCCTTAATTGAGTTTGCATACAATAATAGTTATCATACGAGTATTGGGATGGCACCATATGAGGCATTATATGGTAGACCTTGTAGATCACCCCTCTGCTGGGCGGAAGTGGGAGAAAAGAGTCTCATTGGGCCAGAATTAATTCAGAACTATTCAGAGAAGATTAAATTAATCAGGAAGAGATTGCTAATGGCTCAAGACAGATAGAAAAAGTATGCTGATAAGAGAAGGAGATCACTGGAGTTTAACGTAGGTGATCATGTATTTCTAAAGATCTCTCCAACCAAAGGTATCATGAGATTTGGTACGAAAGGAAAGCTCAGTCCAAGATATGTAGGACCTTTTGAAATATTGCAAAGAATATGGGAAGTAGCATATCAATTAGCGCTACCGCCCTCTTGGTCACACATTCATAATGTGTTTCACATATCTATGTTAAGGAAATACATAATGGATCCTTTTCATATAATCAGTTATGAAGATGTGGAAATACAACCAGATTTAACTGTGCAAGAGGAACCCGTAAAAATATTGGACAGGAAATAACGAGTTCTCAGAAACAAAGCAGTTTCTATGGTGAAGATCTTATGGAGAAATGCACTCGTGGAGGAAGAAACGTGGGAATTAGAGCAAGAAATGAAAGAAAAGTATCCACAACTATTCGGTAAGTAAAATTTGCCAATTTTGAGGACGAAATTTATTTTAACAGGGGGAGAAATGTAATACTCTCAAATTTTAAACATCATGATTTACTTAGTAATTTTGTTTATGCATATCAATTAGTCTTAAATTGAGATATTTAGGATTAAGAGTGTGTTTAAGACACATTATCATGCACCGGTACCATTTTCGATCGTGTGCACCCCGATAGGGCGACACTGGAATTCTGTAACAAAAATAAAATCCGAGAACACCATAATTCTTAGAAGAATGTGGTGATATCAGAAATGTAAATATCAAGAATTGTTGGCGTACTGATTTCGAGATTAAGCCGGCGCAACTATTTTTCGGGCGATTTTTCACCCAGTGGAAAATAAAATCTAAAAACTAAACTAAAATCACCATAATTTGTAAAACCTTTTCATTAGCCTATGGTTGAAATTTTAACATAAATGGACATCATTTGAATGTATTTATATAAGAATTATTGGACCAGCTAAATTATGGGCCATTTACGGTAAGAATTTTTGGGAATTATTCCATGCTTACGCAGCATGGGCTACGTAAGCCCATGTCATTAAGGGTTAAAATCCTTACACGTTGGTGACTGATGTGTAAGTGTGTGAGAGGATGTATAAGCCATGTGTAGCAGCAATGGTTTTTACTGTCACACCTGCGCATGGGAGGTGTCACTGTGCATGGTAAAGTGCTGGGTTATAAAAGCACCCCCTCACCCTTCTCTCACACCTTTCCAACACCTATACCTGCACCCATTCTTGTTTTACTGCCTTTTCTGCTGCCGTTGTCTAGGGGAGGCTGTTGTCTGGAGGAGACTGTAGTTGCTAAAAGCTATCACCCCTATCTTGTCGTCGCTTAATCTGTGACTATTACTCTGTCGACGTTGTTATCTTTCTTGTGGAGTAAACAATATTTTCACTGGAACAAGAAAGGAATTCATAACTCTTAAAGACTGGTAGGTTCCTATCCTCTTTTCATACCTTTACCTACTACTCTTGTTAGAAAGATTATAGCCTCGTACAAGTCGCCTTTGAGCTTATCAACCAATCTTGGTTTTGTCTGTATATGTGGTTGTAGCCTCAGACTTTTTGTTTGATTTCCCTAATTACCTTTGAAACTATGTGGTTACCAAGAAGAATCTTCATTTCTTCTTCAGGTCAAGTTGGTTTTATACATTAAATCCTTCTCAGTTTTCCCATTTACATGCTCATAGTTTCTTCATTCATAGAACCATGTCCCCTGTTTGTTCCATGACATGTAGAGTTCTTCTTGTTTTGCTCCACTTTTGATTAGAAGTCTTCAAAGATAATCTTTGCATTAGCATCACCCTTAATACGTATTCAGCAAGGTCATTGGAAGGATAGAATTATCCTTCATCTTTCATATCTCTTTAAGTTTAGTTGGTACTCATATTACTAGTTGGTTTTTAATCAGGTCTGGGAGGAAGTGCAGTGGCTGTCGATAGGTAAAACCCCATCTGTCGATAGACACCCTTGTTCCAGAACCCAAAACTCAAGATCTTCAGCATCTGTCGACAGATATATCCCCATCTGTCGACAGATGAGGGACAGATTATAGAACTTGGTTCTGGATGCATCAGTGGCTATCAACAGCCACCTTTTGGCTGTCGACAACCATCAGCCTGGTTCTTATAATTTGAGCCAAACTTCTCCAATCAGAGTTGGTATCTTCTAGTATTGTCTCAACCAATTGTTTTTCTTATATTCTTGGATTCCGAACTACTTCATCACCAAGATATCTGAGTTATTCTCAACCAAAAACTACCTTTGGATTTCTATTTTTGTTATGCTCATTAGATGAAATTTATGATTTGAAGACAGTGCTCTCTTCAAAGAGGGATTAGGATCACTTGTGGTAGCACCAGTCACTTGTGATCAGCTGTGGGCGACAGTTTGTAGGTAAATCCAAGTCAATGGACTGATGATGGTGGGTAATAAACCCTATTCTTGCGCAATGAACAAGATCCAAGGTGCTGGAATCACCTAGGCACTGAGGATATATTTACGTTATTTAGTAACCTCTTGAGAGCAGTATGATGCCTGTCGAATTCATTTCTAAATCAAGTTATGATATGAACTTTGAAAGACATATATGACTCTTGTACTAAATTTTGTTTGAGCTCGTTATGAAATCAAATTGAGCTATATGTTCCTGTTAAGTATGAAATAGATGAGCAAATGTGTTTTTGATCCATATGCACTTACCTTCACCTACTGAGTCCTCCGACTCATGCTTTTGTTTCCTCCACCCCTTTCAGATTAAAGGTGAGTGAAATCTCAGCTTCAGGTGATTCCCAATTCCGTTGCTAATGAAGAAGACTTAAAGAAGAACAGCTTGATTTTAGTAGTTTTTATAGAAGTTTTGTAGTATTGATAAAGGTGTGGAGAAAGCAAACTTGTTTTTTGTAAATAATGAGTATTAATACTCTGTTACTTTGTGATGTATAACACCTTCAAAGGATGCCTTGTGGAATGGTTTGCTAATCTTGTGCATTACACGGATTTGTCTGCCCATAAGGAAATTGTCAGCGTAACCTCTCTTCTGATAAAAATTTATGTATATGTGTGTGCGGTCGGGAGAGGGTGTTACAGAGGTGGTATCAGAGAAAGGTTATGGGTAATAGATATCTCTGTGACCATTTTCACAAAGGAAATAAATAAAACATTTGTGTGTATCCTAGAATTTCTAAAGATGATTTTGGTTCTTAAAATTTAAGTGGTTAGTGTGAATTAATTGGATGTGTTTGATGGTGTTCCAGGAAATGGCAGACAAAGGAAAGCTATCGACACATCTAGTGAGGATAGACATGAGGAAATTGAAGAAGGTTCTAGGGGAAAGTTCTCAATATACTACCAGCCAGAAACTCTCAAGAAGGAAGTACTGGGACTCCTGATTTTGCCACTTTTATGCAGTCATTTCAGGGGTTGGTGCAAACACTAATGAAGAACCAACAAGATATAGGTGGAGAAAGAATTTCTGGAGCATCGTTGTTAGAGAAATTTAAGAAGATGGGACCTCCAGCCTTTAAAGGAAGTAGTCAACCCGAGATTTTAGAAGGATGGGTTAGAGAGATGGAAAAGATATTTAAGACGACTAGATGCTAAGAAGAAGACAAAGTCACATTGGCAACTTATATGCTTCAAGATAGAGCAGATGAATGGTGGAAATTTGCCATGAGAAATGCATTCAGAAATAGAGGAGATAACATTAGTTGGGAAGAATTCCTGAGAGAGTTGTATGAGAAATACACTCCACCGCACGTCAAGGATAGGAAAGAAGTGGAATTCTTACAGTTGGAGTAAAAAGACATGACTGTGGCAGAATATGAAACCAAATTCACTGAATTGGAAAAGTATGCACCTCACATTTGTGACAATGAACTCAGAAGGGTAAAGAAGTTTGTGAGAGGATTGAAACCTAATGTGAGGAGCAAGGTAGCTTCACTAGATCCCCAGAGCATGGCAGTGGCACTAAAGACTGTGTTTATAGTGGAATTTGAGTTTATGGAGTATATGAAAAACAAAGAAACCAATGGGGGTAAGAAGAAAAATTTGTATACCAAGGAAATGAAAGGTCAGAAGAGAAAGATTGATCCAATTAAGCAGCAGGGAGAACAGAAAAAGAGTTGGCCCGTGTGTGCTCAATGTGGAGGAAAACACCCCGGTGATGAATGCTGGAAAGTAGAGGGAAAATATTATGGATGTGGTCAGAAAGGACATCTGATTAGGGACTGTCTACTCAAAGCAGATCAGTCAAAAGCACCAAAGCCACAACCCTACTTTCAGCAAGCCCCAAGACAACCACCCAAAGGACCAACGAGATCTTTGCTCTGACAAAGGAGGAAGCCCAAGACACCCCACTGTGGCTGAAGGTATTCTCCTGACTGAAAATATGTATGCTAGAGTTATTTGACCCTGGAGCTACTCACTCTTTTATTTCTCAGGTATTTGTTAATTCTATATCTCATAAACCAGAGAAATTGGTAGGAAGTATGGTACTTGACTGTCCTATTGATCAAATAGCTATTCTTACTTCTGTCATCCTTGAAATAAATTTGAAAATAGGAGAGCATGAACTTACCGCATATGTATATGTACTGGATAACATGTAAGATTTTGACATTATACTGGGAATGGATTGGTTAGTAGAAAATCATGCATTACTAGATTGCCATAAGAAAGTTTTAACATTTAAAAGGCCGGGATTAGCTGATTTTAGCTATACATGCCCAAAGAATAATGGAAACAAGAAGACTATATCAGCAATTAAAGCCATGAAATGGTTGAGAAATGGTTGTCAAGGTTATCTAGCAAGTGTAATGACCATATCAAATGAGCATAAACAGATATCAATTCAAGATATCGATGTTGTAAAGGAATTTCCAGAAGTTTTTCCTGATGATTTATCTGGATTACCTCTAATTAGAGAAATTGATTTTACTATTGAACTTTTACTTGGGACTTTACCCATATCTATAGCTCCTTATAGAATGGCACCAGCTGAGTTGACAGAATTAAAGAAGCAGTTGCAAGACTTGTTAGACAAAGGTTTTATTAGACCAAGTGTGTCACCATGGGGAGCTTCGATATTGTTTGTAAGAAAGAAAGATGGATCCCTCAGATTATGTATTGATTATAGAAAGTTGAATCAAGTCACAATCAAAAATAAATATCCACTACCTAGAATTGATGACTTATTTGATCAACTTCGGTCTGCTACAATATTCTCTAAAATTGATCTAAGGTCTGGGTACCATCAATTGAGAGTTAAAGAAGATGATATTTCCAAGACAGCATTTAGAATCAGATATGGACACTATGAGTTTTTAGTACTGCCTTTTGGACTCACTAATGCACCTGTGGTATTTATGGATTTGATGAATAGGGTATTCCAGCCATATTTGGACAATTTTGTGGTTGTATTTATAGATGATGTGTTGATATATTCATCTAATGAAGAAGAACACAAGGAACATTTAAGAATTGTACTACAAACCTTAAGGAATCATCAATTGTATGCTAAGTTAAGTAAATGTGAGTTCTGGATCAAAGAAGTGAACTTTTTGGGCCATGTGATTTCTGGAAAAGGTGTGGCAGTAGACCCAAGTAAAATTGAAGCAATTCTGAATTGGGAAAGACCCAAGAATCCATCAGAAATCCGAAGTTTCTTGGGATTAGCTGGTTACTATAGGAGATTTATTGAAGGCTTTTCTTCCATAGCTACGCCTTTGACTCAGTTAACCAGAAAAGAAATACCTTTTGTATGGAATGAGAAGTGTGAGGACAGTTTTCAGGAGTTAAAAGGGAAGCTTACCACAGCTCCGGTTCTTACTTTACCCCAAGGATCGGGAGGATTTATAGTGTATACGGATGCATCTCAAAGAGGAATTGGGTGTGTTCTTATGCAACATGGAAAAGTGGTAGCATATGCTTCTAAACAACTAAAAGATCATGAAAAGAATTATCCATCCCATGACTTGGAATTAGCAGCAATTATACATGCTTTGAAGATTTGGTGCCATTATTTATATGGAGAACAATTTGAAGTTTATACTAACCATAAGAGTTTAAAGTACATATTTTCTCAGAAGGAATTGAATCTAAGACAAAGAAGATGGTTAGAATTTTAGAAGGATTATGATTTTATAGTAAATTACCATCCGGGTAAGGCTAATGTGGTTGCTGATGCTTTGAGCAGGAAGAATCAAGGGCACTACAGTTACACTAACAATGGAAAGAAATGACAGATCTGATTGATTACTCACCAAGATATGGTGCAGAAAATTTGATATTGGCACAATTAACAGTAAGGTCAGTATTACAAGATAGAATTGGTGAAGCACAAAACCAAGATCAGAAACTAAAAGAGATGATAAACAAACCAGGATACATCAAAGACGGTCAAGGAATAATCAGATTTCAAAATAGAATATGCATACCAGAGAATGAAGAAATAAAAAGAGAATTATTAAAGGAAGGGCACAAATCTCAGTATTCAATCCATCCTGGTAGCTCTAAAATGTATCAGAATCTGAAAAAGTAATTTTGGTGGCATGGAATGAAAAAGGACATAGCAGAATTTGTGAGTAAATGTTTAACATGTCAACAAATAAAGGCTGAGCACCAGAAGCCAGCAGGGCCTATGCAACTAATTGTAATTCTAGTATGGAAATAGGAGCAGATAACTATGGACTTCGTGATGGGTTTGCCAAAGACAAGGAGGAAGCATGATTCTATTTGGGTAATTGTGGATAGACTAACTAAATTAGCTCATTTTCTAGCAATTACAAAAACAAAATCATTAGAAGATTTGGCTCAATTGTATATAAAGAAATAGTGATACTTCATGGAATTCCCTGTCGATTATTTCAGATAGAGATCCAAGGTTCACTGCTAGATTTTGGAAAAGTCTTCAAGCAGCCATGGGTACACAATTAAAATTTAGTTCGGCATATCATCCTCAAACTGATGGTCAATCTGAAAGAACTATCAGAACACTCGAAGACATGCTGAGAGCATGCAGTTTGGATTGGCATGGCAGCTAGGATGATTACCTACCCTTAATTGAGTTTGCATACAATAATAGTTATCATACGAGTATTGGGATGGCACCATATGAGGCATTATATGGTAGACCTTGTAGATCACCCCTCTGCTAGGCGGAAGTGGGAGAAAAGAGTCTCATTGGGCCAGAATTAATTCAGAACTATTCAGAGAAGATTAAATTAATCAGAAGAGATTGCTAATGGCTCAAGACAGATAGAAAAAGTATGCTGATAAGAGAAGGAGATCACTGGAGTTTAACGTAGGTGATCATGTATTTCTAAAGATCTCTCCAACCAAAGGTATCATGAGATTTGGTACGAAAGGAAAGCTCAGTCCAAGATATGTAGGACCTTTTGAAATATTGCAAAGAATAGGGAAGTAGCATATCAATTAGCGCTACCGCCCTCTTGGTCACACATTCATAATGTGTTTCACATATCTATGTTAAGGAAATACATAATGGATCCTTCTCATATAATTGATGATCAGGTTATCCCCATGTAATTTAAATAAATTATATATCTATTTTGGTGATTAACAAAACTATGATAGAGGTTACTAACATATTTTCTATGAAGTCTAAGCACAGGAAATAAACCAAGGGAAAAACAAGCCAATCAAGTAAGTATTCATCACACCACAACAATGTGAGTTCAAAGCATCAATATTTGTCTAAGTACACATCGATTTCTACTATAGGTCATAACAATTTCTATAGAGCTATAATGATTTCCTTAGTTCCATAACGATTTCATACTTACAAGGATTCACTATGTGTTATATCGTTAAGTGATTGCAACGATTTGCTTTCACAACGATTCGTTAAGTGATTGCAACGATTTGCTCTCACAACGATTCATTAAGTGATCGCAATGATTTACTCTCACAACGATTTGTTAAGTGATTATAACGATTTCTTAAGCGAGAACACGATTTCTCTCACATCGATTTCTTAAGTGAGAATAATGATTTGGTCTCACATTGATTTCTTAAGTGAGAACAACGATTTAGTCTCACATCGATTTCTTAAGTGAGAACAATGATTTGGTCACACATCGATTTCTTAAGCGATCACAATGATTTGCTCTCGCAACGATTCCTTAAGTGATCATAACGATTTGTTCCAGAACGATTTCTTAAGTGATCACAACGACTTGCTCTCATAACGATTCGATAAGTTACATAACGACTCTGTCACTATAATGGCTCATCAAGTTACATAACGACTTGGTCGTTGTAATGATTCGATACATTTCACAACGACTCACTCATTTGCACAACGATTTCATAAGTCATGCATATAACGATTTCGTTGAAAATAACGATTTGCTTTTCGAGCTAATGTTTGAATACATTGAAAAGTCAAAGTCTTTACGTATATCTTTTTTGACAGCCATGTATTTATTACGATAGTACGTATCACTGCATGCATGCAGACAATATCTTCTATTCTCTTGCTTATTATGTAAACATCTTTTTAGAAGAACAGAATGGAACTTCTACTTTTGTATAAAATCAATCTAACGTTGACTGACAACAAGAGACAGTCTAGCTGTCTATTGTTTAGCATTTAATGTGTGCAGGTCTCTGAAAACATTCATCATACAACGTTTGACAAAATAGAAGCCAAAGGATACTACAGAAGATCTTCTCTCTTTGCGTGCATGGAAAGCCAAAAGACCTTTGAACTTCTACAGTACCATGCAGTCTAACGTAAACCAAAACTTAGAGACAACAGACACTTCAACGTTCAAATTTCAAAAGAGTGATATATATAGAAGAATGAAGCTCCTGAAGTATATAAGAGAAGAACGAGCAACAAGGAGAACAACTGTGATACAACGCTTACAACCTTCTGCAAACTTTCCCAGAGCCAAGCAAAAATTCCCAGCTGTTCTAGCTCTTGCTCGCTGTGCTAAGTGTAGATCTGTGAGAGAGCCTTTTAGTTCTGAGAAGAGTTCTTTGTTGTAGATCTTTTCCTTCTCAGTTCTTAGCTTTAGATCAAGTTGTGTTATCTATAAGCTTGATCTAGGGACTTCATCTCTGAACACTTTCTTGAGTGTTTGATCCCTTCGTATAGAAGGAAGACCTGGTGGGATCCAGGGTGTGAGATTTTCTTTGTGTAGAAGGAAGACCTGGTGGGTTCCAAGGTGTTGTTGCCTTCGTGTGAAGGAAGACCAGCTGGGGTCCTGGGTGCTGTAGTGTCCTTAAGGGGGACTGTACCCTTGTTAGTGAAATCCTAAGATATTGCTCAGGGGCTGGATGTAGGACTCCTAAGGAGATGAGATCTGAACCAGGATAATTCTCTGTGTCATGTGAATGCCTTTGTGTGATTTTTTTTTTAACTAACACTAACAATCTGCGAAGTGTGTTTTTGTGACCATTGTGTGAACAGGTTTTAAGTATTAAATATTTTTAATATCCCATTCACCCCCCCCCCCTGGGCTAGCTAGCTGGGCTACAAGTGGCGCTGTTCGATGGAGAAGATTACACCTACTGGAAAACAAGAATGGAATACTTCCTACAAGGTTTTGACTTTCAAATCTGGTCAATTGTAGAAGAAGGAGACCTTCTAGTCACCAACGAGAAGGACAAATGGACAGAAGATGATAGAAAGAAGATTTCTCTCAACTGAAAAGCTAAGAGCATATTATGTTGTGCACTTAGCAAGAAAGAATTTAACCGAGTTTCAGCCCGCAAATCAGCAATGGAGATGTGGGAAAAACTAAGAATCACATACGAAGGCACTGACAAAGTAAAAGAAACCAGAATAGACATTCTGGTGACACAGTACGAGAGATTTCAGATGCAGTCAGGAGAAACCATTTCACAGATGTTCAGCAGATTCACAGACATCACAAACGGATTAGCTAGACTAGGAAAAAGTTATGAAATGGGAGATATGGTAAGGAAAATACTGAGGTCTCTACTAGCATCATGGACTCCCAAGGTAACAGCTATAGAAGAAGCCAATGACTTGAAAAGGATGTCATTGGAAAAGCTCATTGGGTCCCTTATGGCCCATGAAATAAACATGGAGAGATTAGGAGAATCATCTAGTAGGAAGAAGCACACAAATGCTCTCAAAGCAGTAGAAGGCAGCTCTGAGGAAAAATCTGAAGATGAAGACAGCGGTGAAGACAGTGAAGACGAAGAAGTTATGCTATCTAGGAGGCTTCAACAATTTTAGCCAAAAGAAAAGATATCAGTCCGGCAGAAGATATTTCAAGAAAAATAAAGAGTCTAAGAAGTTAGAAGGAAAGGACTCAAAGAAAGGTAAGCCCATATACTATGAATGTAAGAAGCCCGGACATATCAAAGCAGAATGTCCGAAACTGAAGAAACCTGAATTCAAGAAGAAAGACAATTCCAAGAAGTTCAGGAGATACAAGAAGAAAGCAATGGCAGCAGCTTGGAGCAACAGTAGCGACTCGGACAACGAGTCAAGCTCGAGTAGCGAGGAAGAAGAAGAAGCTAACTTGGCTTTCATGGACAACACGGAAGAAAAGGTAACTTCTGACTCCTCTTTTGATTCATGTAATGATTCAGATTCTGACAATTTAGAAGAAGCATTTAATGAGTTATATAGTAAATATACAGAAGTATCTAAATTACTAAAAGCTAGTAAGAAAAATGTCGGTTGCTTAGAAAACACTAATTCAGATTTAAAGTCAGAAAATGAGGAAATGGAGAAATAGATCATTGAACTTAAAAGAAGAAACAATTTGTTATGCGAAGATCTGAAAATAAAAACAAATAGATAACAAAATTAGAAAAATAAGAAAGTCCAGATGAATTAAAAAATAAAATCAAAATACTAACGGAAGAAAATGAAAGACTATCAAGTACATTAGAAAAGTTCACTAATGGTAAAACTGGATTGATACTAAAAGGTGCTAGACGGTCAGAAAAGAAGAAACATGGACTAGGCTATACACCCCCAGATAATGAAGACACAACAGTATACCCTAAAACATATCCAACTCCAAAATTCGTACCTGAACAAGATACATTATATAAATCAAACCTTAAATATGTTCCATATGAAAAGGTAACTAGAACAACATGTTGGCAACAAGCTAGGACACACCAAGATATTATGTCTAACTAAATATAAAAGATGGATAATAAAAAGGAAAATTGATGACACTAACCAACCAGGACCCAAAATAACTTAGGTACCTAAAGCTTGATGTTTTCATTTCAGGAAAACCCTCAGGCATCCAAGTGGTACTTGGATAGCAGATGCTCAAGGCATATGTCAGGAAACAGAAGGTTGTTTACCCATTTAGAAGCTGAAGAAGGCACAGTCACCTATGGAGATAATGGAAGAGGGACTGTGATAGGCAGCGGATTAGTGAGCAGCAAAGGCAAAACAGTTATTGAAGATGATGTGTTAGAGGACTGAAGCACAACCTCATCAGCATCAGCCAGCTATGCGACAAGGGACATTAGATCAGATTTCAAGAATCCAAGTGTAGTATCATGAAGGATGGCAGTCATCTTTGAAGCCAACAGAGAAAGAACCTATATGTGCTTTACCTTGAAGAACTGAAAGATCAAGATATCTGCTTAGCAGCAAGCAAGAGCATTCAACCGATCTGTGGCACAGAAGATTGGGGCACTGCAGTTTGGATGGCATGAGCAAGCTGATCAAGAGAAGCCTGGTGGAAGGTCTACCAAAAGTAAGCACAAAAATAAATGTTGTCTGCAGACTATGTGCGAAAGGAAGCATACCAGAGCTCCTTCAAGTCGAAGACTGTGGTAACCACCTCTAAACCCTTAGTACTCCTTCACATGGACTAATTTGGGCCAATGAGGACCACCAGTCTAGGAGGAAAGCAATATGGATTTGTTATAGTAGATGATTACTCCAGATTCACATGGGTATCATTCCTGGAACATAAAGATGACACTTTTGAGAACTTTGTAAGCTTCAGTAAAAGGATACAAAAGATAAGAAGTTTAGCATTGTTGGAATCCGATCAGACCATGGAGGAGAATTCCAAAATGAAAAATTTACACATTTCTGTGATGATCAAGGGATAGAGCATAATTTCTCAGCACCAAGGACACCACAGCAAAATGGAGTTGCTGAGAGGAAGAACAGAACCCTGTTGGACATGGCAAGAACAATGCTGTCAGAATATGATCTGCCAAGATATTTTTGGGCTGAAGCAGTTAACACAGCAAGTTACATCATTAACAGAGTAATGATCAGACCCATACTAAAGAAGACAGCCTATGAATTGTACAAGGGAAAGAAGCCAAAGGTCAGTCACTTCAGAACATTCGGATGTCCATGCTTCATCCACAATAACGGCAAAAGAGACATTGGTAAGTTAGATGTCAAATCAGACGAAGGCATCTTCATGGGGTATGCTTCTAAACCTAAAGGATATAGAGTGTTTAATAAGCGCACTTTATTAATTGAGCAGTCAGTACATGTTATTTTTTATGAAACTAACCCTTCCTTGAGAAAGGAAGAAGATGTTGCCCAGTTAGGTAGCCCAGAGGGGGGGGGGGGTGAATGGGATTTTAAAATTTCGTCAACTAAAACCTGTTCACCAAAAAGTGTTCACACAGAAACACACTTCGATGGATGTTAGTGTTAGTTAGAATAAACAGCAATCATACAGGAGCAATCACACAACACAAAGAATTATCCTGGTTCGGATCTCCTCTCCTTAGGAGTCCTACATCCATTCCCTGAGCAATATCTCAGGATTTCACTACAAAGGGTACTGTCCCCCTTAAGGACCCTTACACCCAGCCGCAGCTGGTCTTCCTTCACATGAAGGAAAAAACATCACCCTGGATACCACACTAGGTCTTCCTTCACAACTAAAGGGAACAACACCCTAGATACCACACCAGGTCTTCCTTCACAACTGAAGGGAACAACACCTAAAAATGTTCAAGAGGAGGATGCCCCTAGATCAAGCTTATCGAACACACTTGATCTAAAGCAAGGATTGAGAAGAACAATATCTCCAATAATGGATTCTTCTCAGAACAAGAAGCTCTCTCACAGATCTACACTAAGCACAGAGAGCTAGAGCTGAAACTAATGGAAGTGTTTTGCTTGGCTCTCAGAGGGGTTGAAGACGATTTCCCTTGGTATATGCTTGGTTCTGTAAAAATGTCATCATTTGAATCTTCAATCTCCTATTTTATATCATCTTTTTCAAATTCGAACGTTGAAGTGCCCGTTGTCTCTAAGTTCTGGTTTACGTTAGACTGCATGGTACTATAGAAGCTTCCAGTCAGCAGTCTTTTATCCATTTGTGCACGCAAAGAGATAGGATCTTCTGTAGTATCCTTTGACTTCTATTTTGTCCAACGTTGTATGACGAATGTTGTCAGAAATCTGCATACATTAAATGCTAAACAATAGACAGCTAAGCTGTCTCTTGTTGTCAGTCAACGTTAGATTGATTTTATATAGAAGTAGAAATTTCATTCTGTTCTTCCAAAAAGATGTTTACAGAATAAGCACGAGAATAGAAGATATCGTCTGCATGAATACAGAGATACGTTCAGAGTAATAAATGCACAGACGTTAGAAAGATGTGCGAGAAAGCTTTGACTTTTCAACGTAGTTAAAAGTGAGCCAAATATCAAGTCGTTATATTTGGCTTAAGTGAATCGTTATGATTCTATAAGTAAATCGTTATCAACAAGTCGTTATAATCAAATCGTTATAGAGTCATAAACAAATCGATGTACAAATTGTTACGACGTTATAAGCAAATCGATGTATAAATCGTTGTGATGTTATAAGCAAATCGATGTACAAATAGTTATGACGTTATAAGCAAATCGATGTACAAATCGTTATGATGTTATAAGCAAATCGATGTACAAATCGTTATGACGTTATAAGCAAATCAATGCGATGACTAAAGGAATCGTTACGAGAGCAAGTCGTTACGATGACTAAAGGAATCGTTACGAGAGCTTATCAAATCATTAAAGCACATAGTGAATCCTTATGATTATGGAATCGCTATAAACAAAGGAAATCGTTATGGCTTAGTAGAAATCAATGTATTTAGACAAATGTGATGCTATTTCAATAGAGTGATTAATGCTTACCTGTTTGGCTTGTTTTCCTTTGGTTTTATTTCCTGTGCTCAAGACTTGTAAAAAAATAGGTTAGTGACCTTTATCAAAGTTTTGTGAATCACCAAAATATAAAAGTAATTAAATTAAATTACATGGGGATAGATTGTTCATCAATCTCCCTCTTTTTGGTGATGACAAAACTTTATCAAACATGTTTCAGAGATCAATAATATAATTCTCCCTCTTTTTGACATTAAGCAAAAGATACAATGAGAGACAAAGAAGAAGAGAAAAATGAATGAGAAATAAGGCAACTGTTGTATTCATTTAATTTTGAGGAGGTACAGGAAGATAGAAAGTAGGAGATAGAAGGGAGGCATAGTGATAAATAGTTTCCCATGCCTGCTCTTCCTGCTTCTCAAACATTGAACGAAAAACACCAGGAGCAGGAGAATAGGTTGGTCCCACAGTGGGAGCCATCCGCTTGAGGTGGAGAACTAACTGCTCATCAAGGAAGTTTGCATAAGCATCTCTGTCAAGGGACATTTTGAAGAAGGACACTGTCCCAAAACTGGCACAAGCAAGGAATCTTTCCATGGAAATAGGGTAGAGATTTTACTTTGCCTTCAGCTCCTGACAAAGTACTACATAGACTTTGTATCTTTCAACCCAAGTCCTGAAGGGATCCTGGACTAGGTGAATGGAATTCATATCCAAAAAGGTAGCTGGAGAGACTGGAGGGTGACCTTCCTTGGCCTGGGAGTCATTCAAATCTGACAACTGCTGAGCAGAAAGAGGATAAAATCTGGCCCAATCTGAAGGGGATAATCTTTCACATTCTGACAGAATGGGAGCAAGAACTTCAGCACTGACAAGGCCCTGGTGATATTCTCGAAATAGGAATCTGTGAAATACAACCAGAAAGCCTTTTTGTACCTTGATTCTGCCCATTACTCTGGCAAAACGCTCAAAGATGATAGAGCCAACTGAGGATTCCATTATCAGAGAATGAATGGGTGGAAGTGAAATTTCCTCTGGTAGTTGAAGAGTATCAAAATCTACTTGGACAGCTTCAGTGTGGGCTACAGCTGAACCAAGTGCGCTTATGGCTTGCTTAAATTGACTGAGCTGGACCTCAGGGAGACGATGGACATATCAGTAATTGTTGAATAGATGGAAGTGCCTGGCCATCTTGATCTCCTTCTGAATGAATGGGGCCCAACAGTTCTTGTGATGAATTTGGAACCACTCTGAGAGAGTCAGGGAATGGTCCCTTGGAGGGAATCTTGCAGACTTGGCTAGAAGAAATTTATGGTAAAGCTCTTTATGCCCCCTAGCCCATTGCTCTTCAGTCTTGGAATGAGCAACAAAAAAGATTTTGGATTTTTCAATTTTGGTGAGAGGGGTATAAGGTAGAATGACATTTAAATGGTCTGAGAGATTAAGAAAAGGAAGGTTGACAAGGGTGGCAAAGACAACCTTCTAAAGATATTCTCTATACAGTGGTTTATTTTTATTGTCCACTGTTAGAGAAAACCACAGAGGTGGATATCAAGGGTCAGAGGATAGAGAAGAAGTGGATGTTAGGAGCATAACTAGAAGAGTTTGCCCTGTGAATGTAATCCCCAACCTTCAATACAAACTTGAGGATGACTTCTTCAAAGTCATCCTTTATTTCCCCAAGATAGGGAGAATCAAGTTGAGCACACTCAGGAATTATAGTAATGAAAGAGGGTGGAGGAGAAGGGTGTAGAAAAGAATGTGAGGTAGAAGGTGGGATATCAGATGGTTCAGAAGAGGGTGGACCAGAAGAGGAGGAGGCTCCAGCTGATGATATTGTAGGATCGAAATTAGGTTGGACCAGATCTAGAAGGGGGGGGGGGGTTAAATAGATCTAGGCCAAAAACTGCGGAAGCTTAGTCAATTTAAAAATTGCTTTGAATCAGAGACAACTTGAACAAGAGATTCACAGATATGATGAGTGAGTGTGTGAATTAAGTGATTTGAGTGAGTGATTAAGTTGATTAGAAGTGAGCAAAAATCCTATGCATACATCTAGCGCAAAGTGAAGTTAGATCACAAAACAAACCACTGCACAAAGATTTTTAGGTGGTTCGGAAATCACACCATGTGATTCCTACATCCACCCCTCACACAGTGAGGCTCCACTAATCAACTTGAATACACCACACACACTGGAGCTTGACAACTCCACACACTGAGTTCAACAACTCACACACAACCTCTAGAGCAAGACTACTCTAGAAACCTGAGCACAACTGCTCAACCACAACTTGAGTGCGACGACTCAACACACTGAGCACAAAGGCTCACAACCAACTTGCTAGATCAAAAACAACAAGATCCAGATCCTCTAGCAATGATCTGATCTATAGAGATTCATTCAGGAGACTGGTGCAACAATTCATGCACAATCTCAAGAATGAATTAGAAGAACTAAGGGGAATTGAAGAATTGTATGTAGAATCCTTGTTCTTCAGATGTACTCCCTTGTAGAAGATTGAATTGAGAAGATCTTGAATGCTTGAAGTCCCTGGACGATGCTCTGCAACTTGTGCCGCTGAATCTTCCTTGAAGTCTTCTCAATTGGCTACTTCTACTTGATCTGCTCCCTTTGAAGTGATCTCACTGCATCTTCATGGATCAATCTTCACTTCTTGTGCTTGGAGAGAGGAGAATTTGGTTGCAACAGCACAAGAGGAGCAAGAACGGGGAGGAGAACTTTTCTTGCCACCAAAAGGATTTCTGGAAGGCTCTGAAAAGGTTCTCTTGGGTTGGATGGCCAATTGGAGGGTATTTATAGCCCAATGTGTCCAAAAGTACCCTTGGGGGGCGTGGGCGCATGTTCCAAGACCGATCCATGTGAACCCTAAAGTGCCACGTGTCCAGGTGGAACTTAAAGTGAAAAAGTTTTCGGAGTGTGTCGACCTGTCCAAGGAGTGTGTCGACACACTGTCCAAAACTAGCAGAATTGGTTCTCTGGGAAGGGTCACTAGTGTCGACACACACCTAGACTGTGTCGACACACTATCCCAGTCTGACAAACAGGTCTTCTGGGAACTGGATCTAGTGTCGACACCACTTGAGGCTGTGTCGACACACTATACAAACCTGTCAACTGGGTTCTCTGGGAGCTGGGTCTAGTGTCGACACCACTTGAGGCTGTGTCGACACACTTGACCTTTTCTTCAACATTTTGCCTTAGGGTTTGAAACACTGTGTCGACACCAGTAAGGGGTGTGTCGACACTACCCTTGCAAGAAATGTATGTCCCTGAGAAATAAACACATAAATCATTAGTCCAATGTATTATCATGAATATAAATGATAAAATGTGTTTGGAAACATGCTTTTTGAGAATTGTTATTTTATGTGTGATGTATCTAACATGTTTCATTTTTTGTGCATTAAAATCACAACTTGTCATCATCAAAATTATGAGGGGAAAGGTATTAAATTCACACTCAACCCAACAATCTCCCCCTTTTTGATGATGACAACATTAAGTCCACATGATATTTTGAGTTTTTAATGAGATGTGATTTTAAGCCATTTATTTTCACAACATTCAATCACATACACACTAAATGACAATGAACCATGTTTCAATCAATTTTATTCATTTTCAACAAAGGTCATTGAGCACACTTTAGCAACATTTGATATTTTGCACACTCAAGAGAGACACCTTTATAATCATCCATTCAATCACATTCATTGACATTCATTCAAAAGATGTTCAATCACATTCAAAACAAGTATTACTTTTCATTCAAATATATTCATTACAAGTATTTCCTATCATCCAAAACAAGATGATCACTACCATGAGATGCAATTACATTTCAAACAAGTGTTTTTCTTTTTCTTCTCCCCCTTTGACATCATCAAAAGATAAAATACATTAAGTAGGTGGAGGAGGAGGAAGAGGAAGAAGGATGGACTCAATGGCCTTCAGCCTTGACTTCATTGCTGCAAGGTTGGATCTGAGTTGAGTTTGCATTGTTGACAGCCTTGTGTGTAGCAACTCTTCCAACCTTTGACTGTTTTCATACATGTTGGACTGAAAGGCAGACAAGTCAGCTGAAATTGACTGTGAACCTGAAGAAGAACTTGCAAATCCATGTCTGTTGATATCTCTGAGCTCCTTCTTGAGAATAGACATCTCATTGTCTATGTGTGCTGAGAGATTCTTCATGCCTTCTAAGTCATCAACCATATGTGCAAATGACAGTCTAGTCTTTGAAATCTGAGATACTGCTTCTTGATTGTTGAATAGGTTGGTTTGAGAATTTGCTAAAATCCCTTGAAGAACCTTTTCCTAGACCGGGCACCACGGCGGGGCACCTGCTTGGGAGCCATGGTTGCAGAAGATTGAGGAAGAACAGGGGATGAAATGGATGGGGAAAGGAGAATGGAGACAGAGATGGGGAAAGGAGGGAAGGAGATGAAGGTTCTTGCCGTTTTCAAAGACAAATGGCGGCCATGGGGTCGACCTGGGGTATAAAAGGGATTTAGGGTATGATAAACCGCAGGAACAAGAAACCCCAAACCGGCGCCAAGGACTGGAATCGCCCAGAAAGGCCTGTGTGTCGACACTAGACAGGGGGGGTGTGTCGACACAGGCTTAGACTGCGTCGACACTAGGTGAAGGTGGTGTCGACCTAGCCTGAAGAAGTTTGTATATTCGAGCATGGGAAAATTTTGTGAATTTTGGGAAAGGTTTAAGATGATGAAATATGGATGGAATTAAAATTTCAAGGATTTTTAAGAGGCCAAAGAATTCAGTTGTCATATTGTTGCAAAAATTTAACAAACTTCAAGTTTTTACACAACAACCTACAAGATATATACATTAAATGACTTGAGCCATTAAAATGATAGCTTGAGGGATATAAGACATCCAACAATCAATGACAAACTACCATATTCTCTAAATCCAAAGAAATAAAAATGTCTTTTAGATTGAAATCAAGTGTGATGAAGGTAAACACCTTTAAAACAAACTGATGAAAGACATGGATGTTTATTTTAAGCAATTCTCTTTGGACTAACACATTTTTTTAATCAAACTATCAAATGTAGTAAATCTTGTTCACTCAAGAACTAATACTTTTTACACACCATAGTCCCTAGATACTAGAGATTTACCCATTATCCAGTTTCAAGGGGTAAATGACAACCTTTTGACGTGAAAATAGACGTTTATCAGACGCCAATATTTCCAGTTACTCAGTCATCATCAAAATATATGGAGCATGTTTTTTTTTTTTTTTTTGAACCCCTTTGAACAGAGATAGCAAAAAGGCTTCATAACATACATGGCACTTCATTCATTGTGAAGGTGTGTAGTTTCTCAGCATTTGTGCCATTGCTCTGTTGAATCAAGAGTGTAAGGAGAATTTTATAAAATTGAAAGCATTTATATCCCACATCAGTTGCAAAAAAAAATGTTTAAATTCAAGTCACACATTATCCTTCAGTCTTTGAAAGAGATTTGAATTTCTATAGTCTTGAAGAGTATAGTTGAGAGTTGACTGTAAAAAGATGTAGTAGATCACTCAAGGAAACCATTTTGAGGTTCTAGACAACTCAATGAGTACACCATGCAAGGAAGTTGTTGTAATTCAAGAAGAGTTTTGAATTTTGCAAAAAAATTAGTTGTGAATTCTCTAGCTCCCCCTGAGATAATGATTCCAACAATTTTTCATCAAAATAAAGATATGCAAGTATTTTGAAAACAGAAATGATTTTCTTTGAACAACAAAAGCTCCCCCTCAACAATTGCATATTCATTTCTTGGTACTTGGCAGAGACATATACTCTCGCATAGTGAAAGTGTCCAGACAAGCAGAACTTGTCATTCTTCAAGTCACCATTTGATATACCAAGAAATTCAACACAATGTGAGTTGAAGAATTTATTGTCAAAAAGAAATAGAAGTTGAATTATGAGAGATGTGAACAATATGAATCAAGGAAGCAAAGAAGAATGATGAAACAATGACCCCCCCTCAGAATATGCCTAAACACTCAACCCAAATGAGAGAGATCAAGAAAATGGACATTTGCAAAGACCAAGCTCTCTCCTCAAGGATGAAAATCTACTGTCAGGAAGAGGTTTGGTGAAGATGTCAGCAATTTTTTTTCAGTTTCAATAAAGAGGAGTTCAAAAGATTTCTTTGCTACCTCATCCCTCAAGAAATGATGCCTAATTTAATGTGTTTTGTTCTAGAATTCTGAATTGGGTTTTTAGACAAATTATGGCACTTGTGTTATCACAAAGAATGGGAACACAACCTAACTCTTAGTTATAATCAAGAAGTTGATGTTTCACCCAAAGAATTTGAGTGCCACATCGACCAGCTGCAACATACTCAGCCTCTGCAGTTGATAGAGCAACTGAGTGTTGCTTTTTGGAAGCCCAAGACATTAGACATCCACCTAAGTACAAACACAAGCCACTTGTGCTTTTTCTATCAAGCTTACACCCACTATAATCAGCATCACAATAGGCAATCAAATCTAACTTACAACCAGCAGGATACCAAATTCCAAGATCACATGTTCCAACAAAATATTTGAAAATTCTTTTAACAGCTAACATGTGACTTTCTTTAGGATTTGCTTGAAATCTAGCACACATGCATACACTGAATTGAATATCAAGTCTAGAAGTGGTGAGATAAAGTAGAGAACCAATCATACCTCTATATGTCTTTGGGTCTACTGACTTACCAAGTGAATCTTCTTCTAGTTTTGCATTAATTGCAATAGGTGTGCTTGAGTGTTTGAGGTTCTGGAAGTCAAACCTTTTTAGAAGTTCTTTGACATATTTGGTTTGGCTTATGAAGATTCCCTCACTGGTTTGGTTAACCTGCAATCCCAAGAAAAATTGTAAGTCTCCCATCAAGCTCATTTCAAATTCAGTTTTCATTTGATTTGCAAACTCAGTGCACAAGCTCTTATTGGTTGATCCAAAAATTATGTCATTAACATAAATTTGGACTGTAATTATTTGTTTATTTACAGTTTTTGTGAACAAAGTTTGATCAACATTACCTCTAGAGTATCCTTTTTCAAGCAGAAAAGAGCTCAAACGGCCATACCAAGCTCTTGGAGCTTGCTTAAGACCATAGAGAGATTTATGAAGCTTAAAAACATGATTAGGATATTTTTCATTTTCAAAGCCTGGAGGTTGTTCAACAAAAATATTTTTTTTTATGTACCCATTCAAAAATGTACTTTTGACATCCATTTGATAAACTTTAAACTTCAATGAAGATGCAAAAACAAGGAATATTCTTACAGCTTCTAGTCTAGCTACAGGGGCATATGACTCTTCAAAATCAATTCCAAATTCTTGGTTGTACCCCTTGGCAACTACTCTAGCTTTATTCCTTATGACTTGACCATTTTCATTCAATTTATTTCTGAATACCCATCTAGTGCCAATGACATATTGGTCACTAGGTCTAGGTACTAATTCCCACACTTGATTTCTTTCAAATTGATGAAGTTCATCATGCATTGCATCTATCTAGTCTGAATTCATTAGAGCTTCATCAATTGACTTTGGTTCAATTTGGGAAATTAGTGCTAGTGGGTCATCATGAATTGCATTTAAGAATGATGATCTAGTTCTTACCCTATCATGTACATTGCCAACAACATTTTCTATTGGGTGATCTCTCAAAATTCTGTGTTCAGGAATTACCTGTTGAGGTGCATTTAAATTTGGAACAACATTACCTGATCCACTTGGAGTAGGTGAGTGATTGTTCAAAGTTTCACCAAGGTCTTCATTCTCCTCAACAGTTGGTGAAGAATCCACAATGAAATCATCCTCTTCATTATCTGGACAGTCCCTGCAAGATTTAGAATAATGAGTTGAAAAGGAATTTTCATCAAAAGTGACATGAGGAGATTCTTCAACAGTTTTATTTTTGAAAGAATAAACTCTAAAAGCTCTTGAGGTTTCAGAATAGCCAAGAAAAATGGCTTCATGACTTTTAGCATCAAATTTGTCAAGGCTTTCTTTATTGTTGTTATGAACAAAGCATTTACACCCAAAGACTTTGAAATAAGACAAGGTTGGCTTTTCGTTTTTCAACAACTCATAAGGGGTTTTTCTGATTTTTGGTCTGACTAATGCTCTATTGAGAATATGATTTGATGTATTTACAGCTTCAGCCCAGAAGGATTTGGGCAATTTACTTTCCAAGAGCATGGTTCTTGCCATTTCCACAAGTGTTCTATTCTTTCTTTCCACAACTCCATTTTGTTCTGGAGTTCTTGGTGAAGAAAACTTGTGAAATATATGAAGTTCAGCACATAAATAAGAGAAAGATTTGTTTTCAAATTCACCCTCATGATCAGTCAAAATATTTTGATTTTATGAGGAAACTAGTTAAGACAGTGGTACAGAAATTCTTGAATTCAAGGCAAGCATCACTTTTGTGGGATAAAAAGATAACCCATGTGAATCTAGTAAAATCATCAACAATGACAAAATCATATCTTTTGCCACTAAGACTTAGAATTCTTGTTGGGCCAAAAAGGTCCATATGAAGCAATTCTAGTGGCTTAGATGTGAGTACATCATTGAAGATTTTAAAAGATTTTCTAGTTTGTTTTCCTTGGGCACAAATCCCACAAACTTGATTTTCTACATTTGAAAAAGATTCAGGAAGACTTTTAACCAAGTTCAGCCTTAACAGTTTATTTATTGTTATGAAACTTGCATGACCAAGTCTCTGTGCCAAGTCCATGCAATTCATTTTTATTTACAACAAGACAAATGTTTTCAGAAAAGTTTTTATCAAGGTTGATCATGTAAACATTGTTTTCCCCTCTTTCCAAAGAATTTTATTTATCAGTTGATGAGTCAATTATTCTACAAAAATCAGATTCAAACACAACTTTGTGACCTTTGTCACAGAGTTGGCTAATGCTCAACAAGTTATAATTCAGACCATCAACTAACAAAACATTATCACTGAGTTTGAGGAAGATTGACCAACCTTTCCAGATCCAATAATTTTTCCTTTATTTTTACCTCCAAAAGTGACAGAACCTCCCTCCTTTTCAATCAAGAAAGAATTTAGCTTTATCTCCTGTCATGTGTCGTGAACACCCACTACAAGAAACCACACATTTGAGTTGGGTGCACGACCTTCCTGCAA
Source organism: Colocasia esculenta (assembly GCA_014218235.1). Classification (NCBI taxonomy): domain Eukaryota; kingdom Viridiplantae; phylum Streptophyta; class Magnoliopsida; order Alismatales; family Araceae; genus Colocasia; species Colocasia esculenta. The sequence goes on along the minus strand of CM024761.1, from coordinate 22,835,427 downwards.
GATCAATCAGTGGAGAGAAGATTTTGGTACCCAAACATTGTTGGGACCATCAGAATGTTTGAACATTGACATCAAATCTTTTCTAATCCAAATCTGACTTGTTTTTTGCTTTTGTTTTATTTCAATGGTGTTTTTTGCCTTTTTCAATTTATCCTTCCCTTTTGAAATAAAAACACCCGTGTTCTTTTACTCATTAGGATGAGAGTTTTGCATTTAGACATGATTGTTCATTTGTGGAGGTCCAAACCATGGATTTTGTTGGTACATTGAAAAGTTTGGATAGAAGAATTGAGGATGGTACCAAAAAGGATTATGATACCATTGGTTCCAAGAATTGGTCCAATCAGTTTGATGTGCTATCTTGGAAGTCCAAGGTTTGTCATGAATGCTTTCTTTTGTATTTTTCTTATTTTTCAAATTTTTATTTGAATTTTTGGTTGACTGGTTGGTGGTTTTTGAGGTTGAGCAGGTCGACCTGTCAGGTGATTGTGTCGACCTGTTAGGTTTTTTTTTGTTCTTGTTTTCTTGAGTTTTTGTTGTTTTGCTTAACACTTGCTTGTTTTTAGTGTTTTCAAGACTAGGACCTTTGACAAAATTTATCAAGGGTGCTTTTTCCCTTATTTCACCAGATTTGCCTTTCTTGGATTTTTGTTTGTTGAATCCTAGTCCATGTGATACAGATTTCATTCTGGCTCCCAACAAGGCCTCCAAATTGTCTTTACCTTTGGTGAAGGTTTCAATGACTTGTTCTTTTTCTTTTAGCTGGATTTCTAGAGTTTTGATTTCATCAACACTTTGTTTTTTTTCCTTTTGTTGTAATTCCAGCTTTTCACACAATTCTTTAAAATCATGGTTGGCCTTTTGGGATGCAAGCTTAAGCTCATCAATTACATTTAAAAGATTTTCTTTTTCCTCATTGAGCTCAGCTACTTCATTTTCCAATTCACAAATTCTTTTATTTATGGATTGGTTGTGCAGAATGTTTTCAATTTTCTTCTTTAGATGCTTGTTTTCTTTTCTTATTTCAGAATAATTTTCAACAAGTTCAGCATAAGTATCCTGTCAATCATCAATTGAGTAATTTACAAAAGATGTACTTACCTTTCATCTGAGCTATTTGCCATAAAGCAAATTTCCTCACTCTCAGAGCTTGAGGACTTTTCTTCATCTTTCTCACTTGATTCTTCATCAGACCAAGTGGCAACCATTGCCTTTGACTTCTTGAGTTTGTGAATCTTCTTGTATTTCTCCTTCTTGTTCTCAGGACACTCTCCCTTCATGTGTCCTGGTTTGTTGCACCTGTAACAAATGACAACTTCATCAGTTTTCTAATTTCTATTTGAATTAGCATTTGAGAAGGAAGTATTTCTTTTCCCATAAGAGAACTTCTTCTTTCCAGTGAATTTCCTTTTCTTGATTTTAAGAATTTTCTGAATTGCCGGGTCATGAGGGCAAGCTCATCCTCATTGGACTCAGACTCATCAGAACTTGTTTTCTCCTGATGTTTATCCTTGTTACTGGATGAAGCCTTGAGTGCTACTGGTTTGGTTTTGATTATGTGCTCTTCATTTCTTTTCAAGTTTATTTCATAAGTCATCAAGGATCCTATGAGTTCATCCAAAGAGATTTTGGATAAATCTTTAGAATCTTCAATAACTGTGGCCTTAGTGTGCCAAATTGAAGAAAGAGAGCGCAAGATTTTTCTTACCAAATCAGCATCTGTATAGTCCTTACCTAGAGCCTTCAGTCCATTTACAATGATTATGAACCTAGCAAACATTTCAGAAATTGTTTCATCAGATTTCATCATGAATAGTTCATACTCAGAAACAAGAATGTTTGCTTTGGTTTCTTTTACTTGGGATGTTCCCTCATAGAGTAACTCAAGTTTATCCCAAATCTCCTTGGCAGATTTGCACATGGAGATTCTTGAGTACTACTTTGGGTGGACTGCACATTGAATCATGTTCATGGCACTATAGTTCACGGTGGCCCGTCTAATTTGTTCCCTGGTCCAGGTTTCCTCTTCTCCCTAGTTTTCATAGGGACCTACCTCAACTACCTTCCAAATTTCATAGTTCTGGGCTCTAAGGAAGACTTGCATTCTATTCTTCCAATAGGAATAGTCAGTCCCATTGAAGAAGGGTGGCCTATTGATGGAGTGGCCTTCAGCAATAAAACCTATAGAATCCATTGAATTAGAAAGAGACGCAATTAAGGAAACACTCAACAAACAAGCAAGTGAAACACACAAAACAAACAGAAACACTCAGATCAGATCAGATATGAACCCGCTCTGATACCAATTGTAGGATCGAAATTAGGTTGGACCAGATCTAGAAGGGAGGGGGTTGAATAGATCTAGGCCAAAAACTACGGAAGCTTAGTCAATTTAAAAATTGCTTTGAATCAGAGACAACTTGAACAAGAGATTCACAGATATGTTGAGTGAGTGTGTGAATTAAGTGATTTGAGTGAGTGATTAAGTTGATTAGAAGTGAGCAAAAATCCTATACATACATCTAGCGCAAAGTGAAGTTAGATCACAAAACAAACCACTGCACAGAGATTTTTAGGTGGTTCGGAAATCACACCATGTGATTCCTACATCCACCCCTCACACAGTGAGGCTCCACTAATCAACTTGAATACACCACACACACTGGAGCTTGACAACTCCACACACTGAGTTCAACAACTCACACACAACCTCTAGAGCAAGACTACTCTAGAAACCTGAGCACAACTGCTCAACCACAACTTGAGTGCGACGACTCAACACACTGAGCACAAAGGCTCACAACCAACTTGCTAGATCAAAAACAACAAGATCCAGATCCTTTAGCAATGATTTGATCTATAGAGATTCATTTAAGGAGACTGGTGCAACAATTCATGCACAATCTCAAGAATGAATCAGAAGAACTAAGGGGAATTGAAGAATTGTATGTAGAATCCTTGTTCTTCAGATGTACTCCCTTGTAGAAGACTGAATTGAGAAGATCTTGAATGCTTGAAGTCCCTGGCCGATGCTCTACAACTTGTGCCGCTGAATCTTCCTTGAAGTCTTCTCAATTGGCTGCTTCTACTTGATCTACTCCCTTTGAAGTGATCTCACTGCATCTTCATGGATCAATCTTCACTTCTTGTGCTTGGAGAGATGAGAATTTGGTTGCAACAACACAAGAGGAGCAAGAACGGGGAGGAGAACTCTTCTTGCCGCCAAAAGGATTTCTGGAAGGCTCTGAAAAGGTTCTCTTGGGTTGGATGGCCAATTGGAGGGTATTTATAGCCCAATGTGTCCAAAAGTACCTTTAGGGGGCGTGGGCACATGTTCCAAGACCGATCCATGTGAACCCTAGAGTGCCACGTGTCCAGGTGGAACTTAAAGTGAAAAAGTTTCCAGAGTGTGTCGATCTGTCCAATGAGTGTGTCGACACACTGTCCAAAACTGGCATAATTGGTTCTCTAGGAAGGGTCACTAGTGTCGACACACACCTAGATTGTGTCGACACACTGTCCCAGTCTAGCAAACAGGTCTTCTGGGAACTGGATCTAGTGTCGACACCACTTGAGGTTGTGTCGACACACTATACAAACCTGTCAACTGGGTTCTCTGGGAGCTGGGTCTAGTGTCGACACCACTTGAGGCTGTGTCGACACACTTGACCTTTTCTTCAACATTTTGCCTTAGGGTTTGAAACACTGTGTCGACACCAGTAAGGGGTGTGTCGACACTACCCTTGCAAGAAATATATGTCCCTAAGAAATAAACACATAAATCATTAGTCCAATATATTATCATGAATATAATGATAAAATGTGTTTGGAAACATGCTTTTTGAGAATTGTTATTTTATGTGTGATGTATCTAACATGTTTTATTTTTTGTGCATTAAAATCACAACTTGTCATTATCAAAATTATGAGGGGAAAGGTATTAAATTCACACTCAACCCAATAGATGATACTGGAGGAACCTCATAAACAGGTGGAGGTGGAGGAATGGGTGTTGAAGATGCAGGAGATGAGGTGGATTGAGAAGGAAAAGGTGTAGGTGATGAGATGGTTCTGGGTTGAGGTTTCTTGAAAGTCTGAGGTGCAGGTGGAGCTGTGGATGATGAAGGTGGTGATGGAGGTACTGGGGTCTGAGTGGAGAAAGGAGCTGGGGGCTCAGGAGCTACAGCTTCGTCTTCAGCTACAGGCTGTACAGACACTGACTCCATAGGCCCTGATGGCTCTGACACCTTCTCAGCTAGCCCTGCTGGCTCTTGCACTGCTCAACTGGCCCTGCTGGCCTTGACTCACTAACCTCAGCTTGTGAAGCTGCTGCTGCCGGCCCTGATGGCCCTGCCACTTGCTCAGCTGGCCCTGATGGCCTTGGAACATCTTCCTCACTTCTCTGAGCAGCAGGAGGTGGAGGAGGAGTAGGAGCTTGGGCTCCAACTGCCTTCAAAATCTCAGAAAGCATGGACTTCATGCTTCCCATCTCCTTGTTGAACCATCGAACTGCATTCTTCACTTGAGACAACTCCTTGGATGTTGATGCCTGGCTCATAAAAATGGAGTTCACATTAGACTGCACTGAGCACAGGATCTCACCTTGAGCATCCAACCGTTCTATGACAGGCTTCAAATTGATTATGAATCTTTGCCTCTTCTGCCTTTGAAAGGGAGTATCAGCAATAAGAGGAACTTCAGATGCTGCTGCTTTCCCTTTCTCCCTTGCTTGGTCCACTGGAGGCTGCGAATCTTGGTCTTCTTCTGAATCTGAGGAGCTTGCAGTCTCTCCATCTCTGAATTGATTTTCTGGGGGTGTTCATTGCCCTCCCCCTGAGTCTCACCATCCTTTTCTCCCAAAAATTCTTCTTCAACAGACACATTTTTCATGGGAACATCTGATTGTGCTGTTGTTGCTACTTCTTCTTGGACTGGGGTTTCTTCTGATGGAACTTCAGTGTGGCTTGATGCCACAGGAATTTGTCCTTGAATTTCCTCTGCCACTGATTACTCCCCCTCAATAGGAGCATCTTCCATCACAACATCTTCCTGAACAACAGATTGCTCCCCTTGAACTGGTGCTTCTTCCGTCATGACTTCTTCAGTATGGCCTGGAGCCACAACTGCTTCTTCCTGAACATGCTCATCAACGAATTGCTCCCCTTGAGCAGGAGCATTTTCCACAACAATATCATCAATATGGCCGGATGCCACAGGTTCTCCAGATGAATTACCACTAAATAGTGACTCCTCCTGATTGCCTTGGAGAGAGTCCAACACGCCCCTGAGTATAGAGGCTACTCGGGAAGAGGGAAGAGGATCCTTTGAAATCCGTCCAATGGGCACAATGTCTTCAGGAGGGATGTCCTCAATCCTGCTACTGGATTCATCAACTATAGCTGCTGCTGGTACTGCTGCTGAGTCCACTACAATTTCTGCTTCTACTGCTGCTGCTTGTGGTGCTTCTGCTGTTGCTTCTGGTGCTTCTACTGCTGCTGTTGCTACTACCTCTTCTTGGACTGTTTGGGCTTCACCAATTATGGCCTCACTCTCAGCCACAGAAGTTTTGGTCCATATGCTATTAACAATAGAGAAACCACTCTTCCTTAAATTTCTGGACCAGATAGCTTGGCCCATCTTCTCTACTACTGCCCCAGACAGATTTATGCCAAAATGTCTGAAAACTTTGGTGAGCAAGTGGGCATAGGGCAGAGACACATTTAATTTGATTTTTGTGTCCCAGATTTGAGCATGAGCAAATTTCATCCTCTCAATGATTACTTCGGCCATATTTATCTGATGGTTCTGAATGGCCCAATACATCATGTATGAATCTGCCTTGGTACATGTGGAGAAAGTAGCACTTCTTAGAACCAAAATCTGACAAACTATAAAGTGCAAAAGACGATTGAATGCATTCAACTGATTAATGTCTAGTTTCCCATCCTTCAACCGAAAATCGGAACCGACAATCCCTAGTCCCTTCGCCTGGGAATCCACAGTATGAATCCCACTGTGACTAGATGTGCTTACAACAAACAAAGACCTCAACAGCTCATGATCAATTCTAATGTGGGTACCTTTGACAGATGATGTCAAGGACCCGTCTGCCTCTGCTCTCAAACAAACATAGAATGCCTTCACGAGGTCTGGATAGCTTACCTCAGAGAAGGTTGCGATTTCTATCCATTTCATCGTGCTCATTGCTGCCATGATGTTGTGCATCCCATTCTTTTCCAGGTCTGCAATATCCACTGTCTTGTTTCCACAGAGCTTGGTCTTCACAAAGGTGAACCTTTCCCGCTGCTCGGGTATGAGGAACTCGGCTCCATAGCCCCCGAGGCTGCCGGAAACAACAGGTGCAGCCATGGATCTGGATGGAGAAAGTTTCTGGAGGGTTGAGATGGAAGGAGGAGAGGAAGCCCTCAAGAAATTTCTTGCGGGAAGAGGAGGAAAGCTTCGAATCACAGGGAGTCGATGTCGGAGTCGGTAAGGTATCGGCTCAGGTAGGAGGATGAGAAGGGTAAAGGTAGGGGATAAATCGTTCCCACACAGATTTCAGGATTTGTAACATAAAGGATAAATATTGTTTTTGAAATAGGATGCGCCTTTATAGCAGAAAACGACAAAAGTCAAATTCGAAAGAGATAGAGAATTACAAAATAGCGAACTGACAGGGATATTTGCTCATGAGAGATAGATGAGACATTTGCTTAATTTCAAGAGAATAAATAATTTAAACTCTGAAATTTAATATCTCAATTTTAACAGATAATTCTTTCACAATTTACACATACCTAATTCCCTTCTGAGAGAAGTAAACCTCTCTTCGGGTAAGGTTTTTGTGAAGATATCTGCTAACTGATTGTTTGTATCTATGAATGAAATTTCTATATTACCGTTAGCTACATGATCACGAATAAAATGATACCTAACCTCAATATGTTTGGTCCTTGAATGTTGTACTGGATTTTTGGTGAGATTTATGGCACTGGTGTTGTCGCACAGTAATGGAATTGTTTTGATATGCAATCCATAGTCCTCAAGTTGTTGCTTGATCCACAGGAGTTGTGTACGGAAACTTCCAGCAGCAACGTGCTCAGCTTCAGCTGTAGATAGTGCTACCGAATTCTGCTTCTTGGAGGACCATGATATCAAACATCTTGCAAGGAATTGACAACAACTGCTGGTGCTTTTTCTATCTATCTTGCATCCAGCATAGTCAGCATCCGAGTATCCTACTAAGTTAATTTCACATGATTTTGGATACGAAAGACCTAAGTCATGAGTTTTAACTAAATATCTGAAAATTCTTTTAACACTAATTAGATGAGATTCTCTAGGATCAGCTTGGTATCTAGCACACATGCATACACTGAATAAAATATCTGGTCTGCTAGCCGTCAAATAAAGTAAAGAACCTATCATACCTCTGTAGATCTTTTGATCCACCTTCTTACCATCATTGTCACTGTCCATCCTTGTTGATGTGCTCATAGGTGTTGACAGTGGCTTGGCATTATCGAATCCAAATTTCTTTAGAAGCTCCTTGGTGTATTTGCCTTGACAGATGTGGGTGCCATCTTTTCCTTGCTTAATTTGTAATCCAAGGAAATAGTTGAGTTCTCCCATCATGCTCATTTCAAACTCTCCCTGCATAAGCTTCTCAAAATACTTGCAAAGGGATTCATCAGTAGAACCAAATATAATATCATCAACATAAATTTGAACAAGCAAAATATGTTTTACTTTAGATTTGACAAATAATGTACTATCTACTTGACCTCTTGTGAAACCATGGTCTAATAAAAATGAGCTAAGCCTTTCATACCAGGCCCTAGGTGCTTGTTTTAAACCATATAAAGCTTTGTGTAATTTAAAAACATGATTAGGAAATTTTGTGTCATCAAAACCCGGAGGTTGTTTTACATAGACTTCCTCTTTAATAAAATCATTTAGAAATGTAGACTTCACATCCATTTGAAATAATTTCAAGTCTAGTGCAGATGCATATGCAAGTAAAATTCTAATAGCCTCAAGTCTAGCTACAGGTGCATAGGTTTCATCGAAATCTATGCCTTCCTCTTAGGAATAGCCTTGAGCTACCAATCTGGCCTTGTTTCTTAAGATCACACCAGCTTCATCCAATTTATTTCTGAACACCCATTTGGTGTCAATCACTGGATGATCTGATGGTCTAGGAACAAGTGACCATACTTGGTTTCTCTTGAACTGATTTAGTTCATCTTGCATGGCTAAAATCCAAGATTCATCAGTAAGAGCTTCATTGACTGTCCTAGGCTCTATTTGTGAAACAAATGCTAGGTAATCACAAGGGATTACATTACCTCTTGTTCTTACCCCTATAGTTGGATCACCAATGATGTTTTCAGGTGGGTGATCTTTCCTGTATCTTCATTCCTTTGGAAGATTTTCATGTTCAATGTCCTTTTGCTGCAGGTCTTCCAGAGGTGGATCTTCCTTGTCCTCAATTGTTGTGTTCTTTAATTTCTTGGACAAATCATATGTATCATCATTGTCACTATCTTCTTCCTTTCTCAAGGAAGGGTTAGTCTCATCAAAAATAATGTGCATAGTTTGCTCAATTAATAGTGTATACTTATTAAATACCCTATAATCTTTAGGTTTAGAAGCATACCCCATGAAGATGCCTTCATCTGATTTGGCATCTAACTTACCAATATTTCTTTTACCATTATTATGGATGAAACATGGACATCCAAATGTCCTGAGGTGACTGATCTTCAGCTTCTTTCCCTTGTATAACTCATAAGCTGTCTTCTTTAATATTGGCCTGATCATCACCCTGTTGATAATATAACTTGCTATGTTCGTTGCTTCAGCCCAGAAATATCTTGGTAAATCATATTCTGACAGCATTGTCCTTGCCATGTCCAACAAGGTTCTATTCTTCATCTCAGCAACTCCATTTTGCTGTGGTGTCCTTGGTGCTGAGAAGTTGTGCTCAATCCCTTGGTCATCACAGAATTTTGAGAATTTTTCATTTTGGAACTCTCCTCCATGATCTGACCGGATTCCAGCAATGCAATATTTCTTGTCTTTCTGTACTTTCTTGCTGAAACTTATGAAGCTATCAAACGCATCATCTTTGTGCTCCAAGAATGAGACCCATGGGAGTCTGGAATAGTCATCTACTATAACAAATCTAAAATTCTTTCCTCCAAGACTAGTGGTCCTCATTGGCCCAATTAAATCCATTTGGAGGAGTTCTAAGGGTTTAGAGGTGGTTACCACAGTCTTTGACTTGAAGGAACTCTTAGTATGCTTCCCTTTAGCGCATGGTCTGCAGATACCATCCATTTTTGTGCTTAGCTTTGGAAGACCTTCCACCAGGCTTCTCTTTATGAGCTTGTTCATACCATCCAAACTGCAGTGGCCCAATCTTCTGTGCCACAGCTCAGTTGACTGCTCCTTGTTGGCTACTAAGCAGATGTCTTGATCTTTGAGTTCTTCAAGGTAAAGCACATACAGATTCTTTTCTTTGTTGGCTTCGAAAATTACTACTCCATCTTTTAAGATACTACACTTTGATTCTTGGAATTTGATCTGATGACCTCTATCACATAACTGGCTGATGCTGATGAGGTTGGGCTTCAGCCCTTTGACACACAGAACATCTTCAATAACAGTTTTGCCTTTGTTGCTTACTGAACCACTACCTATCACTGTTCCTTTTACATTATCTCCATAGGTAACTGTTCCTTCTTTAGCCTTGAGATGAGTGAATAGCTTTCTGTTCCCTGACATATGCCTTGAGCACCCGCTGTCCAGGTACCACTTTGATGCTCGAAGGCTTACCTGAAAAGGAGACATTAAGTTTTAGGTACCCAAGTTCTTTTGGGTCCTTGTTGGTTAGTGTCAACAGTTTCCTTTTTAATTATCCACTTTTTAAGTTTAGTTGGACATGTTATTTTATGTGTCCTAACTTGTTACTTGGACATGTTATATTTAAAGTTTGCTTTATAAGCTATGTCTTATTCAGGTATAAATTTAGGAGTTGGATATATTTCAAGATGAATTATTATTTCTTCGTTTTCTGGTGGTGTATAGCCTAAACCATGTTTCTTCTTACCTGAACGTCTAGCCCCTTTCAGTATTAAGGAGTTTTTACCATTAGTGAATTTTTCTAATGTATTAGACAGTTTCTCATTTTCTTCTGTTAATCTTTTGATTTCAATTTTCAGCTCGTCTGAACTCTCTTGTTTTTCTAGCTTAATTATTTTCTTATTCTTATCTTTTAGATCTTCACATAATAATTCATTTCTTCTTTTAAGTTCAGTTATTTGCTTCTCTAGTTCTTCAGTTTCTGACTTTAAATCTGAATTGGTGTTTTCTAAGCATGTAATATTTTTCTTACTGGCTTTTAACAATTTAGATATTTCTCTATATTTACTGTATAATTCGTTGAAAGCTTCTTCTAAATTATCTGAATCAGAATCATTACAGGAATCGAAAGATGAATCAGAAGTTACCTTTTCTTCAGTATTTGCCATGAAAGCCAGGTTGGCTTCTTCTTCTTCTTCACTGCTTGAGTTTGACTCACTGTCTGAGTCGCTGCTGTTGTCCCAAGCAGCTGCCATGGCTTTCTTCTTATATTTCTGAATTTTCTTGAACTGTCCTTCTTCTTAAACCCAGATTTCTTTAACTTGGGACACTCTGCCTTGAGGTGTCCTAGTTTCTTACAGTCGTAGCAAATGGGCTCAGCTTTCTTAAAGTCCTTTCCTTCTGGCTTCTTAAGCTCCTTGTTGTTCTTGTAGTATCTTCTACCGGATTGAAACTTTTTCTTTTTGGCCAAAATTTGTTGAAGTCTTCTAGATAGCATAGCTTCTTCGTCTTCACTGTCTTCACTGCTGGCTTCATCTTCAGATTGTTCCTCAGAGCTGCCTTCTGCTGTTTTGAGAGCATTGGTGTGCTTCTTTCTACTTGAGGACTCTCCTAACCTTTCCATGTTGATCTCATGGCCATTAGGGACCTAATGAGCTTTTCCAAGGACATCCTCTTCAAATCGTTGGCTTCCTCAATAGTTGTTACCTTGGGAGTCCAAGAGGATGGAAGAGATCTGAGAATCTTTCTGACCATGTCTCCAATCTCGTATGTCTTCCCAAGTCCAGCTAACCCATTTGTTATGTCTGTAAACCTGCTGAACATCTGGGTTATTGATTCGTCTGGCTGCATCTGGAACCTCTCATATGGAGTCACCAGAATGTCTATTCTGGTCTCTTTAACCTTGTTCATGCCTTCATAGGTGATTCTTAATTTCTCCCACATCTCCATTGCGGATTTGCAGGCAGATACATGGTTGAACTCCTTTTTGCTGAGGGCACAGCACAGAATGCTTTTTGCCTTGAAGTTGAGAGATACCTTCTTCCTATCATCATCTGTCCACAGGTTTTTCTCGTTGGTGACTAGGAGATCACCTTCTTCAACTATAGACCATATCTGGTAGTCGTGACCTTGAATAAAATATTCCATTCTTGTTTTTCAATAGGCATAGTCTTCTCCATCAAACAATGGTGGTTGGTTGATAGATTGACCTTCGCAATGACCTTGGGCAGCCATGGATCTTTACTCTTCAGATCTTTTGATCTTCTTCTTTGTCGAAGAGACTCGCTCTGATACCACTTGTTACCCAGTTAGGTAGCCCAGAGGGGGGGGGGGGGGGGGGTAAATGGGATTTTAAAATTTCGTCAACTAAAACCTGTTCACCAAAAAGCGTTCACACAGAAACACACTTCGATGGATGTTAGTGTTAGTTAGAATAAACAGCAATCATACAGGAGCAATCACACAACACAAAGAATTATCCTGGTTCGGATCTCCTCTCCTTAGGAGTCCTACGTCCAGTCCCTGAGTAATATCTCAGGATTTCACTACCAAGAGTATTGTCCCCCTTAAAGACCCTTACACCCAGCCGCAGCTGGTCTTCCTTCACATGAGGGAAAAACACCACCCTGGATACCACACCAGGTCTTCCTTCACAACTGAAGGGAACAACACCCTGGATACCACACCAGGTCTTCCTTCATAACTGAAGGGAACAACACTAAAAAATGTTCAAGAGGAGGATGTCCCTAGATCAAGCTTATCGAACACAATTGATCTGAAGCAAGGACTGAGAAGAACAATATCTCCAATAATGGATTCTTCTCAGAACAAGAAGCTCTCTCACAGATCTACACTAAGCATAGAGAGCTAGAGCTAAAACTAATGGAAGTGTTTTGCTTGGCTCTCAGAGGGGTTGAAGACGATTTCACTTGGTATATGCTTGGTTCTGTAAAAATGTCATCATTTGAATCTTCAATCTCCTATTTTATATCATCTTTTTCAAATTCGAACGTTGAAGTGCTCGTTGTCTATAAGTTCTGGTTTACGTTAGACTACATGGTACTGTAGAAGCTTCCAATCAGCATTCTTTTATCCATTTGTGCACGCAAAGAGATAGGATCTTCTGTAGTATCCTTTGGCTTCTATTTTGTCCAACGTTGTATGACGAATGTTGTCAGAAACCTGCATACATTAAATGCTAAACAATAGACAGCTAAGTTGTCTCTTGTTGTCAGTCAACGTTAGACTGATTTTATATAGAAGTAGAAATTTCATTCTGTTCTTCCAAAAAGATGTTTGCAGAATAAGCACGAGAATAGAAGATATCGTCTGCATGAATACAGAGATACGTTCAGAGTAATAAATGCACAGACGTTAGAAAGATGTGCGAGAAAGCTTTGACTTTTCAACGCAGTCAAAAGTGAGTCAAATATCAAGTCGTTATATTTGGCTTAAGTGAATCGTTATGATTCTATAAGCAAATCGTTGTCAACAAGTCATTATAATCAAATCGTTATAGAGTTATAAACAAATCGATGCACAAATTGTTATGACGTTATAAGCAAATCGATGTATAAATCGTTGTGATGTTATAAGCAAATCGATGTACAAATCGTTATGACGTTATAAGCAAATCGATGTACAAATCGTTATGACGTTATAAGCAAATCGATGCGAAGACTAAAGGAATCGTTATGAGAGCAAGTCGTTACGATGACTAAAGCAATCGTTACGAGAGCAAATCATTACGATGACTAAAGGAATCGTTACAAGAGCAAGTCATTACGATTACTAAAGGAATCGTTATGAGAACAAATCGTTACGATGACTAAAGGAATCGTTACGAGAGCAAGTCGTTACGATGACTAAAGAATCGTTACAAGAGCTTATCAAATCGTTAAAGAACATAGTGAATCCTTATGATTATGGAATCGTTATAAACAAAGGAAATCGTTATGGCTTAGTAGAAATCAATGTATTTAGACAAATGTGATGCTATTTCAATAGAGTGATTAATGCTTACCTATTTGGCTTGTTTTCCTTTGGTTTTATTTCCTGTGCTCAAGACTTGTAGAAAAATAGGTTAGTGACCTTTATCAAGGTTTTGTGAATCACCAAAATATAAAAGTAATTAAATTAAATTACATGGGGATAGACTGTTCATCGGAAGATAGTGACAATGATGATGCAGATGAATTGTCCAAGAAACTAAAGAACACTTCAATTGAGGACAAGGAAGATCCACATCTGGAAGACTTGCAACAAAGGGATATCTCTCAACAAAATCTTCCAAAAGAGTGGAGATACAAGAAAATCACCCACCTGAAAATATTATCGGTGATCCATCTGTAGGGGTAAGAACGAGAGGTAATAGAATTCCATGTGATTATCTAGCCTTTGTCTCTCAAATAGAGCCTAGGACAGTCAATGAAGCTCTCACTGATGAATCTTGGATTTTAGCCATGCAAGATGAACTGAATCAGTTCAAGAGAAACCATGTATGGTCACTTGTTCCTAGACCATCAGATCATCCAGTGATTGGCACCAAATGGGTGTTTAGAGATAAATTGGATGAAGCTGGTGTGATCTTAAGAAACAAGGCCAGATTGATAGCTCAAGGCTATTCCCAAGAGGAAGGCATAGATTTCGATGAAACCTATGCACCTGTAGCTAGACTTGAGGCTATTAGGATTTTACTTGCATGTGCATCTACATTAGATTTAAAATTATTTCAAATGGACGTGAAGTCTGCTTTTCTAAATGGTTTTATTAAGGAGGAAGTTTATGTAGAACAACCTCCAGGTTTTGATGATATTGATTTTCTCAATCATGTTTTTAAGTTGCACAAAGCTTTATATGGTTTAAAACAAACTCCTAGGGCCTGGTATGAAAGGCTTAGCTCATTTCTACTAGACCATGGTTTCACTAGAGGTCAAGTAGATAGTACATTATTTGTCAATTCTAAGGTCAAACATATTCTGCTTGTTCAAATATATGTTAATGATATAATATTTGGTTCTTCTGACGAATCTCTTCGCAAGTATTTTGAGAAGCTCATGCAAGGGAGAATTCAAATGAGCATGATGGGGGAGCTTAACTACTTCCTTGGACTGCAAATCAAACAAGGAAAGAAAGGCATCCACATCTGTCAAGCTAAGTACACCAAAGAACTCTTAAAGAAGTTTGGGTTCGATAATGCCAAGCCACTGTCAACACCTATGAGCACATCAACAAGGATGGACAGTGACAAGGATGGTAAGAAAGTAGATCAAAAGATCTACAGAGGTATGATAGGTTCATTACTTTACTTAACATCAAGCAGACCTGATATTTTATTTAGTGTATGCATGTGTGCTAGATACCAAGCAGATCCTAAAGAGTCTCACTTAATTAGTGTTCAAAAATTTTCAGATATTTATCCAAGACTCATGACTTAGGTTTATGGTATCCAAAATCATGTCAAATTAATTTGGTAGAATACTCTGATGCTGACTACGCTGGATGCAAAATTGATAGAAAAAGCACCAGTGGATGTTGTCAATTTCTTGCAGGATGTCTGATATCATGGTCCTCAAAGAAGCAAAATTTTGTAGCACTGTCTACAGCTGAAGCTGAGTACGTGGCTACTGGAAGCTGTTGTACACAACTTCTATAGATCAAACAGCAACTTGAGGATTATGGGCTACATATCAAGACAATCCCCTTATTATGCGACAACACCAGTGCCATAAATCTCACCAAGAATCCAGTACAACATTCAAGGACAAAACACATTGAGGTTAGATATCATTTTATTTGTGATCATGTAGCTAATGGAAACATAGATATTTCCTTTATTGATACACATAATCAGTTAGCAGATATCTTCTCAAAGGCCTTACCTGAAGAGAGGTTTACATCTCTTAGAAGGGAATTAGGCATGTGCAAATTGTGAAAGATTTATTTGTATAAAACTTAAATATAAATTATCAGAATGATAATTATTTTTCCTCCCTGAATTTAAGTAAATTTCCTCAAATTTTATTTAAGTCATTTCTGGCGATTCGCTATTTTACAAGCTTTTATTCCTAGCGAACCAGTCATTTTGTCGTTTTCTCCCATAAAGGCGGCTCCTGTTTCGAAAAAGTCATTATTTCTTTGATATACCCGAAATCTATGTGGTAACGATTCACATCCCTTTTTCATCCCCTTCCTCCTTCCTGAGGTGATACCCTATCGACTCCGGCACCGACTCTCTGAGCTTTCAAAGATCCAAAACTCCTTCCCGCGAGAAATTTCTTTGGGGTTTCTGCTCCTCTCCTCACTCCAGCCCTTCAGAAACATTCCCCATCAAAATACATGGCCGCACCTGTTGTTTTCGGCAGCGTCGGGGGCTATGGAGCCGAGTTCCTCACAACAGAGCAGCAGGAAAGGTTCACCTTTGTGAAGACGAAACTCTGTGGAAACAAGGCAGTGGATATTGCAGACTTGGAAAAGAATGGGATGCACAACATCATGGCAGCTATGGAAAGGATGAAATGGACAGAGATTGCAACCTTCTCTGAGGTAAGCAATCCAGACTTGGTGAACGCGTTCTATGTTTGCTTAAGAACTAACGCGGACGGGTCCTTGACGTCATCTGTCAAAGGTACCCAGATTAGAATCGACCATGAGCTTTTGAGGTCTTTATTTGGTGTTTGCACCACTGGTCACTGTGGGATTCACACTGTGGATTCCCAGGCAAAGGGACTAGGGATTGTAGGTCCCGAATTTCAGTTGAAGGATGTAAAACTTGATATTAATCAGATGAATGCATTCAACCGTCTATTGCACTTTATAGTTTGTCAAATTTTGGTTCCAAGAAGTGCTACATTCTCCACGTGCACCAAGGCAGATTCGGACATGATGTTCTGGGCCATCCAGAACAAGGAGATAAACATGGCTGAAGTTATTTTGGAGCGAATGAAGTTTTCCCATGCTCAGATATGGGACACAAAGAGCAAACTAAATGTGTCTCTGCCATATGCCCATTTGCTTACCAAAATATTCAAGCATTTTGGCTTAATTTATCTGAAGCAGTAGTAGAGAAGATGGGGCAAGCTATCCGCAGTAGAAATCTAAGGAAAAGTGGATTTTCTGTGGTAAATGGTGTATGGAACAAAACTTCTGTGGCTGAGGGTGAGGCCATAATTGGCGAAGCCCAAGAAGTCCAGGAAGAGGTAGGAGAGGCTGCAGCCCAAATAGCTCAAGAAGAATTAGCAGCAGCAGCAGAGGTACCTGTTGTCCAAGAAGAACATCAAGAAGGTCACAGTTCAGAGTCTACAGTGGTTCGAGAGGAATCAGTACAGGCAGAAGCTCCAGTAGCAGCAGACCAAGCAGCAGCACCAGCAGGAAGAGCAGCAGCTCTATCTGAAGAAGCACCAGCAGCAGCAGAGGCTAGAGTAGAAGAATCTGTGACCATTGGCAGCCTAATTGAAGAAATTCTTCCAGAGAATATTTTGCCAGTTGTGGGAACCTCTGAAAATCTAAACCCCACCACTATTGTGGCATCCATTCTTAGAGATGTGCTGGAATCCATCTCTAACACTCAAGGGGAGCCTGAGAGGTTCAGTGAATCAGTAGCTCCAGAAGTTGTGGCATCGGGCCACACAGATGAGATCATCATGGAGGAAGCTCCTAGTTAGGGGGAGCAAGAAGTTGCTCATGAGAAAATATCAGTGGAAGATGCTCCTATTGAGGGGGAGCAATCTATTGATGAGGAGGCAGCTCCTCAGGGGGAGCACACTGAAAGTGTCCCCATGGATAATGAAGAGCATGTTGAATTTGATGATCCCATTGCAAGGGCACATATAAAAGGAAAAGAATAGCTCATAGGAAGCCCAAGGAGAAGCAGCTGAAGATTCAGTTGAAGCCTGTTATTTCAAGGCTGAATGAGCAAGGAAAGATTCTCTCATCTCTGCAGTCTGATATTCAGTCTCTTCTTATCTGCCAAACTTCTGCAGCTAATGAAATTGGAACTTTGTCCACTGAAGTGCACAGCTTAAGAGATGATTTTAAGATGTTCAAACAATTATGTCGATGGATGAAAGGTGAGTTCGACAGTGTCAAGAAGCTCATCTCCTCAAGGGAGCAATCCTCCTCTGCCCCTCCTATTCCCCCTCTTACTGATCCAGTCAGCAGTTCAGGGCCTTCTCAGGCCAGGCAGTGAGAAGAAGAGGCCAGGCCATCAGGGCCATCTAGAATAGCAGAAGATCGGCCATCAGGGAAAATTGTGGTAGAACCAGCAGGGCCAACCAGGCCTCAGGCAGTTCAGAAGGAACCAGCAGGGCCAACCAGGCCTCAGGCAGTTCAGAAGGAACCAGTAGGGCCATCAGGGCCAGTCAAGGTTGTTTCAGGGCCCACAGGGTCAGTGGTCTCCGAGGATGTGCAGTCAAGTGTAGAAGAGCTAGCAGTTGCTCCTGAAGCCCCTGAGCCTTCATCCCTTGCAACACCACCCCCTTCTTCACCACCATCTTCTTCCACAGCACCACCAGCTCCACCTACCTTTAAACAACCTGTACCAAGAACCATCTCATCTCCAGCACCTTTTCCCTCTGAACCTTATTCATCTCCTATCATGCCTACTACCATTTCCACATCCATTTCTCCCTCTCCTCCTGTTATTGATCCTCCAGTTTCTTCATCAGTTGGAGCCTCTTCCTCCTCTGGTCCCTCATCAGCCGGGGCATCCATTATTCTTTCTCCTAGATCATTTCTTCATCCTCTTACTCCACCTACATCTGTTACAATTACTCCTACTAATCCACAACATGCCAATATTTTTCAAAATAAATTTGAGGATGAGTTGGAATGCACCACACTCATCTCAATCCTGGCAGTTGCTTCACATGTTCACAGGACTGATTCTTCTAGTCCTATTTCTAAAAAGAGGAAATTTTCAAAAACTCTTGCTCTTTCCTCTGAACCCATGTTTCCTCCTCTTTGGTACTCCCTCTCAGTTGAAAATCGAAGGAGAACAATTTACTGCGAATATCTCCAAAAATGTATTCTCGCCAACCTTTTTGGCATTCCTTTTGTCAATCTTACTGATCACCTTAACATTGTATTACCCTTCTGCCACCTTTCCAAAGTCGACCAACTCAAAATCTTCCAATTGGCTGAATGCAAGACTGAAGATCAGTGGGCCAAAGGGCACAAGACTCTCTACAACAAGTATCTTCTTGCCAGATCAGACAGCACCTCTCGACAGAATCATCCTCTCACCCTTTCTGAATGGTTTGTATTTTATCATCAAGCACTTTGGGGCCCTTTCATTCTCAAAGAAATCAGAATCACCAGGTGCTTCTAGCTTTACAATGATTTTTGTTATTTACGCAAGCTACCCGAAGTTCAGTTTGGCCAATTCCATGGGGCTCTTGCTATTCTTCGAACTGAAGGTCCCATTAATTGCCCCTTCACAGTGGACTTCACCACTCTGAAGATGCCTAAAGTAGTATTTCTCCCGAAGTTACACTCCTTGGTTTTGGATTCCTCTGTTGGCTCTCATGCCTTTGAAAGATTTGCACGAGTCATGGGGAGAATCTCAGCTCAGCAAGGTCGCCTTCCCTCCTTTCAGAGGTTTATCTTTTGTGAATATCATCTGGGCCACATCTCTTCTGCAGTGCTTGCTCCTTTGATATCTGAATGTGAAAGGCTCTCTCCCACAGATTGGGAGAAGCACTACAATCAATCTACTCTCTAATTGGAATCCTTGAACAGCTCCTTGGTCCGAGCAGGCAAGCCACCTCTCTCTGCTGAAGCTTTCCTGGACTTGAATTCTATCAATCCAGTTCAGGAACTGTTTGTGCAATGGGCTGCGTGGTACTCCGCTTTTATTTCCTTGCTAAAAGACCTGAAGGATCATCAGCTCTTCTATCCTGTTACCATTGCTCACTTCCTTCAGCGTGCCAGTTTTGGGAAGTCCAGCCACTTCAGGTTCACCCTTGATAAGGATCAGTATGTGCGTTTCTTAGAAGATCAACGACAACTTTACATTGAGCGCATGCGTCCTGAGATGGGTGTATCCTTCACTATAGATTCTGGCATCTTCCAACAATTTTTTGAAGAACATGAGATTAAGGCTGGGAAACTTATTTCCCAACATGCCTCTCTTCTTTCTCCCACTTTCTATCTCCCTGTACCCCTTCAAGAGTAATACAATCATTTTTTTGTGCTCTCTCATTTATCTTTTCTCTTCTTCTTTGTCTCAAGCGTTTGATCTTTTTGCTTAAATGACAAAAAGGGGGAGAAATATTGCATTTCTGAAATACATTATTTATGTTATTTCCACAATCATACTTAGAATTATTTCAGATAATGTGTGCTTATTGTTAAGTTTTGTCATCACAAAAAATGGGGAGATTGATGATCAGGTTATCCCCATGTAATTTAAATAAATTACACATCTATTTTAGTGATTAACAAAACTATGATAGAGGTTACTAACATATTTTCTATGAAGTCTAAGCACAAGAAATAAACCAAGGGAAAAACAAGCCATTTGTAGACGCGCGATTTGGCCCATCTCCCGCAAGGCTCTTTTGGCCCATTAAGCCTCGTTTGACCATTTGTTGACCAGCCTCGGATACCATGTAGACGGAAGCATCGATGGCCGCCGACTACTGGTTGGCGGCAAGCCCCCTGGACGTTGACCAAAGTTGGCGTCCACATCCATGGACGTCTGCATGCGGTTGGCGGCCTGATCCCCGGACGTCAATCTCGTTTACCTGGTCTGCGCAACTACCCCGAGAATATAGCCCACTAGCGCCTTTATCTCACCCATGCACCGCATGGGACCGTTCCCAACGGGCATTTGGGCCACCTTGGCACCCCCTTGACCCAGTAAAAATCCTATGTGGCCTCTACCCATTGGTTGGAGCATTTTGCCAAGGATTGCCAAGTGTACAAGTGTGTTTCTTCACACTTGAGCATCCAAGGCCTCTGAACTCCGACCCCACTGTCTATATAACAGTCCCTAGGGTCCTCTAAGCAGGGGGGGAGAGGCTGGACGTCCATATGCTCATGCTTTGAGAGAGGAGAGAGAAAGTTGCACCCAACCTTCCACTACTCATCTTCTTCTTCCTCTCAATACTTGGACGTCCAAGAAGGCTGCTTTGGAGCTGAAGGAGCCTCTGCAAGGAGCTAGCATCATCAACCACGAGGATCAACTCCCTCCTCTTCCTCTCCTCTTCCTTTTCTCTCTTTACTAGTTGCATGTTACACCCACGTTCACACACACTCTAGGCACGTAGGCCATCTTCCTACATACCTAGAAAAGGGTTTCCCAACCAAAAACGGAGGGAAGAAGGGTGGTCATAACACTTGGCCACCCCTCTTCTCAAGTCCGCAACCGGTACGAGACTCTCCTTTTGGGCCTGTATTGTTTCGTTTTGAGCATTTGCTATACTTCTTAGAGTCTTATAGAGTGTCTTACTGTGGCAGGAACGATCTGTAGAAGACCGCGGAGCTCTCCTCCTTTGGCCAACTGAAGGAGAAGAAGTTGAGGTCCCACCATCACCCGCAACGCGAGGCTATTGCACCGACGTGCAGGTAAGGCCCTGCGATCACAAACATCTCCCATACTTCACCGGTTCCTTTTGTTTCTCCTCAGTCAACTCAGTCAAATGGGGAGTCAACGAGGTCAACCGGCATGTCCTTCATCGCCAACGAGGGAGCGGCACGTCCGTGAACCACCGCCGAGGAGGGCCACACACATCGGCCATGACAACGGAGGCGAAACGCGACGTCCACAGCTCTTTTCTGGCGATCACGGTGGGACCACAGTGATGCTGCGGTTTGTGTGCATCCAGGTAGACGGCAAGCGATCTTGCCGCCTATCCAGGTAAGCGTCCATCTTTCCTGCTGTTTAGTTATTGTTAGCGTCCACATAGGTTGTCGACTACTCTGTTTCAGCGTCAGTCGATCTAGTCGTTTATCTGCTTTTGATAAACTTGGCGTCCATATGTATGCCGTTGATTGTCACAGAAGCATGATTTTAACCTTTTTCTGATTGTTTTGCTTTGATTTTGTTTCTTGTTTGCTTACTGATTGTCACTGACGGTCCTCAGTCATTGGGGGGTCATCTTCCTCCTCTCTTCTAGCCTCCCCTCACATTTCTAGGATCACCCTTCTTCGGTTTACAACCTTTTACTCGGGGATTCCCTCTCGGGTAAATCGGGTTGACTCCGAAGAAAACTCTATAAGTCCCTAAATTCCGTGGATTCCCTCACGGTACGGGGCAGGAGGACCTTTACCCATCCTGTCTAGTTCACCTACTCACCGGGATTCAAGTGAAATTGGAGAGAACGGCCCTCAACTCAACTTAACTTAACACATAACTTTGACATTTAAAAAATCTTGGGGACGTTGTTTGATAACATTGATTGGTAGAAATCCATACTTCTGCTGAAAACAGTGTAATCACTTCAACTTAAACCATTTTAAAATCCATAGGTTGTGTGCTAATGGACACTTGGTTGGACCCTGTTGACATGGCCAATAAATCGGCATTTGAGTATGATGATAATGTCAATGAAGTCGTCGGTATGATGAACACAAATGTTCAGCCTGAGGAATCAGTCCAATCATCCTCTCATGCCAACAATGAGGAAGTTAGCTTGAGGGTCAACCCCACTCATGCCCAAAATATTCAAGAAGACCCCGAGTTTTCTAAACTCATGTCCCGCTATTCGCCCGAGGATATTATTTCTATGCTTTCAAAGCATACTATCCGGGCAGCAACCTCTCCTTCCACTCCATCCTTATCCCCTTTCAATGCCTCCACATCTAGGCCCACCCCTAGGCCGGTCACCCCACCTCGGGTTCCCGTCTCCACCTTCATTCCTCCTGTCACTTCCACTCCTTCGCCTACTCCCATTCTCACTCCTCCTTCCGCTTATTCACCACCTGTCCAAATCACACCTCTTGTCCAACCCAAATCCATTCCCCGTTCGGAGGTAGAAGGTCTTGTTAGGAAGCTTGTGGCGGAATCCTTGTCCCACTCTAAACCTCATTCACTCCTAAACTACTGCAAGCTCCCCAACGCTTACTTTCCCCCCAATTTCAAGGCCCCAAAGTACCGCAAGTACGATGGGACCTCTGACCCCCAATTCCACCTCTTACCATGGATTCCCATCGGTGGTTATATTCTCTTAGTTCACCTCTTCCAATCGTTAGAAGGGGAAGCTTTGAGATGGTTTACCTCTCTACCCGCATCGGATCTCGTTAACTTTGACATTGTCTCCGAGCGATTCATCTCGCATTTTTCATACATGGCCACTCAAGTCCCTACACTCCCCGACTTGGTGGCGGAAAAGATGAAGCCGAACGAAGACTTTGTCACTTATGCCAACCGATGGAGGTCCATGGCCTCGAGAGCCGACATTCCCATCCCGGAGTCCCAAGCCATAACCTTGTTAGTCACTAACACCACCCCTGTGCTCCGTTCCGTTTTAATGCTAAGCGAGTTCCCTTCTTTCTCACATCTTTATAACAGAGCTAGGGTGATTGAAAATCAGATCAAGGACTCCTCTCTCCCACACTTCCTTGAAGGGAAGCCAAAGGCACGTAAGGCCCCAGCGGCACCCACCACCGAGGGGGTGACCATCAATGAGTCTGTCAGTGCCTGCAGCCAGCCTTTGAGGCCTCCCAACAAATCCTCCCACCCTCCTTCCAATCCTCCTTCCAACCCTCACCAATTCCCATCTCACCCCTCCAAGCCTTACTCTGTCGTTCCCCCTCCTTCTGGCTACACCCGACCTGGCCCCAAAAGGTCGCACTACCCTCCTCTCCCTGAGACTCTCGAGGACGTGTTCTTCGCCCTCATGTCCTGCGATGCGATTCAACTCCCCCCACAAAGGGAGAACATCAATCCGAGGGTTGACACCTCCAAGTACTGCCCATACCATAGGGCCCATGGTCACTTCATCAACAATTGCTTTACCTTTCGTGACTGGGTCTATGATATGAATGACCAAGGTAGAATCAACTGGGATGACGTCAAGGTGGCCATAGCCAAGTCTAGGTACACCAAAAAAGACCTTGGCATTTTCAGTAACCCTCTCCCCAATCACCAAACCAACAACCCCTCCTCATCCAGAGCCCAAGAGAATGTGCATACCATGATACACCTAGGGCCCCAGGTTGTGAGGAGAGAGCAACAGTGGGGGGTAGAAGGTTTCGAAGAATGGTACCCGTGTCCCACTGCCGAGTCTCAGGAGCCTTCTATCTCGGTAGATGCCATCCTTGAAGAGAGACCTTTAGTGCTCATCCGTCCTCCCCAAGATGCTCACCCCACTATCATCACTTCCCCTGCCAATGAGTCATCCTCCAGACCCCTCCAGCTCATCCGCCCTCAGTCTCAGGAGGCCGTACATGTCACGCTCCGAAACCGGATCATTCCTCCGCCTCCGCGGCCATCCCAAGATGAGGAGGATAATGGGCCTCCACCTCCGGCTGGCACCGAATATGACATTCTCCAACATTTGGATAAGACACCCGCGAGGGTGTCCATTTTAGAATTGATTCGGAGGTCGCCGTCGCATCAATCCACTCTCCTCCAGTTTCTTCAGAAAATCATGGTTAATGATGACCTCCCTCCTAGCGGGGTCACCAATGCCATTCTTTCTCTCACCCAAGGACCCTCAGTTTCCTTCTCGGACAAGGATCTTGCCGCCCCCGAGTGTCGTTCGCTCCCTCTTTGTCTCACCATCAACCTCAATGGGGTTTCGGTGGACTCCACTCTCATCGACACCGGGGCATCCATTAATGTCTGTCCGATGAAGACCCTTAAGCAGTTGGGTTTAGGGGAAGAGAATCTGGAGAAAAGCTGCTCCACCATCGCCGCCTATGACAACTCCAAAAGGGTTGCCAAAGGTAAAATTGCTCTTAAGTTAGGAATCGGACCTGTCACTATGTCCACTGAGTTCCTAGTTCTTGACGTCGATCCGGCCTACAAGGCCATTCTCGGTCGTCCTTGGCTAGAACAGACTCTAGGGGTCCCTTCCACCGCCCACCAATGCTTCAAATTTCCTTTCAATGGGCGGGTGATCAAGATTAAGAGCATTCCCATCTTGGAGACCCTCAATGCGGTTACCACAGAGCAGATGCCGCACCTTTTCATTCCGGATAAGGGGAAGAAGCCAGTCATGTCTCTTTTTGACTTCCCCACACCCTGTGAGCTCGGCCAACCTCCCAAGCCTGCTGTAGAACCCCATGTTCCATGTCCCCCGGGAAAGGGTTGGGAAGTGATGGCCAATATCGGCTATGTTCATGGCCGCGGGCTAGGCACGGATGAAAAGGGAGAGATCCAGAGCGTCCAGGCAATTAGGAGGTTGTTACCCAAGGCCGGTCTAGGTTTCCGCCCAGACCCTGTCCATCCGAACCCATTTATACCGTATCAACCTCTTACCTGGACTTTAAAGGAGCATTTTGTTCAGGGGCCAACCCAGTTGGGGACCAGGGAGCCCATAATTGAAGAAATACCTTACTCTGGGAGTGAGGATGAAGAAGAAGAAGAGGATGC
Source organism: Colocasia esculenta (assembly GCA_014218235.1). Taxonomy (NCBI): domain Eukaryota; kingdom Viridiplantae; phylum Streptophyta; class Magnoliopsida; order Alismatales; family Araceae; genus Colocasia; species Colocasia esculenta. The sequence continues at coordinate 22,810,520 of CM024761.1, read as the reverse complement.
CCAAATAGAGGACATTTCTGACGATTTTGGCCTCCTCTCCCTCTTTGGCTCTGATCTCCCTTCTTCCCCATCTTCACCACCATCATCTCCATCTTCCTCTACTTCTGTGTGCCCGCCACACAATTCAGTTCCTCCATCCACCTCTAATCCCCTTCTTTCTCCTCCTGTCCTCTCTCCATCCCTCATCTCGCCAGTCGAGGCTACCTTGAGTCAGCAACTCATGGTTCTTGGCCTTGACTCCCAAAAAAAATGCCAATTTTGAAAATTGGAAATCCGAGGTCTCCATTGAGCACCCTTCCTCCCTGGAACCTCTTCCGCTCGGCCAGGGGCCGACGCTTTCCGGCCTAAGTTCCTCTTCCTCTTGCCCCTCTAGGGGCACTTCCCCTGTACATAGTTTTGTACATAGCAGTCATGTAAATAGTGGTCTAGATTCTAGTTTAGAGTCAGGTCTAGAGGCTAGTCTAGGGTCTGGTTTAAGTTTAGGAGAGTCTAGTTCCTCTCAGCCATGCGTGCGCAAGGAGAAGGGTAGGCAAGTTCCTGCCCGTTTTGTCATGGCCTTGGCTGAGAAGTGTGCTAAGTTAAGTCAGGTGCCAGAATTTCTTGAGGATCCTGCTCTCGTCGAGTCTGACTTTGAAGAAGGTGACTCTGTAGATGACGGTTTAGGAGTTTATCTGTTAGATTTTGATGAGGAGCGTGAGTTGGGAGATCTTGGGTCGGGAGAAGAGGACCCAGTGAGCTCCTATGTGGATGGCACAAAAAGGTTCGACGAGCCAACCATGGCTGCAGACGAGCCCACTAAAGAGTCAACCTTGGCACTGAAGAATCCCCGAAGACAGTTTTGATTAGTGCCAACTTGAGTGTTGAAGAAGAAGAAGCTCTGGTAGCCATTCTCAAAGAATTTTCCGACGGATTTGCTTGGTCTTATGAGGACATGCCGGGACTCGATACCTCTTTGGTCGAGCATCGTTTGGTCCTAAAAGCCGACGCAAAGGCCGTCAAGCAAAAGTTGAGAAGGCTACATCCTAAGCTTGCACTCAAGATCAAAGAGGAGGTTGACAAGTTGCACAAAGCCAAATTTATTAGGGTTGTGCTATATCCACAGTGGGTAGCTAATATCGTCCCTGTAATGAAGAAGGACGGTAAGGTTAGGATCTGTATAGATTTCCGTGACCTTAATCGTGCTTGCCCAAAGGACGATTTCCCTCTCCCACACATAGATGTCCTAGTGGACAATACTGCCGGCTTCGAGCTTTTGTCGTTTATGGATGGTTTCTCTGGGTACAACCAGATTCGCTTGGCGGAGGAAGACCAGGAGAAAACTTCATTTACAACGCCCTGGGGGACTTATTGTTATGTCGTCATGCCCTTCGGATTAAAGAATGCGGGAGCAACCTATCAAAGGGCTATGATGGCGATATTTCATGACATGATGCATGTGCACATGGAGGTCTATGTGGACGATGTCTTGGTAAAATCAAAGACTCGACATGGCCATGCTGAGGTCCTCCGGGCAGTTCTCCAAAGGTCTAGAGAGCACAATCTTAAGATGAACCCCAAGAAGTGCGTCTTTGGTGTCTCTTCGGGGAAATTGCTCGGGTTCATAGTAAGTAAGCGGGGAATTGAAATTGATCCTAACAAGGCCAAAGCAATAATTGACATGCCTCCTCCTAGGAATATCAGAGAAGTCAGAGGGCTAATTGGCAGACTCCAGTTTATTCGGAGATTTATCTCCCAGCATTCAATCCGCTGTAAGCCCTTCTACGAGATGCTTAGAGGAGAGGCGAAGTTTAATTGGGACGATAAATGTCAGAAGGCCTTTGATGAATTGAAGAGCTATCTTTTTAATCCCCCTGTTCTCGCTCCTCCGGTCCCGGGTCAGCCTTTACTGCTCTATGTGTCAACCACAGAAGATTCAACTGGAGCGGTTTTGGCCCAATACGACGACGAGAAGAAGGAGAGAGCGGTGTACTATTTATCCAAGTTGTTCAATGAGGCTGAAAAGAAGTACACCGCCATGGAAAGAACGTGCGCGGCCGTCGTCTGGGTTGCCCAGAAGTTGAAGCACTATTTCTTGGCTCATGAAGTGAAACTTCTGGCGCGTATGGACCCTATTCGGTACTTGCTCGAGAAGCCCGTCCTGACTGAGCGGTTGATGAGGTGGCAAAGCTTCCTTAACCAATTTGATATCACCTATGTCAACCAAAAGTCAATCAAGGGGCATGTCATAGCTGAGCATTTGGCCCACCACCCCTTACCTTTATACTCCCCCGTTGATCAAAGCTTTCCCGATGAAGAGTTAGGAGCCATTATCGATGGTGAACCTTCGTGGGTGCTTTACTTCGACAGGGCTCTTATTTCCAAAGGGTGTGGGATAGGGGCAGTCCTCCTCTCACCGGAAGGGGTAGTCATTCCGCACGCCTATCAGTTAAACTTCCGAGCCACGAACAATGTGGCTGAGTACGAGGCTCTCCTAGTCGGGCTGAAAATGGCTTTATTGCTCGGAGTCAAGGAGTTAAGGATTATTGGAGATTCGCAGTTGATACTCCGGCAATCTCTTAGCAAGTACCAGACCCGGGACCCCAAGCTGAAACCATACCAAGAGTTGGTAGGAAAAGTAGTCCGGCAGTTTAGGAAGCTCACCTTAGTTCACACTCCTAGGGCCCAAAATATCCTAGCGGATTCCCTCGCCTCCCTCGCATCTTCCATTCCCATTCCTTTGGGAAAGTCGTCTGAAACCGTCTCTGTTCAGAGGTTAAGAGTTCCTTCCCATGTCGATCCGTGGTTCTCTCAGCTCGTGCATCCTTCTCCATCCCTTCGGGTCCATGCGCTTTCCAAAGAGCCAGAAATTGACCTTGAAGATGGCCATCCCTGGTATTTTGACATCGAAAACTTTCTCAAAGATGGATCCTTCCCTGATTATGCCACCTCTGCCGATAGACGGGCAATTCGTCGCGTCTCGGAGCGTTACAAGATCATAGGTGGCATTCTGTACAAAAAGTCTCTCAGTGGGGTCTATCTCCGTTGCCTTGATGAAATCGAATCTCAAGATGTTGTTGAAGCCGCTCACTCTAGTGAATGTGGTGGCCATGTTAATGGTAGAGCAATTGCCCAGAAATTGTTAAGACACTATTATTGGCCCACCATGGAAGAGGACTATCGCCATTTTGTCCGTCACTGTGCTAAATGCCAATTGCACGGTGATAAAATTCATGCTCCTTCTTCTTCTCTTCACCCTCTCATCGCACCATGGCCTTTCGCCATGTGGGCATTTGACGTGGTCGGTCCTCTTGCGGACAGAACCGGAGAAATTCGTAAGAAGTCCTTCATTCTGACCGCCACGGAGTACTTCACAAAGTGGGCTGAAGCAGAAGCGTTCATAGAAGTCAAAGCTTCAACAGTCGTCAAGTTCATCAAGCGCAACATCCTTGCAAGATTTGGCGTGCCTCGGGACATCGTCACCGACAACGGACCGCAATTCACTTCACAGGAGCTTCGCGACATGTGTGGTAAATATGGCATTAACTTGCATCATTCATCACCATATTATCCACAAGGTAATGGACAAGCTGAAGCTACTAACAAAACTCTCATTAAAATCATAAAGAAAACATGCAAATCTCACAACAATGCTGACTGGCCAGATCGCTTGGTTGAAGCTCTTTGGGCTTATCGCACCTCCGTCCGCACTCCTACGGGGCAAACCCCCTACGCTTTGACATACGGATCGGATGCGATACTCCCATATGAGATCTTCGTCCCTTCGCTTAGAGTTCAATTGGATTCCGAACTTGATCCTGATCAACGTCGGGAAGCCTTGTTGGCACAACTTGAACTCTTAGATGAAAGGCGAATGATAGCGGCTGACCATGCACAAGTCTATCGTCAGAGAATTGCACGTTTTTATGCCAAAAGAGTTCTTGAGAGAAAATTCGAAGTAGGTGAATTGGTCCTAAAACGCAAAATCATAAAGGCACCAGGTCCCAGGAGCAAATTGCAAGAAAATTGGGAGGGTCTGTTCGTTGTCAAAGAAGCATACTCAGGGAACGCTTATAGGTTAGTGGATGTCGAGGGAGTTGAGCTAACGCACCCTTGGAATGCAGTCTACCTCAAGAAATTCTACCCTTAGTCAGTCAGTCAGTCCGTCAAGTCGGTCATTCATCAATTGTTAAGGTGTGGGTCTACTTTTCCTACTTTTTCCAATTGGTCATTAGTAAGGAAGGGTTTATTCACACACATCACGATGTTGGAGTACTACCCCTAACTGGAAAATCACAAGTACACTCGGGCGGTCTCATCCGGTCAATGTGTTTCCCCTATTCTTTTCCCACTCGGTCGTGTCTGGAAACGGAACAAACTACGAGTAGGGGACCACCCACTCTCTTTTAAGAGGACAAGGTCACCATAAAACAGGGGCAACTAATAAAAAGCAAGGGGCAAAATGTCAAATCAAGCCTCAAAAGGGGAAAAGAAAAGCCAAAAGGTCAAAAAAGGGTAGCAAAAAGTACGTACCCGAAAAAAGGCTGACCAACTCAAGGAGGTAGCAAAAAGTACGTGCCTCCACCCCAGAAATCAGAAATAAAATGAAAAATCCCCCTGAAAACAATGGTTGACCAAGTCTGTTTAATATGAGATGTCGGTTTGGAAACAAAAAGTAGTTTGAACCAAAGTCCTACATGATTTTCTATACTTTTCTTCCCATTTCCCCCTCTAGGGGCAATTTGATTGTATAAGACCTCCCGTGGTGGAAAACATCAAGAAGGCTAGGGGCAATGCCTAACATTAAAGATTTCATGCACTCCCCTCCTTACTCTTGGCCTCTGTGGTTAAGTAGATCATGAAGACCCTATACCACAACATGTGATGAATATGTGTCTTAGAGTCCAAAAATCCAAAATATATATATATATAATTATATATAAAAAAATGCAAAAACAACAAAAAAGAGAGTCTTTTGATGTATATATTTCACGTTGTACATAACTTCTTCCAAAAAGCCAAAAAATAGAAAAATCCAAAATCCAAAAAAATTAGTGGTACCATGTACATATACTAACATTCTTCTTATTTTCTTATCAAAAACAAAAAAAAATCAAGAAAACAAAAAAAACAAAAAAAATGCATGTGCATAGTTCCCTTTCAGTTATTTTTATTACGTTCCTATCTTTGATTAGACATTAGCCCCTTGACCAGATCTCAAGAAAGGTATATCGTAGGCAAGGGGCTAAAAACAGATGTACACTAACATGTTTCCTTTAAGTGTTGTGGATACAGGATGCAGGAACCAAAGAACAGAAACAAACCATTCAAGTGCAAATGACAAAAGTCCACAAATTCCACTATAATGATCAAGTTCTGTACATGTCATGACAGGGGCATACCCCTGGTGGTACAAAAGCTCACTCCTCTCTCCTCTCACCCTCGCTAGGTCTCGGCCTACGTGAGCTGCTGACCTCCTCCTCCTCCCTCTCCCGACGCCTGTCTGGGACGGGAGGTCTCGTCGCAGTGGAAGCCTCTGGGCGTGCTCCCGCTCCTCGTCCGACGAACGGATCTCCCAATGACACGATGTCATCAAGAGACCCGAACACAGACCCCATCCTCCCGGCCGCCTCCTGCTGAGTCTGTCGCTGCTGCTCCCGGCGTTTCTTCAGCACCCGGTTCTTCAGGAACTCCAGGTCCGCGATAGCCTGCACCCGGGCCTCGATGGCCCGTATCTTCTCGGCCTCCGCATCCCTCGCGTTGTCCCGAAACGCGGTCATATGACCCTCCATCCTCGATAGATCCAGCCGCAGGGCCTCCACCTGCGCCTGGAGGGTCGCTACTCCTCCTGCCTGTCGCTGCACACCAAAAAAGCAAACACGTCAAATCAAATCAAATCACAAGTGTTCGGTTTGGTTCAGTGTCTTACCTCCGCCTCGAGCTCCTGGATCCGCTCATTCGCCCTATCCAGGGCCTCCTGCAGGCGGACCGCCAGGTCCCCTCCGGCTGGCTGGGCGGACGAGCTCGCCCCAGCATTGTGGCTAGCCCGCACCCTCTGCTGCTCCGCCCTCTGCATTCACATATCTTGGTCAGCAATCGAATCAAATCAATGTCAAATCAATTTCAAGATAGGTCGAGATATTACTTACCAGTGTCCTGACCTCAGTGCGGAGCCTCGTCAGCTCCACCTCCAGCTCGGCCAACCGCCCCTCCAAAAGGCGACGGCCTGTGACTCCGGCATCTGCCATTCGCACTTCAAGGTTAGAATCAAACGAGGCAATCCACCAACCAAGGCTTAAGGTTAGAAGTTTCACTTACCACTCGTCGTTCAAGCCGGAGTCGCCCGGCATACCGTGCCTGGTAGTCCTCCATGTAAGCCGAGCTATCAAGGAGGGCCGTCTTCCGCACTACCTGCTCGCCGCCCTCGCGCCAGTAGGCGACGGTGCTGCCGTGATTCGTCCCCCAGTCGCGGTCCTCAGTGAAGAACCGTCGGCGCGAGTGTCCCTCTCTCCCGAGGGAAGGAACCTCGATGGCCGGCTGGTGCCAGCCCAGGGTCCGCACCACCAGCTCCAAATACAGCACCTCACATGTCCCGAGGCACAGTAAGAGGAGGTGGTAGTCGAAAAGGGGCCGGCCCGCCGCCACCGCCGGGTGCGAGGCGTCCGCCTCCCCCGCATAAGGGGTCCACACTACCTGAGAAGAATGAGAAAACACTGGTCAGTAACATCAAATGCAGCAGTAATTGAAAGAATGCAAGAGCTAGTTGAGATTTTCATACCTGCTCGTGCGGGTAGTGGTCAAGTGCGACCCGCACGTCTCCAACCCTCCTGTCTGTGACCCTGGGGTCCGGGGCCACCTCCCACCTCCCCATGAGAGGCACCATTGTCTGGCACCCCTCTTCAAGTGTCCCACGCCCCATAGGGAAGCGCGTATACCCCCAGATCTGCAAGGCAGCAAAAAGAATGGTCAGTCAGGCAGTTAATCAATGAAAAATCAATGATGAGCATTAAGAGAAATTTGTGTACCTGAAGAAAGGGGGTGAAGCCCCCGGTGCTCTGAGAACGCCGCGAGCTGCTCGGGAGAAGTGAGAAGAGGTGTCCCAGCATAGCGGCGCCCCAAGCATACCTCCCCGCCTGCGCCAGGTCCCTCAAGAGCAGCACGAACATGCAGTTCATCTGAGATGACTGCGTCGCGAACAGTAGGCGCCCGAAGAAATAGCTGACGAAGATCCGGATGCAGCGCTCCTCGCTCCGGCCTCCTAGATCCAGCAGACCCCTCACCCTGGCATAGAACTCCTCCAAAGTCTCCACGGGGCCTCTCCGCCCTCCTCTCAGTCCCATGGCCTCTAAAAGTGATCCGAGCAAGATGCTCCTGATCGGCCGCCTCCTACCAGCCACAAACTCCGGCCCCAACAACTCTACGATATCATCATAATAGTCTCTCCTCTCCAGCCCGATTACCGGCTCTCCCTGAACCGGTAGCCCTGTCAGATACGCCACATCCTCCAATGTGGGTATCATGTGACCCCAAGGCATGATGAATGCCTTGCAGTCCTCCTCCCATCTCTCCCTCAACGCCTCTAAGTAAGGGACATCTAAGTGAAAAGGGCGTATCGATAGGAGATGACCGAACCCCATCCTCGCTATCTGGGCCTCCGGAAGCGCCCTGTACCATGCCCAGCACAGGTCCCAGGTGACCCGGCTCCTCATCCTCCCCTTGCCCTGCAGGAAAACATGGTAAAGTAAACGTCAGCATCGACTGCCATTTATCAAACATTGACGGCAAAGGGGTTTGCCGTTCACTAAGAGTCAGCGTCCATGGGTGGTCGTCAAGTTCCTCTGTCAGCGACCAGCACCTTGACGTCAAGTTCCTTTTGACGGCAAGGGGTTGGACGCCGGGAGGAACTCGACGGCAACCGATGTTGTCGTCAAGTTCCTGTCTGACCCGACGGCGCTTCCCCTGTTTTCCCTCCTTTTCACCAAATCACAAACACATCCACACAGGTTCTAGGGGCCTACCTTGGGCCGTCGAGGCACCTCCGCCTCTGTCTCATCTCCTCCCTCGTCTTCTCTGGCCGTGTCTTCCCCCTCCGAGACGTCCTCCACCGCCACTTCTTCCTCTTCCTCTGCCATAGCCATCTCCACCTCTTCCTCTTCCTCCTCCGGTTGACGGCGGCCCCGGAGAATGCTTCGTTTCTCTCTCGTCCTCATCGTAATCTCAAGCAAGGTAAGCGGGAGATTGTGGGTTCGGGTTCTCCTCTCCCGGCGTTGGGAAGGCGTAATGGCGCCGGGAGAGGGCGTCGGTTCAAAAAAAGGCAGTTTTCTGGTTTAACGTCAAGGTCTGACTGTTTACCTTTTCCTGACGTCGAGCACTGACCGCTGACGTACCGTCAACGACCATGGTGTGGACGTCAAGGTCTCTTCAATGTCAGACCTCGAAGTTTGGTCGACGACCATGTTTGGACGTCTAATTTGAATGTCGACGACCACCTCCGTGGACCTCTATCTTCTGTCTCAGTGGTTGGCGACGGGCCCTGGACGTTTACCATTGGTTGGCGGCCGTCGATGTGGACGCCAACAACCCCGCACCCAGTCCTCACAGCACACTCTTTTGAACCTTTTGAGGCCATTTCATTCCACACATTCCACAAGTCAAACAAACTCAAGTCAATTCAACACAAATGCAACTCACTTTTATTCATCAAATTTGTGTTACACTTATTCAAAATAGGAAGATACATCATTTTGCCCTGCGGGCCATGAAAAATCACATGAAATGGGACAAATAGTGTCTGTGAAGTCCTCATACTGCCATACGTCTTCCGGTGTTTCCTGCACTGCCAGTCCCACCTTCTTGCTCACTGTGTATTTCTTCCAAGTCTTCATAGCTTTCTTCATCATCCTTTCATTCTTCCGGTGATTATCATATCAGTGCAACTGGATGGAGTTGGAATTCCCCGTGGAATCCCAAGCTGACAGTGGCACCGATGTGGTTGGTACACCACCATCCGATCAGCTCCAATTAACCACAAATCTCTGTCCTCCCTGGTCCTTGCTCTGAACTCAATAGTCCTCATAAACAGTGGCCTCACGATGAAGTCATCCATTACCAGAAATGCCAAATGATCTCTCTAGGCATCTCTGCTCTTCAAGTGTGCTGTCACACACTTGATCTCATCTTCTGGCTCATACCACGCCCTGCTACAGTATACCGAACTCCGAAGGAAGATTCTGGAGGGGGTAGGTTGACTGTCAGCAAAATCAAATTTTAAATGAGCTTCCATCCATACCTGGAGAAAAAACAAACTCCCGCAGGTGCGTCCGCCTAGGCTCATTGTGGTGAGCGAACTGTACAGGTGGGCCAGCACTGCAGGGGCAAGTGACTGCCCGCGCCACAGCAGTGAAAGTACTCCAATGTGCTCGTAGAGGATGAAATCGCCACTCGTGGGGGAAAAAAAAAACCCCGGCCAGGCAGAGCTTCAGTCCTCGTGTCGCCCTCTCTCCGTCAATCTCCTTAGCATGCTGGATCAGCCACCAGGCCAGCCGGTCTAGGAAGATCCTGTTCTTGTTCGTCATCCGTAACACCTCCTTCTTGTCTCGTACGATGTCCACGAGGATCTCTTCCCACGGGAGGAGAGGAGTCGCTGCATCGTACTCCAGGCACCGCTGCCATCCCAGGAACAGTTCCACCTCCTCCAGCAACACACTCGCTTCGAAACCCTGAAATACAAAGGTGTGTGTGTGCGGGTGCCATCTCTCCACCAACGCTCCCAGGGCGTCAAATCCCCACCACATGTCCTTCATGTTCTTCTCCAATACCACCATAAAATTCAGATTCCACATCCCGATGAAGCCCCGCATGTCCAGCGTAATGGCATTTACCAGGTTCACAAGCCAGGAAAAGGCCCGTACCTGGCCTTGGCTAGGGAATGCTAGGATTTCCTGCATGGGAGTGGGGGTTTTTGTAAGATCGCTGTTCGGGGCGTTTTCAGCCCAGGAAGGAGCATAAATAATCATTGCTTACCTCTCCCTTGGCCAGACGCGTGCTCAAGTGACCCGGAACTTCACTTAGAACTCCGGGGTTCATGCCTGTGGATCGTCCGGTCGATGAGGAGGCCATTTTACTGTGCTTCTTTGACTCTCAGCTCTCTGGTTCGCAGCAGGAGCAGGGAGAGACGGAGGTAGGAGATGAGAGAGTCCTTATGGACTCCCATCACCTAATTTTTCGGTCTGATCCACTGTCAGGTAGGCATCCAAATCGGTGGACGTCAGTGTTGTGTTGGCGGCCACATATGTGGACGTTAACATGATTACTGGCGGCCAGAGATGTGGACGTTTACTATCCGGAAATTTTTAAATTCTTATTCTTTATATGGCCATTATCCTTTATCTTGTGCTTCGAGTTGTTTTGCAGATATCTTAAGCACAAGCTGCGCTACAATTTCGGAACGCTCATGCGACCTTGAGCGTTACAGGTATGTCTAACATAGGACCCCACCAGAGGCGAATAACTTGGCGACCGTGAATCCTGAGTTCCCCTTCACCAAAAACCATGATGGGTTTGCGATCTCTCAGTTATTCGTATGGCCTTTAGAATTTTCCTCTGGTGCTAACTTGCATTTTAGATAGGCAACCCACACCAGCATGCATCTTCACTGCTAACATTCTCTTACTAACACTCAAAAAACAATGGTGATTTTCCTCGATCATATGATTGCTCCATGGCTCCCCCAACTCAGGTAGCCTACCGGGTCCGCCTTTCATGACTATCCAAGTTGATATCGAGTATTTGTTGTCCCCCCTTCTCCACTTGTCCCACCGTGTCTTTCACAAATAGTCAAGCAATCCTTATTGAGTTCATTTGAGCCTTCGCCAGTCGCGAGCTTAATTCGGACTTCAGGCTTTCCAAGCATGTGATTTCAGTTAGAATCTTTTGATAATCCTTTGAGAGATCAACCAACTCCTTCTCTCCATGACCTCCTAAATTCGGGACCGACGTCCTGATTAGGCCAGCGAGCCCGTGAGCTCCGGTTATGAGACCCTCCTGATTCAACCGTCATATTACAACTCCTTTGACTCAGACACACCAGAAACTAGTCAAAGTCCGACACGGCCATGCCAGGGACCCTGCCATTGGGTCGCAGTTGTAGTTACACGGGTAGATCACCCTTTTCTTACCCATATTTTGTCTCTCAGGCGATACGTCATCTGTTTCTAGCCTGACTCTTTCGTTTGGTTCGCTAGAATTCCTATCCTCAGAGATGACCCTTCCATTAAATCTCCGCGTCCTTTGTTTACCGAGACACCAACCTTTCAGTCCGCTCTGCTCCCTTGCAAGACCGGATGTCTCGGAGGGGCATTTGTAGACGCGCGATTTGGCCCATCTCCCGCAAGGCTCTTTTGGCCCATTAAGCCTTCTTTGACCATTTGTTGACCAGCCTCGGATACCATGTAGACGGCAGCATCGATGGCCGCCGACTACTGGTTGGCGGCAAGCCCCCTGGACGTTGACCAAAGTTGGCGTCCACATCCATGGACGTCTGCATGCGGTTGGCGGCCTGATCCCCGGACGTCAATCTCGTTTACCTGGTCTGCGCAACTACCCCGAGAATATAACCCACTAGCGCCCTTCTCTCGCCCATGCACCGCATGGGACCATTCCCAACGGGCATTTGGGCCACCTTGGCACCCCCTTGACCCATTAAAAATCCTATGTGGCCTCTACCCATTGGTTGGAGCATTTTGCCAAGGATTGCCAAGTGTACAAGTGTGTTTCTTCACACTTGAGCATCCAAGGCCTCTGAACTCCGACCCCACTGTCTATATAACAGTCCCTAGGGTCCTCTAAGCAGGGGGGAGAGGCTGGACGTCCATATGCTCATGCTTTGAGAGAGGAGAGAGAAAGTTGCACCCAACCTTCCACTACTCATCTTCTTCTTCCTCTCAATACTTGGGACGTCCAAGAAGGCTGCTTTGGAGCTGAAGGAGCCTCTGCAAGGAGCTAGCATCATCAACCACGAGGATCAACTCCCTCCTCTTCCTCTCCTCTTCCTTTTCTCTCTTTACTAGTTGCATGTTACACCCACGTTCACACACACTCTAGGCACGTAGGCCACCTTCCTACATACCTAGAAAGGGGTTTTCCAACCAAAAATAGAGGGAAGAAGGGTGGTCATAACACTTGGCCACCCCTCTTCTCAAGTCCGCAACTGGTACGGGACTCTCCTTTTGGGCCTGTATTGTTTCGTTTTGAGCATTTGCTATACTTCTTAGAGTCTTATAGAGTGTCTTACTGTGGCAGGAACGATCTGTAGAAGACCGCAGAGCTCTCCTCCTTTGGCCGGCTGAAGGAGAAGAAGTTGAGGTCCCACCATCACCCGCAACGCGAGGCTATTGCACCGACGTGATCACAGCAACCCCTTGGGCACAGGTAAGGCCCTGGCGATCGCAAACATCTCCATACTTCACCGGTTCCTTTTGTTTCTCCTCAGTCAACTCAGTCAAACGGGGAGTCAACGAGGTCAACCGGCATGTCCTTCATCGCCAACGAGGGAGTGGCACGTCCGTGAACCACCGCCGAGGAGGGCCACACACATCGGCCACGACAACGGAGGCAAACACGATGTCCACACCAATCAAGTAAGTATTCATCACACCACAACAATGTGAGTTCAAAGCATCAACATTTGTCTAAGTACACATCGATTTCTACTATAGGTCATAACGATTTCTATAGAGCTATAATGATTTCCTTAGTTCCATAACGATTTCATACTTACAAGGATTCACTATGTGTTATATCGTTAAGTGATTGCAACGATTTGCTTTCACAACGATTCGTTAAGTGATTGCAATGATTTGCTTTCACAACGATTCGTTAAGTGATTGCAACGATTTTCTCTCACAACGATTCGTTAAGTGATCGCAACGATTTGCTCTCACAACGATTTGTTAAGTGATCATAACGATTTATTTTCATATCGATTTCTTAAGTGAGAACAACAATTTCTCTCACATCGATTTCTTAAGTGAGAACAACGATTTGGTCTCACATCAATTTCTCTCACATCGATTTCTTAAGTGAGAACAACGATTTGGTCACACATCGATTTCTTAAGTGATCACAACGATTTGCTCTCGCAACGATTCCTTAAGTGATCATAACGATTTTTTTCAGAACGATTTCTTAAGTGATCACAACGACTTGCTCTCATAACGATTCGATAAGTTACATAACGACTCTGTCACTATAACGGCTCATCAAGTTACATAACGACTTGGTCACTGTAACGATTCGATACATTTCACGACTCACTCATTTGCACAACGATTTCATAAGTCATGCATATAACGATTTCGTGGAAAATAACGATTTGCTTTTCGAGCTAATGTTTGAATACGTTGTAAAGTCAAAGTCTTCACGTATATCTTTTTGACAGCCATGTATTTATTACAATAGTACGTATCACTGCATGCATGCAGACAATATCTTCTATTCTCTTGCTTATTCTGTAAACATCTTTTTAGAAGAACAGAATGGAACTTCTACTTTTGTATAAAATCAATCTAACGTTGACTGACAACAAGAGACAGTCTAGCTGTCTATTGTTTAGCATTTAATGTGTGCAGGTCTCTGACAACATTCGTCATACAACGTTGGACAAAATGGAAGCCAAAGGATACTACAGAAGATCTTCTCTCTTTGCGTGCATGGAAAGCCAAAAGACCGTTGAACTTCTACAGTACCATGCAGTCTAATGTAAACCAGAACTTAGAGACAACAGACACTTCAACGTTCAAATTTCAAAAGAGTGATATATATAGAAGAATGAAGCTCCTGAAGTATATAAGAGAAGAACGAGCAACAAGGAGAACAACTGTGATACAACGCTTACAACCTTCTGCAAGCTTTCCCAGAGCCAAGCAAAAATTCTCATCTGTTCTAGCTCTTGCTCTCTGTGCTAAGTGTAGATCTGTGAGAGAGCCTTTTAGTTCTGAAAAGAGTTCTTTGTTGTAGATCTTTTCCTTCTCAGTTCTTAGCTTCAGATCAAGTTGTGTTCTATAAGCTTGATCTAGGGGCTTCATCTCTGAACACTTTCTTGAGTGTTTGATCCCTTCGTATAGAAGGAAGACCTGGTGGAATCCAGGGTGTGAGATTCCCTTCGTGTAGAAGGAAGACCTGGTGGGTTCCAGGTGTTGTTCCCTTCGTGTGAAGGAAGACCAGCTAGGGTCCTGGGTGCTGTAGTGTCCTTAAGGGGGACTGTACCCTTGTTAGTGAAATCCTGAGATATTGCTCAGGGACTGGACGTAGGACTCCTAAGGAGAGGAGATCTGAACCAGGATAATTCTCTGTGTCATATGAATGCCTTTGTGTGATTTATTTTTTTTCAACTAACACTAATAATCTGCGAAGTGTGTTTTTGTGACCTTTGTGTGAACAGGTTTTAAGTATTAAATATTTTTAATATCCCATTCACCCCCCCTCTGGGCTAGCTAGCTGGGCTACAATAATCAATTATGAAGATGTGGAAATACATCCAGATTTAACCGTGCAAGAGGAACCCATAAAAATATTAGACAAGAAAGAACGAGTTCTCAGAAACAAAGCAGTTCTATGGTGAAGATCTTATGGAGAAATGCACTCATGGAGGAAGAAACGTGGGAATTAGAGTAAGAAATGAAAGAAAAGTATCCACAACTATTTGGTAAGTAAATTTTGCCAATTTCAAGGACGAAATTTATTTTAACAGGGAGAGAAATGTAATATCCTCAAATTTTAAACATCATGATTTACTTAGTAATTTTGTTTATGCATATCAATTAGTCTTAAATTGAGATATTTAGGATTAAGAGTGTGTTTAAGACACATTACCATGCACCGGTACCATTTTCGGTCGTGCGCACCCCGACAGGGCGACACCAGAATTCTGTAACAAAAATAAAATTTGAGAACACCATAATTCTTAGAAAAATATGATGATATCAGAAATGTAAATATCCAGAATTGTTGACGTACGGATTTCGAGATTAAGCCGACGCAACTATTTTTCGGGCGATTTTTCACCCAACAGAAAATAAAATCTAAAAATTGAACTAAAATCACCATAATTTGTAAAACCCTTTCATTAGCCTATGGTTGAAATTTTAACATAAATGGACATCATTTGAATGTATTTATATAAGAATTATTGGACCAGCTGAATTATGGGTAAGGATTTTTGGGAATTATTCCATGCTTACGCAGCATGCGCTACGTAAGCCCATGTCATTAAGGGTTAAAATCCTTACACGTTGATGACTGATGTGTAAGTGTGTGAGAGGATGCATGAGCCATGTGTTTTTACTGTCACACCTGAGCATGGGAGGTGTCACTGTGCATGGTAAAGTGCTGGGTTATAAAAGCATCCCCTCACCCTTCGCTCACACCTTTCCAGCACCTGTACCTGCACCCATTCTTGTTTTACTGCCTCTTCTGCTGCCGTTGTCTAGGGGAGGCTGTTGTCTGGAGGAGACTGTAGTTGCTAAAAGCTATCACCCCTGTCTTGCTGCCGCTTTTGCTGTGACTATTACTCTGTCGGTGTTGTTATCTTTCTTGTGGAGTAAATGATATTTTCATTAGAACAAGAAAGGAATTCATAACTCTTAAAGACTGGTAGGTTCCTATCCTCTTTTCATACCTTTACCTACTACTCTTGTTAGAAAGATTATAGCCTCGTACAAGTCGCCTTTGAGCTTATCAACCAATCTTGGTTTAGTCTATATACGTGGTTGTAACCTCAGACTTTTTGTTTGATTTCCCTATTTACCTTTGGAACAATGTGGTTACCAAGAAGAATCTTCATTTCTTCTTCAGGTCAAGTTGGTTTTATACATTAAATCCTTCTCAGTTTTCCCATTTACATGCTCATAGTTTCTTCATTCATAGAACCATGTCCCTGTTTATTCCATGACATGCAGAGTATTGGCCCTTTTAGTACAGCAGCAAGCTAACCTAGAGGGGGGGTGAATAGGTTTTTCTGAAATCTGAAACGGAAACTTAAACACATAAAATTATCACTTGAAAGTTTGGTTAGTTTAGTGTGATAAAGAGTAGCAATGCTGAAGCAAATAAATAATCACACAAATAACACAAGAGATTTATCCTGGTTCGGCCCTTCCCACATGGAAGTCCTACGTCCAGTCCCCAAGCAACCTCTTGGGATTTTACTAACCAAGGGTACAGTCCCCCTCAAGGACAATACAACACCCAGCACCCTAACTGGTCTTCTTCTCTTTCCCGGGCAAGAAGGCAGCCCACTTCTTTTATAGGTCAAGAAGTCAACCTCCTGGTACAAACCTCAGTGTGGTTCTGCTAGACACAAACCCCTAGCTAGGTTCTATACAGTATACAGTCCTACAGCTGGACAAAGATCTTTCTTAGAAAAGAAAGAACACGGCTGAGAGTTGGAACAAATGAAAACCAACTAAAAGAAACTCTCAGCTAAAAGACTCTCTCCCCCAAATTACAAGATGGACACAGAGAGAGTGAAGAGAGGAGAAGGAGCTTGAATGCTTGAGATGCTTGAACACTTCTTCTGGGCTCAGGCTCTTTCTCTCTTTTCCTTTGAGTGTATGTGGCGTTCAGGTTCCTCACTGGTTGTACACTCCTTCAAAGATTTTCAGGAAGGCTCTTGCAATTTCTTCAACCTTGCTTCATCTTTTATATGAGCAGCTTTTGAATAGATCCGTTGGAGTTCTAGCAGGTGCTCATCTTCTCTTCATTTGTCTTAATCAGACTCTGGTGGTCTTCGAGGTCTGTAAGCATAGAAGAGAGTGTTAAATAAACGGTGCATACCACTGTGTTTCTGCTAACATGCTGAAAATAGTAGTTCATATATTTTTCTGACAAGACTCTGAAACATGCATGCAGCTTTTTCTGTCAGAAGATATTTGACTTCTCATTAGGCGCCAAAAAGCACTTAAACAAACTGTGTTTAAATTGAA
Source organism: Colocasia esculenta (assembly GCA_014218235.1). Taxonomy (NCBI): domain Eukaryota; kingdom Viridiplantae; phylum Streptophyta; class Magnoliopsida; order Alismatales; family Araceae; genus Colocasia; species Colocasia esculenta. Next base: position 22,793,562 of record CM024761.1, on the reverse strand, counting down.
GTGAATCGTTGTTTAAGTTACTTATCAAATCGTTATACTTATAAGACTTAACAAATCGTTATGAATGGCAAATCATTGTGAATCTTATCAACTCGTTATGAGAACGAAATCGATATGAGAGCAAATCGTTGTTCTCACTTATGAAATCGTTATGAGAACCAAAATTGATATGAGAGCAAATCGTTGTTCTCACTTATGAAATCGTTATGATAACCAAATCGATATGAGAGCAAATCGTTGTTCTCACTTATGAAATCGTTATGAGAACCAAATCAATATGAGAGCAAATCGTTGTTCTCACTTATGAAATCATTATGAGAACAAATCTATGTGATCACTTGAGAAATCGATGTGAGAACAAATCATTGTTCTCTCTTAAGAAATCGATGTGACCAAAGAAATCGATGTGAGAAGCAAATCGTTGTTTCTCACTTATCAAATCGTTATGAGCCTTAACGAATCGTTATGGCGCTTATAAAATCAATTAAGACCAAATCATTGTAGCACTTATAAAATCGATCAAGATAAATCGTTGTAGCGCTTATTAATTTGGCACTTGAACTGAAATCGATGTATATAGATTAGACATCGATTTTATCATTTTAGTGCGCCTTAAAATAATCATAAATATTGATGAAACAATCTAATCATAAATTTTGTTAGCACCAAAATATGAAGGTAATAAAGAGTGGTTCAACACAGAGTTCTTCTTGTTTTGCTCCACTTTTGATTAGAAGTCTTCAAAGATAATCTTTGCATTAGCATCACCCTTAATACGTATTCAGCAAGGTCATTGGAAGGATAGAATTATCCTTCATCTTTCATATCTCTTTAAGTTTAGTTGGTACTCATATTACTAGTTGGTTTTAATCAGATCTGGGAGGAAGTGCAGTGGCTGTCGACAGATAAAGCCCCATCTGTCGACAAGCGCCCTTGTTCCAGAACCCAAAACTCAAGATCTTCAGCATCTGTCGACAGATATAACCCCATCTGTCGACAGATGAGGGACAGATTCCAAAACTTAGTTCTGGATGCATCAGTGGCTGTCGACAGCCACCTTCTGGCTATCGACAACCATCAGTCTGGTTCTTATAAATTGAGCCAAACCTTCCCCAATCAGAGTTGGTACCTTCTAGTATTGTCTCAGTTTTTCTTATATTCTTGGATTCTGAACTACTTCATCACCAAGATATCTGAATTAATTCTCAACCAAAAACTACCTTTGGATTTCCATTCCTGTAATGCTCATGAGATGAAATTTATGATCTGAAGACAGTGCTCTCTTTAAAGAGGGATTAGGATCACTTGTGGTAGCACCAGTCACTTGTGATCAGCTGTGGGCGACAGTTTGTAGGTAAATCCAAGTCAATGGACTGATGATGGTGGGTAATAAACCCCATTCTTGCGCAATGAAAAAGATCCAAGGTGCTGGAATCGCCTAGGCACTGAGGATATATTTACGTTATTTAGTAACCTCTTGAGAGCAGTATGATGCCTGTAGAATTCATTTCTAAATCAAGTTATGATATGAACTTTGAAAGACATATATGACTCTTGTTCTAAATTTTGTTTGAGCTCATTATGAAATCAAATTGAGCTATATGTTCCTGTTAAGTATGAAATTCATGAGCAAATGTGTTTTTGATCTATATGCACTTACTTTCACCTATTGAGTCCTCCGACTCATGCTTTTGTTTCCTCCACCCCTTTCAGATTAAAGGTGAGTGAAATCTCAGCTTCAGGTGATTCCCAATTCCGTTGTGTACAGGTTTTTGGTAGTCACACACATTACAACGTTGGACTTGTCACGTTGACAGAAGCAAAGAGGATATCCATATGATCTTTCTCTCTCTGGGTCTCTATCCAAGCATTTAATGACTACAGATTTTCCTGATTCCTACACTGGACAAGACACAACTAACGTGTTTCAAGATGAGAGACAACAAACACTTCAATGGATACTTCCTCAAGAGAAGATAAATAGAAGTATGTTGACACCATGGAAACTAACTTGAAGAAAAGAAAAAGAAAGAAGAGTTTGTTCCTTCATTTAGAAAAACTCTCCTGCTCTTAGCTCTCCACAAAGCATTGTTCTTGTCTTACAAAGTTTGAGAGCTTGTTTTAGATCTGAGAGAACTTCTTCCTGGTGTAATTCTCTTGTCTCTCAGATTCCACCTCAGATTAAGCATTTACTATAGGCTTGGTCTAGGGGCCATCATCTCTTTACTCTTCTTGTGTGCTCCTCTTCATCTATGAAGTGAGGACCTACTGTGGAGTGGGTGGTTGCTTCCCTTTTATAGAAAGGAAGACATGTTGTAACAGGTGGAGTATTGCCTCTTTGTATAGTGAAGAGAAGGTCAGCTGGTGCTGGATGTGTAAGTACCCTTAAGGGGAACTGTGACGGCCCTGGATACTTATGCCCAATAAGGCTCCATATCCAGATCTACCTCCCACGAATAGACCAAAGTCTAGCAAGGGATAACTCACACAAGTGTCCACTAAGAATATAAAAGACAACAACTACAGTATAAGACACAAGAAAGTACATGTGCTTATATCTGTAAACCACATTGTACAACTGTCCCAATACATTATTACATATCCAATTAAAGAGTAAAACTACCTGGGGCATACCCCGAGGGAGCACAAGCTTACACAACACGACTACAACTCAACTAATATTACTGCTAGTGGTACAAGTCTGCCACAACACCTTCACAAGCCACACAAACGGCAAGCCCTGAAAAGAACTGTAGGGGAGTGAGCCTCAACGAGTCACAGGCTCAGTAGGGGACCACCCAAAACAACATGCAACACTGACGAACCTCAACCCCAGAGGGTCTCACTAGCAACTCAAATAGCCAAACCATATTATGCTCACAAAATTTATAATAAATAACAGTTCAAATAGTAAATCATAAACAAATACATATTCCTCGGAAAGAAAGAAGGACAACAGGACTAGCACAGCACTACTAGTCCGCTCAACAACTGAAATGCCTAGAACGCAAGCCTCACATGCACATTATTTCAATGACTGGTCGCCTAAGCTACAAGCCACACAGGCAAACCACTGCCTAGGCTACAAGCTTCATAGGCGAACCCCAAACACACGGGTAGCAGAATCGCTGACCAAGAGCTAGCCCATTATACCCCCAGACTACAACATGTCGGGAGCCACACACAAGGTAGCAGGACGGGCTACAATGATGCCAGTCCATCACAGACTGAAACCATAATCGGAAGTTTACCCGAGGAAGGGTAAAACACAATAAGTGGAAGGTCACACCACACGACCTCTACCTCAACACCTGAAAAGACTGGTACACAGCGTACCACCATAAAGCACTACCCACACAGGGTACAAGTACCTACTACCACGAGGTACCACCATGGAAACCACAACCAAACCAGTGCCACCACAAAGCACGCCACCATGAGCAAAACCTTGACACAACTGTGCCAACGACGGGGCACACCACATGAATGAAACCACAACCAGTGAGTCTCCGCTCACCAACCATAACTACAACCGTGCCAACACCAGGGCACACCTCCACAGGTAAAACCACAACCAACAAGCCACTACACACACACTACAACCAGTAGCAAAGCACAAGTCGGAAAGCACAACGCCACCATACGGGAACGGACTACTGGTTCACGATGTCAGTATCCAACCCGGACAACACAACACAAGAACTACCTCTCAGTCTCGCAGTCAAGGACGAAAGGTCCAACTACTGCTCCACAAGCACAAGCCAAAGAACAGTGGAGACCAACCAACACCACACCTGCAGACCACACACAACTGCAGGCCCATGCATGGAACCTTTAAGGACCTAGCCTAAGCTCCCTAAAGTGAGGCTCTGGAAAACAGGACTAGCTGGGGACCAGTGTCGACTACTGGTGTTCGTACCCCCAACTACGAGCATGCTACAAGCGACCAAACACAAACTCTCACAAGTCGTTGTCCCACTGCCATATTTCCCTCAACCGGACGTACAACTCAAACACAGGAGTGAGGGTGTCCAGGACATACGACACAGACCTCGATGGTACAACACAAGTACTGGGACAAAACCCCAGCACGATAAACACACATGCCTGGCTCACACAGAACCTGGGGTACCCGACTGTAGAGGTATTCCGGAACAGGCGCCGGACCACCAAACTCGGCAAGCTCAAACCACGGTACATACACATAATATTTATTTCAAACCACGGTACAAGTGTCACGAGTAGCTTGTCCCTGGTCACCATGTGACCTACGAGCTAACCTACACAAACACATACACGAATTACATTAATCATTAATCATCGGTCATTTCATGACCTCCTTTACCACATTAAATCCCATGTACAATAACCATGCACAAACTCTTAATCTTACTCGGGCTATACTAATTAAACCATCTGAAAGGACCCATAAAAGACATTAAAGATCAAGGCTAGGTTCACACTGGAACCTCACTGCCCAACTACCATGACAAACCATAAAGGTATACCACAATAATGTGTGCACCATGCACACACACACTTAATCTATGTAAACGACACACCACTTGCGTAAACAGCATGCTAACAACACAATGAGACGCTCAAAGAGCGCTACAGGTGCCAATGCACCACTCACGCTAGCCATACACATAAAACACCGATAATTAGATAATCGCACCACTTAAACCATTCACAACAGGACCTCGGCTGAGGTCGCAACATGGGGTAATGTCGCCTTCAGAACGCGACACCCCGATATGTCACGTTAGGAAACCTTAACGCGACGGGTCGGCCTATCGCGACCTGGTCGCGACGGGAGGGTCTGTCGCCTTCACAGGCGAAAGCCCTAAACCGGGGAACTCTCTCCGGATTACCACCCCACACCATGCAAACCATGTTTAATTCTCATTTTTCATGCTTTAATGAATACCCTAACATGGTATCTACTGCTCTTAATGCCAGAAACCAATCATACATGCATTTCATGCAATCCACACAACAAGGCAAGGTGGATTCTCCCTTCCTCCACGAAGAACGTGAAAACCATCCACAGTACGGCGTCTCCCCCGCTCCACGCGACGTCCTCGCAGTGAGAGCGAGCCAAAAACTCCTCCAGAAGTCTGAATCGCCCGAGAGAGCCTCGCAGTAGCCTCCCCTAGCTGAGCAGAGCTTGCCCCAGCTCTATCCAGCCAGAACTAACTTAAAAACACCCAGGGGTTGGGAACGCGACGCAGCCCTACGTCGCGACCTGAACGCGACGTTGGAGGCCGTCACCTTCCCAAGGCCGACGTCAGCTGACTGCCCAGCGCACGACACGCGGCAGCCATGCAGATGAAGACCGCCAAACAGCGGCAACATGAACGCGACTAGCAGGGCCATCGCGTTCAGAACGCGACGCATACCCCTGTCACGTTCACCGGCAGAGAACCTGTGAGCGCTTTGGGCCCAATCTACCGGCCCACAAAGCCTCACAACCCACACGGACACTTGAAACACAGTCGAATGGGCCTCACACTGGCCACCAAACCCGCTAAACAAGGATCCACGAGGATCCGAAAAACGTGTGACGTTACATTATTATCACATAAAAAGGAATGTCGTCCTCGACATTCAAAATACAACATAATAAGCCAGATTATCACCTAAAAAGAAATAAAACCATATACATAACAAGGAGGATACACTTCCTCTGCATCTTTCTTTCAAACCATCTGCACTGACTAACCCTTTTTTTTCATTTTCACACTTGTTCTGCCTTCTATTCTCTTTTCAATTCATTTCATTATTGCTCCATTCCATAGATTCAATCTGACATTCCTTACCCTTTTGACCATAGGCGATTCTACCTTGCCGGTGGCTTTATCTCCTTGGACTCAACCTGCTTCCACATTTTCTGGGCTGTGTTTACAACATTTCTTTCTGGGCCATTTTCCTTGCTCAAAACCTTTCACTTTATTCCGCTACCTTTAGATGTTCTGTCATGCTAAACCTTGCTTAAATTCTCGAATTCCTCGGTGCCATTCCATTATCTACTCGTCACCGTTAGCCATTACTCTGCTTTACCTACATTCACATACTTAACTGTCTGACTTGTGGGTTATGGACCCACCACGCTTCCGCTGCGCTACTCTGATCACACCAAACACTGGGCAAGACCATAACTCTGACCTCAATTTCACCTTTACTGGCTTCCCAAATCATCTTATTTATTCACTTACCACTGGAAGAAAACACTAATGTTTCCGGTCTACTTTTCTTATTCTGATCGAACCATCTACTTTAACTCTGAATTTTGGCATACCACTGTCAACACATCTTACCTTAATTCGTATTCCCAGGCTGACGTTGCACTTTTCTTATTTCATAATTATATTGCTTAACTGACCCTGCTCGGATTCTATTTTTAACTATTTCTGCGCCACACTAAATTTTGAATTTTACCATATCACTACTAACATACTTTACCTTTTATATGTTTTCCTCACTTCAGACAATATTTTCTGACTAACTTAGCAAACCAAACCCATATCTTTTTACAATTTCTATTCTCACTACTACCACGCTATTATCAAGACAAAACTTACTCGATATCATCTTATTCAGAATTCCTTGTTGCTAAACTGATCATGCCTTTCCTTATCCTTTTTGTTTTGCTTTGCCACCTCTTAATCTACTCATTATTCTTTAACTGTCCTGCTGCGACCTTTACATTAAACTTTGGGACATTCTTATACGAAACCCATCCATTCATCTAGATCACCTTGCTACTAGGGGTGGCAATGGGTCGGGCCTGGACTGGGCCCGTGCTGGCCCGAGCCCAGCCCGGTCTTTGATCATTCGGCCAAGCCCGGCCCGGCCCAAAACGAGGACTGATTTTTTTAAGCCCGGCCCGGCCCGATTTTGTTTTTTAAAAATATTTTTACTATTTTTTATTTATTTTTATAATAAATTTAGTGTTCATTTAATTAAAATAGTATAAAATAAACATTAGACTAATCTAGATAAACTTATTTCTGATTATTACAAATATAAAATAAATATTAAGTCATTAAATATAGTTTCACAACATAATTTTCAATCTAAAATTTTAGAATATTAGAATTATTATCATGTTACTTATTTAAAAAAATACCAGGCCACCGGGCCGAGCGGGCCGGGCTGAGCCAAGCCCGAGCCTGGCCCAATTTTACTCTGGGCCGGACTCAAATATATAATATATATATATATATATATATATATATAAAATGTCCGGCTCAAGACCGTGTAAAACCGGCTGGGCCACCGGGCCTTCGGGCCGGCCCGACCCAATTGACACCCCTACTTGCTACTTACTATTTACACAAATTCCTGCTACACATTCCTTGATTCATCTGATTATCGCTGCTTTATAATCTGCCATATTCTTCATCTATTTAGTAATATTGAACTTTAACTTTACTGCCAACATCATAATTTCATTTATGCAAAGTATTTCTCTTAACTATTCTACTAACTGCCTAATCTTACTGTACCATTCACACTGCAATCCTTCTTATTAAAATATTGACATAGCCATAAACTAAAACTATATCCTTTAAACACAATATCTGATTCTGCTTGGCTCCTCTATTCTACATTACTGATCCACTACCGAATACCAACAATTCCACTATTGCAGCTTACTCACAAATGTCTATTCACAATTTATCTTGTCTTGACCTTAATCTGCCTCTGGCACAAAATTTACTTTCATGTGCCCATAAATTACACATAAATGCTGGCATTACTGCTCTTATCTTTAACACTGTAATCCTGTGTAAATCTTTCTACGAAATCCTTACCCACTGCCACTTACTAAGTGAACATCTTCCTTAGGAAATTCTCAAAAAAATCTGACTATATGCTATTCTTTTTTTATTCTTTCTTTATCCAACAGGTTATCTCTGTACATACCTACACAAATCTTTGTATCCCACTTTCCATTACCATTAGTATTAATAATAGCACTATTCAGAAACTCTTTACTGCACCCTTTTCTAGTCACAAATACACACTTCATCTGACTGCCACACATTACTATTCCTCTGTTTGCTAATACCACATCTTAAGCTAAACTATCTTACTTAATCATTTCAAACCTGACACATCACTTAATCACGCCGCTTCTTAATATCTATCCACACAAATCTCAAATACATTAACTACTTTTGTCAAAGTTCTCAGCCGCAACTCATGCATTTAAGAATTCTAATCACACTGCACTATTCCCCATCATAATGTTATTTCTTCTGCCATTCCATCACATCATTACCCTATACCTGTCTCTGCTAACTCTGGTCCTCACTAAAACACTTTCACTAGTTCCCATAAATGAATTCATTAATCCCTTTAATTTCTATAACTGAGAACTTTTAAACAGTTATATTTTAATTACAAACTGGCATTCTAATGTGACCACACTCACTGTACCATTAATCGTGCCATTTCTAACAACTGCCAGTTTAACAAACAAAAACACGCAATTCTCATACCAAAAGTTCACGTGAAAACCACACTAAAAACTACACAAAACTACAGACTTACTACCAACAGTGGACATAAAACCATGTCTTGGGACATTGTACCCTCAATGTCTTTTCATTTTCTAAATGGACCATGCTCTGATACCAACTGTGACGGCCTTGGATACTTATGCCCAATAAGGCTCCATATCCAGATCCGCCTCCCGCGAATGGACCGACGTCTCGCAAGAGATATCTCACACAAGTGTCCAGTAAGAATATAAAAGAAAACAACTACAGTATAAGACACAAGAAAGTACATGTGATCATATCTGTAAACCACATTGTACAACTATCACAATACATTATTACATGTTCAATTAAAGAGTACAACTACCTGGGGCATACTCCGAGGGAGCACAAGCTCACACAACACGACTACAACTCAACTAATATCACTGTTGGTGGTACAAGTCTGCCACAACACCTCCACAAGCCACACAAACGGCAAGCCCTGAAAAGAACTGTAGGGGAGTGAGCCTCAACAAATCACAGGCTCAGTAGGGGACCACCCAAAACAACACGCAACACTGAAGAACCTCAACCCCAGAGGGTCTCACTGGCAACTCAAATAGACAAACCATAATATGCTCACAGCATTTATAATAAATAACAGTTTAAACAATAAATCATAAACAAATACATATTCCTCGGAAAGAAAGAAGGACAACAGGACTAGCACAGCACTACTAGTCCGCTGAACAACTGAAATGCCTAGGCCGCAAGCCTCACAGGCACATTATTTCAACGACTCGTTGCCTATGCTACAAGCCACACAGGCAAACCACTGCCTAGGCTACAAGCTTCACAGGCGAACCCTAAACACACGGGTAGCAGAATCGCTGACCAAGAGCTAGCCCATTATACCTCCAGACCACAACATGTCGGGAGCCACACACAAAGTAGCAGGACGGGCTACAACGATGCCAGTACATCACGCACTGAAACCATAATCGGAAGTTTACCCGAGGAAGGGTAAAACACAACAAGTGGAAGGTCACACCACACAACCTCCACCTCAACACCTGAAAAGACTGGTACACAGCGTACCACCATAAAGCACTACCCGCACAGGGTACAAGTACCTACTACCACGAGGTACCACGGAAACCACAACCAAACCAGTGCCACCACAAAGCATGCCACCACGGGCAAAAACTTGACACAACTGTGCCAATGACGGGGCACACCACATGAATCAAACCACAACCAGTGAGTCTCCGCTCACCAACCACAACTATAACCGTGCCAACACCAGGGCACACCTCAACAGGTAAAACCACAACCAACAAGCCACTACACACACACTACCACCAGTAGCAAAGCACTACGCCACCACACGGGAATGGACTACTGGTTCATGACTCTAGTATCCAACCCGAACAACACAACACAAGAACCACCTCTCAGTCTCGCAGTCAAGGATGAAAGGTCCAACTGCCGCTCCACAAGCACAAGCCAAAGAATAGTGGAGACCAACCAACACCACACTTGCAGACCACACACAACTGCAGGCCCATGCCTGGCACCTTTAGGGACTCTGGCCTAAGCTCCCTAAAGTGAGGCACTAGAAAACAGGACTAGCTAGGGACCAGTGTCGACTACTGGTGTCCGTATCCCCAACTACGAGCACGCTATAAGCGACCAAATACAAACTCTCACAAGTCGTTGTCCCACTGTCATCTTTCCCTCAACCGGACATACAACTCAAACATAGGAGTAAGGGTGTCCAGGACAGACGACACAGACCTCGACGGTATAACACAAGTACCGGGACAAACCCCGAGCACGACAAACACACGTGCCTAGCTCACACAGAACCTGTGGTACCCGACTGTAGAGGTATTCCAGAACAGGCGCCGGACCACCAAACTCGGCAAGCTTAAACCACGGTACATACACATAATATTTATTTCAAACCACGGTACAAGTGTCACAAGTAGCTTGTCCCTGGTCACCATGTGACCTACGAGCTAACCTACACAAACACATACACGAATTACATTAATCATTAATCATCGGTCATTTCATGACCTCCTTTACCACATTAAATACCATGTACAATAACTGTGCACAAACTCTTAATCTTACTCGGGCTATACTAATTAAACCATCTAAAAGCACCCATAAAAGACATTAAAGATCAAGGCTAGGTTCACACTGGAACCTCACTGCCCAACTACCATGATAAACCATAAAGGTATACCACAATAATGTGTGCACCATGCACACACACACTTAATCTATGTAAACGACACACCACTTGCGTAAACAGCATGCTAACAACACAACGAGACGCTCAAAAGCGCTACAGGTGCCAATGCACCACTCACGCTGACCATACACGTAAAACACAGATAATCGGATAATCGCACCACTTAAACCATGCACAACAGGACCTCGGTTGAGGTCGCGACATGGGGTAATGTCGCCTTTAGAACGCGACACCCCGATATGTCGCGTTAGGAAACTTTAACGCGATGGGTCGGCCTGTCGTGACCTGGTCGCGACGGGAGGGTCTGTCACCTTCACAGGTGAAAGCGCTAAACCAGGGAACTCTCTCCGGATTAACACCCCACACCATGCAAACCACGCTTAATTCTCATTTTTCATGCTTTAATGAATACCCTAACATGGTATCTACTGTTCTTAATGCCAGAAACCAATCATACATGCATTTCATGCAATCCACACAACAAGGCAAGGTGGATTCTCCCTACCTCCACGAAGAACGCGAAAACCATCCACAGTACGGCACCTCCCCCAGAAGTCTGAATCGCTTGAGAGAGCCCCGCAGCAGCCTCCCCTGGCCGAGCAAAGCTTGCCCCAGCTTTGTCCGGCCAGAACTAACTTAAAAACACCCAGTGGTTGGGAACGCTACGCAGCCCTACGTCGCGACCTGAACGTGACATAGGAGGTCGTCGCCTTCCCACAGCCGACGTCAGCTGACTGCCCAGCGCACGACACGCGACAGCCATGCAGACGAAGACTGCCAAATAGCGGCAACATGAACGCGACCACCAGGCCGTCGCGTTCAGAACACGATGCATACCCCTATCGCGTTCACAGGTAGAGAACCTGTGAGCGCTTTGGGCCCAATCTGCCGGCCCACAAAGCCTCACAACCCACGCGGACACCTGAAACATAGTCGAATGGGCCACACACTAGCCACCAAACCCGCTAAACAAGGATCCACGAGGATCCGAAAAACGTGCGATGTTACAGGGATTGTACCCTTAGCTAGTGGAATCCCAAGTTATTACTTGGGGACTAGACGTAGGACTCCTTATGATAGGAGATCTAGATCAGGATAAATTTCTATTGTTCTTGTGATTGCTTTTATTCTATCTCCATTGCTTATTAAGTCTAACATTTGAGTTTAGTGTTTCTTGTCAAAATAATTTTTTTTAACAGGAAAATCTATAGAAATATTTTTAGCAATCCATTCACCCCCCCCTCTGGGCTTGCAACCTGGTCAACAAGTGGTATCAGAGCCAAGTCTCTTCAAGAAGAAGATCTCACAATCTGAAGAGCAAAGATAAATGGCAGCCCAAGGATATGCAGAAGGACAATCAGTCAACCGGCCTCCACTGTTCAATGGAGAAGACTACAATTATTGGAAGACAAGAATGGAGTTCTTTCTTCAAGGTCTAGATTATCAGCTATGGACCATATTAGAAGATGGAGATCTGATAATTCTGAATTCCAAAGAAAACTGGACAGATGCTGACAAGAAGCAAATGTCTCAGAACAGCAAGGCAAAAAGCATATTGTGTTGTTCACTAAGCAAGAAGAAATTCACCAGGATATCTGCATGCAAATCAGCTAAAGAAATGTGGGACAAGTTAAAACTTACCTATGAAGGAACAGACAAGGTAAGAGAAACCAGAATAGATATACTGGTAACACAATATGAGAAATTTCAAATGCATTTAGGAGACTCAATCTCTCAAATGTACAGTAGATTTATAGATATCACAAATGGCTTGGTTGGGCTAGGTAAAAGGTATGAGACAGGAGATATAGTAAGGAAAATACTTAGATCTTTACCAACTACATGGACCCCCAAGGTTACTGCCATAGAAGAAGCAAATGATCTTAAGGCAGTGTCTCTTGAAAAACTCATTGGGTCTCTAATGGCTCATGAGATAAACATGGAAAGGCTGGGAGAACCCTCCAGTAAGAAAAAGTACAACAACGCCCTCAAGGCTGCAGAAAACACATCTGAAGGCGAATCAGAAAGTGAAAGAAGTGAAGAGAATAGTGAAGATGAAGAAGCTTTCCTCTCAAGACGACTACAACGAATTCTAGCTTAAAAAAAAAATATGTCCGGAAGGAGACACTTCAAGAAAGGCAAAGAATTCAAAAGACCTGAAGGTAAAGAATTCAAAAGACCCGAGCCTATCTGTTATGAATGTAAGAAGCCTGGACAGAGTTTAAGAAGAAGGATAATACCAAGAAATTTAAGAAATAGAAGAAGAAGGCTATGACTGTTGCATGGAATAATGAAAGTGACATAGGCAGTGAATCAAGCTCCAGTGAAGAAGAAGCATTCAATAAATTATATGGTAAATATAAAGATGTATGTAAACAATTAAAATCAAGTAAGAAAAATTATGCATGTCTTGAAATAACTAACTCAGATTTAAAATTAGAAATTGAACAATTGGAAAACAAATTTAGAACTAAAAAGAAGAAACGAGTTGCTATGTGAAGATGTAAAAATTAAGAATGAAAAAATATTAAGTCTGGAAAGCTAGGAAACCATAAGTAAATTTAAGAGTGAAATAAATGTATTAACAAAAGACAACGAGTATTTAACAGCTACAATTGAGAAGTTAACTAATGGAAGATCTTCATTAATATTAAGAGGGGCAAGAAGATCAGGTAGGAAGAAATATGGAATTGGGTATACTCCACCAGATAATGAAGAAATAGTTGTATATCCCAAAATATATCCACTGCCAAGATTTGTAGCTGAACAGGAACCTGGTTATAAAACAAAAACGAATAAAAACAGTAAGCCAAACAAAACAATAAATGATATTTTTTATTGCACTCACTGTAACAAATTGGGTCATATGAAAAATACATGTACAACTAAACACCTAAAGTGGGTTCCAAAAAGGAATTCTGTAGAAGCTAACCAATCAGGACCCAAAAGAACTTGGGTACCTAAATTTTATTGATTTATTATAGGGAAGCCTTAGAGCATCAAAGTGGTACCTGGACAGCGGGTGCTCAAGGCATATGACCGGAAATAAAAAGCTATTCTCATTTATCAAAAATTAAGAAGGAACAGTTGTAGCGGTCATCGCCGTTCAAACCCGTTAACCTAATAACGAGCTGGACCCGACTCCACCTCCCGCGAATGAGCCATAGCCACGCAAGGGATATCATTCACATGTTCATAGAAATATAAAGAAAATAACTCAAATATATATAATATTTCCACATTTCACAAATATTTACAGGAAATATACATAGCCAGTTCTCAACTAGAGTCAAACTCAAAGTACAGGAGCCTGGGGCATACCCCGAGGTGAACAGAAAGTAAAGATTACACTACTGGTGGTGCAGACCCAAACTCCGCAGCAGTGCAGCTCCAAACTAGACGAAGGATAGGAAGCCTCCTGCTCTCCCTCACCTGAAAAGGCTAGGGGTGAGCCTCGCAAGTCACTGGCTCAGTAGGGAAACTCCCCCAAAAGCCGTACAAAACCAAACTCACAAAGTGCAGTAACAAGAAGCTACACTAAGCAATTTATAGAATTATCTACACATGGTATTAAAGCTATAAATAACAACTATCACTAGCTATTAACTAAAAACAACCTTTAATAAATAAACGGCAACCTTCATCCAAGTGTACGAGCTAGAGTAGAAAATGCCACACTCGGGTCACGAAGACTGGTTCGCGACACTAGTAACTAGCCCGGACAAACCACACAGAACTACCTCTTAGCCTTGCAGCCACAGACGAAATGTTCAGCTTCCGCTTCACCACAACAAGCCAAGAAACTGTGGAGACCAACCAACACCACTCCTGTGGACCACACCGCCGTAGGCCCATGCCTGGCACCTTTAGGGACTCCGGCTCGAGTTCCCTAAAGTGAGGCACTGAAAAATAGGACTAGCTGGGGCCCACTACGTCTACTGGTGTCCGTAACCCCCAACCACGAGTGCGCTACAAGTGACAAACACAAACTCACACAAGTCGATGTCCCACTGCCATCTTTCCCTCAGCCGGACGTACGACTCTACACAAGAGGAGGGTCTCTAGGAAGATGACATATACCTCGACAGTACACAACTACCGGGACAAGTCTCGAGCACTAACGTGCCTAGCTCACACAAAACTTGGGGCTCTTAACTGGAGAGGTAACCACGGTAGGCATCGCACTACCCGCCACGCACACACAAACCACGTGAACAGCACTATCCTCGATCTCAACAAGTGTCGATGCATCGCTTACCATTGCTATAAACAATAAATAAGGATAATCTGATAATCACGTAACCATGCAAAGACCATTAGCCCTCGGAAGCCAGAACGCGACAGGGTCAACCGTCGGCTTCAGAATGCGACGCCCCGATACGGCGCGTTCTGAAGCAGAACGCGACGGGTCGGGCTGTCGCATTCTTAACGCGACACCCAGGTCCATCTCCTTCACAGACAGTGACCAGATTATGGGGTTCCATCTCCGGAATCCCCATGCAAACCATGTAAACTACCATGAAAAGCAGATATTCATGCTCTAACCATTACACTACCATGGTATCCATCATCTACAACGCGTAAAGCAAGCTAAACATGTTTAACACACAATCCACAGTGAGAAACAAGGTAGAATCTCCCTACCTTTGTGAAGAACGACGATAATCCGGCGTTTCCCCCTCTCCGTACCACGTCCTCGCGACGAGAGCATGCCAAAAACAGCTCCAACACCACGAATCACCCAAGAATCTCGGCAAAACCTCTTCTCCCTGGACGAACGGAGCTTGCTGAGCTGTTTGGCCGACCTAGGTTAATAGCCCCTCAGTGTTGAGAACACGACGCACCCTGCCGTCGCGACCTAAACGTGACGGTTGAGGTCGTCGCCTTCTCATCGCGACCCAAACATGGTCGTCGATACAAATATTTACAGGAAATATACATAGCCCTTAAGCCGCGGCGGACATGCAGACGAAGACCCTCAAACGGCAGTTTCATGAATGCGACGCCCTGGACCGTCGCGTTCAGAACGCGACGTCCAACTCTATCACGTTCATAGATAGAGAACTTGTGGGGGCTCTGGGCCCAATCTGTCGGCTCACGAAGCCCCAAAACCTGCGTAAACACCTAAAACACAAGCCACAGGCCACACACTGGCCACCACAACCACTAAACCTCGATCCGAATGATCAATACGCTACAACAGTAACATATGGAGACAATGGTAAAGGTACAGTCATTGGTTGTGGAACAATTGGAAGCAAAGACAAGACATTAATAGAAGATGTTCTCTGCGTCGAAGGTCTCAAGCATAACTTGATCAACATCAGTCAGCTATGTGACAAGGGTCATCAAATTAGGTTTCAAGAATCCAAAAGCCTAATCATCAAGGAAGGAACAACAATATTTGAAGCCTGCAGAGAAAGAAATATTTATATACTACATCTAGAAGAATTGAAAAGTCAAGATATTTGTCTGGCAGCTAGCAAAGAGCAAAATGCTGAACTATGGCACAGAAGACTAGGACACGCCAACTTGGATGGAATCAGAAAACTTATCAAATATGACCTAGTGGAAGGTCTACCCAAGATGAATTCAAGATTGTATAATATCTATGAACCTTGAGCAAAAGGAAAACATGCAAAATCTTCTTTCAAATCCAAGACTATTGTCACTACCTCTAAACCTTTAGAATTGCTTCATATGGACTTATTTGGACCAATGAGAAATACAAGTTTAGGAGGGAAGAATTTCAGATTTGTTATTGTTGATAATTTCCTTAGATACATATGGGTATCATTTCTTGAACACAAAGATGACACCTTTGAAACTTTTGTAAAGTTCAGCAAGCTAGTTCAGAAAAATAAAAAGTTCAACATCATAAGTATCGATCAGATCATGGAGGAGAATTTCAAAATGACAGGTTTGCAGAATTCTGTGATGATCTAGGGATTGAACACAACTTCTCAGCACCAAGAACACCACAGCAAAATAGAGTAGCTGAGAGGAAGAATAGAACACTATTGGATGTGGCAAGAACTATGTTATCTGAATACAACCTTCCAAGATACTTCTGGGCAGAAGTAATTAATACAGCTTGCTACATAATCAATAGAGCTATGATCATGCCCATACTGTAGAAAACAGCATATAAACTATTCAAGCAGAAGAAACCCAAGATCAGCCATCTCAAAATATTTGGATGCCCATGCTTCATTCACAATAATGGTAAGTTGAATCCCAAATCCGATGAAGGTATTTTTATGGGTTATACTTATAAATCCAAAGGATATAGAGTTTTTAATAAAAGGAGCTTATTAATTGAACAAACTGTATATGTTATTTTTGATGAATCTAACCTTTCCTTGAGAAAGGAAATTGTTAGTGATGATGAAGGTACAGAAAATCTATGCAAGAAACTGAAGGAAGCATCCATCAAAGATAATGAGGATCCACCCTTGGAAGAATTGCGACAAAAAGACATTACTCATAATGATCTTCCTAGGGAATGGAGATATAAAAAGGATCATCCAGAAGAAAACATAATTGGAGATCCATCTATTGGGGTAAGAACCAGAGGTAATGTTATTCCTTCTGGTTACCTAGCGTTTGTCTCTCAAATAGAGCCGAAGACAGTCAATGAAGCACTAACTGATGAATCTTGGATTCTAGCCATGCAAGATGAACTAAATTAGTTCAAAAGAAATCAGGTCTGGTCCCTTGTTCCTAGACCATCAGATCATCTAGTGATTGGCACCAAATGGGTGTTCAGAAACAAATTGGATGAAGCTAGTGTTATTACTAGAAATAAGGCTAGGCTGATTGCTCAAGCTATTCTCAAGAGGAAGGTATAGACTTTGATAAAACCTATGCACTAGTTGCTAGACTTGGGGCTATTAGAATTTTACTTGTTTATACATCTGCATTGGATTTAAAACTTTTTCAAATGGATGTAAAATCATCTTTTTTGAATGGTGTTATAAAGGAGGAAGTCTATGTAGAATAGCCTCCTGGTTTCGATGACTCAGATTATCCTAATTGTGTTTTTAAATTACATAAAGCTTTGTATGGTTTAAAACAAGCACCCAGAGCTTGGTATGAAAGACTTAGTGCATTTCTATTAAACCATGATTTTATTAGATGAAAAGTAGATAGCACTCTTTTCATTAAATCCAGTGCTAGAAATATACTAATTGTTCAAATTTATGTAGATGACATTATCTTCGGATCTACTGATGAATCTCTATGCAAGTATTTTGGAAAAGTTACTGCAGGGAGAATTTGAAATGAGTATGATGGGAGAACTCAACTACTTCCTTGGACTACAAATCAAGCAAAGCAAGGAAGGAACTCACATCAGTCAGATCAAATACACCAAGGAATAATTAAGGAAATTTGGATTTGAAAATGCCAAACCACTGTCTACTCCCATGAGCACATCTACCACGTTAGATAGTGATCCAGAAGGTAAAAAGGTGGATCAGAAACTTTACAGAGGTATGATTGGTTCTCTACTTTATCTAACTGCAAGTAGACCTAATATTTTATTCAGTGTATGCATGTGTGCAAGGTATCAATCTGATCCTAAGGAATCACACCTGATCTCAGTAAAAATAATTTTTAGATATTTAGCTCATACTCATAACTTAGGTCTATGGTATCCTAAAATCTGTGAAACAAACTTAATTGGATACTCGGATGCTGACTATGCTAGATGCAAAGTGGATAGAAAAAGCACCAGTGGTTGTTGTCAATTTCTTGCAGGATGCTTAATATCGTGGTCTTCAAAGAAATAAAATTCAGTAGCATTATCTATAGCTGAAGCTGAATATGTAGCCGTCGGGAGCTGTTGTACACAACTCCTTTGGATCAAACAACAGCTTGAAGATTATGGACTACACATCAAAACTATTCCACTGTTATGTGACAACACCAGTGCTATCAATCTCACCAAGAATCCTGTACGGCACTCGAGGACAAAACATATTGAGGTTAGATATCATTTTATTAGAGATCATGTAGCAAATGGTAATATAAATATTTTCTTTATAGATACTCAAAATTAGTTAGCAGACATATTTACAAAAGTCTTACCTAAAGAGAGATTTATCTCTCTAAGACGAGAATTAGGCATGTGCAATTTGTAACAAATTTATCTACATATAACTGAAATAAAATAATCCATTTCAGAACATGTGTTAACTCTCTCTCTCCGTTATTTAAATCATTATTGTACTATCTTCTATACTTTTCGCCTTTACGCTATCGTCACACCTTTTTGTCGTCTTGTGCATTTATTGCTCCGCCCCTTTTTACTTTATCCCTCTTTAATTCGGAGGCAACTCATCCCTTACTGATTCTCTCTCTCTCTTCGCACCCTTTCGACTCCGAGGTCTGCAAAACCCTCTATCGACTCCTGAATCCTTCTCCCCATTCTTAAAAGATTTGATTCTTCTCGCTAAATTTCTTGAGGGGTTTTACTCCTCTTCCTTCCACGATCCTTCAGAGTTTTCCCTTGTAATTTTCCATGGTCGCTTCTGGAAGTTCTAGCAGTTTGGGAGGTTACAGTGCTGCTTTCCTCACGGCAGAACAGCTCGAAAGATTTCAGGCAGTGAAGATCAAGATTTGCGGGAATAGGGCAGTTGATTTGGCAGATTTGGAGAAGCATGGGATGGTTAGTGTGATTGAAGCACTACAGAGGATGAAGTGGACAGAGATATGTACTATTTCCGAACCCAGCTATCTGCACTTGGCAAAGCCGTTCTATACCTGCCTTCAGTCTGAAGATAAAGGAACACTCACCTCTTTTGTCAAAGGTAAGGTCATTCGTATCACTCCTGATTTGTTAGAGAATTTATTTGGTGTTTCTAAGGAAGGTCACAGCTTGATTAACTCAGTAGATATTCATGCCGAAGGCCTTGGGTTATTGGAACAAAGTATAAGCTCAGGGAAGGAAAAATAGATATAAATCAGTTTAATGCTTTCAATAGGCTACTGCACTTCATTGTTTGCCAAATTTTAGTACCACGCAGTGCCACTTTTTCTCAATGCACAAAAGGAGATGCTGAAATCATGTTTTGGGCTGTGCAAAATCAGAATGTAAATATGGCACAAATTATGTTTGATAAGATGAAGTCTGCAAATGAACTTATTTGAGATAAGAAGAACAAGTTGACAGTATCCCTTCCTTATGCTTATCTACTTGTTGAACCACTCTTATATTTTACCCTTATATTTTGGTGATAACAAAATTTATGATTAATTAAATATTATTAAATATATTTAATATCATATTTTCCTAATAAATATAAATTTATGGAACTATTGCTTTGTGTTTTGCACTAAAAAGATAAATCGATGTCTATTCAATATACATCGATTTCTGTTCACAGTGCCACATCGATTCCGCTTTCACATCGACTTCGTTAGTGAAACATCGATTTCACTCTCACAACGATTTCGTAAGTGAAACATCGATTTCGCACTCATACTGATTTGTTAAGTGAAACAACGATTTAATCGTGTAACGATTCGATAAGTTAAACAATAATTTAATCGCTCAACGATTTCATCTTATAACGATTTGATAAGTGAGTACAACGATTTTGGTTTCACATCGATTTCGGTCTCATAACGATTTCGTAAGTATAACAACAATTTTGGTCTCATATCGATTTCATAAGTTGAACAACGATCTGACTCTTATAACGATTCGATAAGAGAAAACAACGATTTGATTGTTGTAACGATTCGATAAGTGAAAACAACGATTTGCTCATACATCGATTTGCCCTTACTTAAAGAACGACTTAAGCACAACATAGATTTCAACTTAAAACATCGATTTCCTTTATACTCTGATGTTTCAAATGCTTTGGCGTCTAATGAAAAGTCAAATATATTTCTGTTACGTAATCTTCTATCTTTATGACAGATGATCTTTTTATCTCATAGGATCTCTTTTCTCCTGTCAGTCAAAAAGGGCTTACCTACCACTTCTGGGTGACAGCAGAAACATAGAGGTATGAGCTTCCTGACATAAACACTGTTTTATCTAAACACTTTCTTCTATACTTGCAGACCTCGAAGATCACCAAGTGGCTGACAGTCTGAAGAAGAAAAAGAATAGAAAGATCAGCAACAACTAGAAGAGTTCCAACGGATCTCTTCAACGGATCTATTCAAAGCCTCTCATATAAATATGAAGCAAGGCTGAAGAAGAAAAGAGAGCTTTCCTGAAGATCTTTGAAGGAGTGTACATCTTGTGAGGAACCTCAACTCCACATACACTCAAAGAAAGAGAGGAGCTCGAGCCAAATCAAGAGAAGCTTTTCACAGTAGAAGTTTCAAAGCTTTCAAGCCTTCCTCTCTTCACTCTCTCTGTGTGGTCATTGTAAATCTGAGGGCAAGTCTGTGGCTGAGAGCTAAAGTTCTTAGTGTTCATCTTGTAATAGCTCTTAGTCTGTTCTTTGTTTTCTAAAGAAAGATTTTTGTCCAGCTGTAGGACTGTATACAGTGAGTCTCTTCCTGCGTCAAGAGTTGGCCAGTATAGTTGCCGGCATTTTCTGTCCAGCTGAGGGACTGTACTCAGTGTAAAACCTAGCTGGGGGTTTATGTCTAGCAGAACCGCACTGGGGTTTGTTCCAGGAGATTGGCTTCTTGATCAGTAAAAGAAGTGGGCTGCCTTCTTGCCCGGGAAAGAGAAGAAGACTAGCTGGGGTGCTGGGTGTTGTATTGTCCTTGAGGGGGACCGTACCCTTGGTTAATAAAATCCCAAGAGGTTGCTTAGGGACTAGACGTAGGACTTCTATGTGGGAAGGGCCGAATCAGGATAAATTCCTTGTGTTCTTTGTGTGATTGTTTATTTGCTTCCGCACTGCTACTCTCTATCACACTCAACTAACCAAACTTTCAAGTGATAATTTTATGTGTTTAAGTTTCTATTTCAGATTTCAGAAAATCCTATTCTTCACCCCCCCCCCCCCCTCTAGGTTAGCTTGTTGTCGTACCAAAAGGGCCAACAAGTGGTATCAGAGCCAGGTTCTCTGATCAATCAAGAAGATCCAACGATTTTAGAGAAGATCCATGGCAACTCAAGGATTTGCTGAAGGTCAATCAATCATCAGACCTCCAATCTTCGATGGAGAGGATTACCAATACTGGAAAATGAGAATAGAATGCTTCATTCGAGGCACAGACTTTAATCTGTGGCAGGTAATAGAGGTAGGTGATTTTGTTGTTGTTCCTACTGAAGGTACTAATGTCATTACAGCAGCTAATAAGAATAAATTGTCTCTAAATTTTAAAGCAAAGAACTATTTATGTTGTGCTTTATCCAAAAAGGAATTTAGTATAGTATCTGCATTTAAATCTGCAAAAGAAATGTGGGATAAACTGCAGATAACCTATGAAGGAACAGATAAAGTAAAACAAATTAGGATAAATATTCTTGTCTCACAATATGAACAATTTAAAATGCTTCCAAATGAAAATATTACTCAAATGTATAATAGATTTTCGAGCATTGTAGTAGGTCTAAGTTCTCTTGGTAAAAATCTTTCTGATGAAGAAACTGTCAGATAAATACTTAGATCTTTAACTCTTTCATGGACCCCTAAGGTCACCTCCATTGAAGAAGCCCATGATCTAACCAAGTTTTCCATTGATAAATTAATTGGCTCTCTCATGGCACATGAAATTAATATGGAGCAACTTTCTGAAAGCTCATCCAAGAAAATATGTACTAATGCTCTTAAAGTTGTAGTTGCTCCTTCCACCTCTTCTTCTTCTAGTTCAAAAAATGTAGGTTCTGAAGACAGTGATGTAGATGAAGTTCTATCCAAACTTCAGAAGATTCTCAAGAAAAAGAAAAATGGATCGAGAAGGATTCAAAAGAAAGAAAGAAAAGAAAAAGAACTAGTCTGCTATGAATGCAGAAAACCTGGACATCTGAGACCAGATTGTCCAAGACTCAAAAAGATTGGTCAGCCAGAAAAATCTAAGAAGCAGCACAAAAAATTCAAAAGAAAAGCTATGGCGGCTGCTTGGGAAAATGAAGAGGCCACAACTTCAGAATCATCAAGCTCAGATTTCAAAAAAGAGCAAGTAAGTCTAGCCCTCATGGTAGGACTAAATGAGGTATGTTCTGACTCATCTCTTCATTCTTCAGATGATTCAGGGTCAGAATTAGAAGACATAGAAGAAGTCTTTAATGAACTATATGAAAAACATAAAGGTGTTGTAAAAGAATTAAGAAATCTAAAAAACAACACTAGTTGCTTAGAAAACATCAATTCTGATCTTAAATCCGAATTGGAGCAACTAGAAAAACAATTAAAGGACAGTAAAGATAACATTTATCTTTTGAATGAAGATTTAAAAAATAAGAACAATGAAAAATCAGAGTTAGAAGAAAAGCTAAAAACTCTAACTGAAGAAAATCTATATTTAAAAGAATCAGTTAGAAAATTAACTAAAGGGAAAACATCTCTAGCCCTATGCTTAAAAGGATCAAAATCTGGAAACAACAAACAAGGGCTTGGATACATACCTCCGGAAAAAGGAAAACAAGCCATAATTCCAAGAAAATATACATTACCAAAATTTGTAAAAGAAACCAAGTTGCCTCAGAAAAAGGCCCATGTAAAAGAAAAGGTTTCCAAAAATTGTGTTCTAAACAGACATTACAAAGATAATAAGAACTGCAAAACAAATTATATTCATTGTTGTTCACATTACAATAAATTAGGACACACAGTAAACACTTGCACTGTAATGTCGCGCATTTTTCGGATCCTCGTGGATCCAGGTTTAGTGGGTTTGGTGGCCAATGTGTGACGGAACGCCTCGGCCAAGCCCGTTAAACCGATAACGTACTTGACCGAGTCCGCCTCCCGCGAACGGGCCGAAGCCTCGCAAGGGATACCAAACCACAGTCCTGTGTAAACACAAAGAAACACACCACATTGTATATATATATTTCACAAGTTACATAACCATATTTCCACAAAACTGAAAAGAAGTACAAGAGCCTGGGGCATACCCCGAGGTACAACTGAAGAAAATAAACAACTAACTACACTACACTACTGGAGCTACTACTACACAGCTGGAGGTACCGACCCTGCACCACTACGGCGCGGATCTGAACTGGACGACGGTCGTGAAACGTCCTCCTCGCTCTCACCTGTGGGGGTAGGGGTGAGCCTCGCTAGTCACTGGCTCAGTAGGGAACTCCCCCAAAACCGAGCAAACCAAAAACCACAAGTACAAAAGCAATAAACAGTACCAACAATTTATAGAACAACTAAGCAGGATATGAAAGCTGTAAAAGTACTCACCGTCTGCCGACTACGAAAAACAACTGTAATAATTAAACGGCAAACCAGTACAGGTGTACAAGCTAAAGTAGAGACAGCCAAACACGAGCCACGTGAACTGGTTCGCGACACCAGAAACTGACTCGGACGAGCTAACACAGGTCTACCTCTCAGTCTCGCAGCCACGGACGAAAGGTCCAGCTGCCGCTCCACGTGAAAAGGTCAAGTAACTGTGGACACCAACCAAACACCACCACCTGCGGACCACACGGTCACAGGCCCATGCCTGGCACCTCTAGAGATTCTGGCCCGGAACTCTCTAGAGTGAGGCACTGGAAAAGGACTAGCTGGGGTCCAGTACGTCTACTGGTGTCCGTACCCCCAACTACGAGGGCGCTACAAGTGACTAAAGATAAACACAAGTGTCACTGTCCCACTGTCGTCTTTCCCTCAGCCGGACGTACAATTCAAGCACAGGAGTGAGGGTGTCCAGGTCAGACGACACAGACCTCGACAGTACAACACAAGTACTGGGACAAAGCCCCGAGCTAACAGCCTAGCTCACAAAGAACCTAGGGCACCCAACTGGAGAGGTAACCATGGTAGGCGTCGTACTACTCGCCACATACACAGAACCATGTGCACATCACACACAAACCACGTGAAACCTCACGTAAACCTCAAATAACAACGGTCCACTACATGTGAACTCAACTGTACTCGCGTGAACAACACGCAACCTCGAAAGTGAGTAACTAACTGCATAGCCCATATGCTAAACACAGAAACCATGTGCACTCAGTGCACCACAGGTGCCAACGCACCATTCATTATCGATAAATACCATAAATAGTCATTTCTGCTTATACACAAGTTAGCGGCCACATCGACTGCCGCTTACAGGAAGTAGACGGCAATGGCTCTGGCCGTCTATATCCCAGCTGATGAACTTGGCGACAAACGATGTTGACGCCAATCTCTTCAGCCTCTATTCCTGCAGAAACCCTAAACCGATTCTACAGGTTTTACAATCGTTAAAACAACGGAAAAACATACAGAGATAGTTCCTCTAACATCCATACACTATAATTAAACTATAACAGCATGCTTTACAACTTAAATTCATCAAACCACCCATTATTCCCACATGGTGCAACTTAACCTGATAATACATTAAACATGCAGATTCATGTGGTTAAGTCATGTTTTAATGATCCTACGGAGCTGACAAGGTTCATTCCCTACCTCAGAACACGCTTAAACCTTCCGAATTCTCCCGGTTCACACCGACCGCAAGCTCCTACGGCAATTGCACCACGCCACGACGTTTCCTCGTCCGATTTGGCAACTCCACACGTCCCACGATCCTCCAACCACTCTCCTGAACCTGTTGGAAGCTTTAGAGATATGGGGGCGTGAATCTTGGGCAAGGGGAAGAGAGAACAGGGTGGAGAACCTGCCCTCGAGTGACCCTATAACCTGCAGAATTCACAGGTTGGCGTCAACCCCTCTGCCGCCTAGGGCAACCGCCACCATAAACGTCCACATCTTATGCCGCCAAGTTCATGCAGTCAACGGCACCTTACCTGGACGCCAACAAGTCAACGGCCACCCCTGGCCGCCAACTCCAACTCAACTGCAGCAGGTCCTATTCCATTTCAGGACCTAACCTGCTTCTCACCTGAGCAAACCACACATCCTAACCACACATTCCACACAACCAACTCACACTGGCCTCACAACGGCCATCACAACCATCACACACATGATCCGCATGGATCCGAAAAGCACGCGACGTTACATTACTATCATCTAAAAAGAAAATTTCGACCTCGAAATTCATAACACAACTCAAAGTTAAACAACTTAAACATACACACCTTTACAAGCACTATCATCTAAAAAGAAAATACAAAGACTTATTCAAACAGATAGGGATACCCTTTAGCCATTTCCTCGGCTAACTCCCATATCCTCACCACCTAGCCTATTTTCCCATCTTACTTTAACGAGCTCAATTTCTTTATTTCTCAGCTTCTTTATCTTTCGATCAGTGATCTGTACCGGATACTCTGGCATAGTCATATCCAGTCTCAGGTCACCACCTTGATATCTGATTATTTGAGCTGGATCTTCAATGCACTTTCTCAACATAGAGACATGAAATATATCATGAACATCTGCAAATCTGCTGGCAAATCCAGCCTATAAGCTGTTTCCCCAATCCTTTCTAACACTTGAAAGGGTCCCACATATCTCGGGCTCAAATTCCCAGTCTTGCCAAACCTCATAATACCTTTACTCGGGGAAACCCTCAGAAAAACAAAATCTCCCACTTCAAACTGAAGTGGTCTCCTCCGGATATCTGCATAACTCTTTTGCCTACTTTGAGCTGCCTGCAATTTTTCTTTAATAAGCTTCACTATTTCTGTGGTTTACTGAATCAATTCAGGACCCACTAACTGCCTTTCTCCCACTTCATGCCAGTTCATTGGGGTTCTACATGGCCTTCCATATAAAGCTTCATACGGTGCCATCCCAAGACTGGTATGATAACTATTATTATAGGCAAACTCAACCATTCCCAAATGATGCTCCCAGCTACCTCCCCAAACTAAACAACAAGCCCGCAACATATCTTCAATTGTCTGGATAGTCCTCTCTGTCTGACCATCTGTCTGGGGATGATAAGCGGAGCTATACCTCAGCTCAGTACCAATTACTCTTTGCAGACTTCTCCAAAAACCAGAAGTAAATCTTGGATCTCTATCAGACACAATAGTTTTCGGAATACCATGCAGTGGAACAATTCTTTCAACATAAATATTTGCTAATCTGTCCACTGTCCAAGACATACTTACTGCCACTAATCTGCACACTTTGGTTAGTCTGTCAACAAATACCCATATTTCATTATGCCCGGAACTCGATCTTGGTAAACCTGCCACAAAGTCCATAGCAATATCATCCCATTTCCACTGTGGAATGGGTAACGGTTGTAATAGACCTCCAGGCTTCTGATGCTCTGCTTTAATTTGCTGACAGATAGCACACCTTGCAACAAACTCTGCTATTTCCTTTTTCATATGAGGCCACCAGAAATGCTTCCTCAAATCATGGTACATTTTAGTACTACCCGGATGGATAGTGTACCTAGATTTATGAGCCTCTTTCAACACTCGCTGCTTCACCTCTCTTTCTGCTGGAATAAACAACCTGCCCCTGAGCCTGACCACACAATTATCATCAATGGTAACTCCTTCCATTTTCACAATTTCAGCTAAACTTACATCTGCTCTTTGAGCCTCAATAATCTGCCAATACAAAGACGGCTCCACAGCACTAGCAGCTAGTACTGCCCGTCGCTGACTACTGGGCACATATAAGGAGTTCTCCACTACCTCTTCATACAACTTCCATTCTTTAATCATCATCAAACTTACATATGTCTTTCTGCTCAAGGCATCAGCTACAACATTGGCCTTACCCGGATGGTAAGCCAAACTGAAATCATAATCCTTCAAATATTCAATCCATCTGCGCTGGCAAAGGTTTAAATCTTTCTGCGAGAAGATATACTTCAAACTTTTATGATATGTGAAGATCTCAAATCTCTCGCCATACAGATAATGCCCCACATTTTCAAGGCAAACACAAATGCTGCCAATTCCAAATCATGAGTGGGGTAATTCTCCTCTGTCGGCTTCAATTGCCTGGACGCATAAGCTATCACTTTACCATGCTACATAAGCACTGCGCCAAGTCCTCTCCTTGAAGCATCTGCATAAACCACAAAACCACCACTTCCTGCCGGTAATGTCAATATAGGTGCTGATGTAAGTCTCTTCTTCAATTCCATAAAACTTTTCTGACATTCACCGGACCACACAAATGGCACCCCTTTCCTGGTCAATTTAGTCATAGGTGCTGCAATCTTAGAAAAATCTTGAATAAAGCGCCTATAATAACCTGCCAATCCCAGAAAACTTCTAATCTCGGTTATTGTCTTAGGCACTCCCCATCTCATCACTGCTTCCACTTTACTTGGGTCCACTGCTATTCCTTTAACTGAGATAACATGACCCAGAAACTGAATTTCTTTTAACCAAAATTCACACTTATTGAATTTAGCAAACAACTAGTTATCTCTTAACAACTGCAGGGTAAACCTCAAATGAGCTGCATGTTCCTCTTCAGATGCTGAATAAATTAAAATATCATCAATAAAGACCACAATGAATTGGTCTAAATATGGATGAAAAATTCTATTCATCAGATCCATAAAACCTGCAGGAGCATTGGTCAACCCAAATGGCATAACCACAAACTCGAAGTGACCATATCTGGTTCTGAAAGCTGTCTTATCTATATCCTCCTCTTTGATTCTCAACTGATGGTACCCGGACCTCAAATCAATTTTAGAAAATACCTTTGCTGATTGCAACTGATCAAACAGATCATCTATCCTCGGCAACGGGTACTTATTCTTAATGGTCACATCATTCAACTTCCTATAATCAATACACATTCGAAAACTTCCATCTTTCTTTTTCACAAATAAAACCGGCAATCCCCACGGGGAATGACTCGGTCTAATGAACCCTTTCTGCAACAATTCTTCTAATTGCTTTTTCAATTCTTTAAGTTCTACTGGTGCCATCCGATATGGAGCTTTAGAAATCGGCATGGTATCTGGCAGCAACTCAATGGTAAAGTCCACCTCTCTATGTGGAGCTAAACCAGGCAAATCCTCAAGAAAAACATCAGCAAATTCCCTAACCACGGGAACTGCTTCCACTGGCTGGCTAGCTTCTACCAGACTTACCAAGGCTAAATAAGCCACACATCCAGCATTTATCAACTTTCTAGCTTTAATTGCAGAAATTAGAAACTTAGAGGTATAAAAAGGCATACATTGATATTCAAATACTGCACCATTAGGATGACAAAACCTTATCCTTTTCTTTCTGCAATCTAACATTGCTCCATAAGTCTCCAGCCAATCCATACCCAAAATAATATCATAATCTGACAACTGCAGGGCATATAACCGACTCGGCATCTGGTTCCCTTCAATCATAACAGGAGCTTCATCTATATAGCTCGAAGTGAGTAGGAACTCACCCGAAGGAACCTCCACTACTAACTCACAAGACTTTTCCTCTAAAGGATGAGCTACACAATCCAGAAATTCTTCGGAAATGAAAGAATGAGAGGCACCCGAATTAAATAAGACTCTTGCTGAATAATTATAAAGAGGTAAAGTACCTTCTATCATATTCGATGCCTCCGCCTGGGCTCGGGTGATAGCCATAACCCGGCCTCTTCCCCGCTGCTGCGGTGCTCCTCTGCCACGACCTGCCTGTGGCTACTGAAACTGCTGAGGCTGCTGCTGCTGATGCACACCTCTTCCATACCCATATTCTCTCGGATTGGGGCAATTGCGAATCAAATGCCCCGGCTGATTACAATTATAGCATCTATATCCTGGTGGAGTAATAGGCTGCCTGGCAGTACTCTGCTGCGACTCCTCCACCCAAGGCCTACCTCGGCCTTGCTGAAACTGCTGACGACCTCCCCATCCTCTTCCTTTGCCTTTAAATGCTTGCTTTAATTTCTGACCCCATTTACCAAAGCCTGATGAAGAAGGTCCTGCTGGTGCTTTACCCTTACTTGCACCTACTGACTGCTACGGTAGCCGAAAACTACCTGAGCCTAACTCGCCCACCTGACGAGTCCGAATAGACCTCTCCAATGTAGCTGCTCTCTAGGCTGCTTCTTCCACTGTCTTACACATGAGAGGTACTATCGCATCCTGCAACTCCACTCTCAAACCTCTAATAAAATACTCAACCATCATATTATTATCTGAAACTACATAAGGTGCATAACGGCTAAGTGCCATAAACCTCATCTGGTACTCTAAAACTGAAGAGTTACCTTGCTGGAGCATCCGAAACTGCTCTCTTTTCACTTGCTGCACTTGAATCGGAAAGAATGTATCGTTAAATACATCGAGAAATTCTGACCAAGTAATAGCCTCTTCTGTCCTACCTGCAAAGGTGGTCTGCATCTTCAGTCGCCACCATTCCAAAGCAAAACCTCTCAAATGATAAGCAGCTAACACAACTTTATCTGCTGCCGGACACCTCATAGTTGCAAAAACTCTTTCAATCTCATGAACCCAATGCTCCGTTGTATCTGGATTCGGCCCTCCTGAGTAAGTAGGTGGTTGCAATCTCAGAAACGTTTCAACCTGCATCACTGGTTCCTCTGCTAATAGCACTGGTGGTGGTGGCACAGGTGCTGCAAAAGGCACCTCTACTCTTGGTGGGACTGGAGCAACAGGTACAGTCTCTCCATCCCCAGGTGGCACTGCAACCGGTGGTACTGGCGCCTGCTGATCCAGCCTCGCCCGAATATCCGTGAGGCTTTCCCAAATCCTCTCAATCATACGCTGAGTACTTTCCTCTGGATCATATCCTCCACCACCCCAATCTCTTCTATCAGCCATTCCAGAAATTTCTACATAAACAAAACACCAAGCAAAAATCAAAACAACAAATTATCATAAACCAGGGTCCCTACCAGCAGTGTACAAAGACCGAAATAAGGCTACGTATCTTTCTAGTTTCTTTATATTAACACGGACCTTGCTCTGATACCAACTGTGACGGAACGCCTCGTCCAAGCCCGTTAAACCGATAACGTACTTGACCGAGTCCGCCTCCTGCGAACGGGCCGAAGCCTCGCAAGGGATACCAAACCACAGTACGTGTAAACAGAAAGAAACACACCACATTGTATATATATATTTCACAAGTTACATAGCCATATTTCCACAAAACTGAAAATAAGTACAAGAGCCTGGGGCATACCCCGAGGTACAACTGAAGAAAATAAACAACTAACTACACTACACTACTGGAGCTGCTACTACACAGCTGGAGGTACCGACCCTGCACCGCTATGGCGCGGCTCTGAACTGGATG
Organism: Colocasia esculenta; assembly: GCA_014218235.1. NCBI lineage: Eukaryota > Viridiplantae > Streptophyta > Magnoliopsida > Alismatales > Araceae > Colocasia > Colocasia esculenta. The sequence continues at coordinate 22,762,499 of CM024761.1, read as the reverse complement.
ACGGTCGTGAAACGTCCTCCTCGCTCTCACCTGTGGGGGTAGGGGTGAGCCTCGCTAGTCACTGGCTCAGTAGGGAACTCCCCCAAAACCGAGCAAACCAAAAACCACAAGTACAAAAGCAATAAACAGTACCAACAATTTATAGAACAGCTAAGCAGGATATGAAAGCTGTAAAAGTACTCACCGTCTGCCGACTACGAAAAACAATTGTAATAATTAAACGGCAAACCAGTACAGGTGTACAAGCTAAAGTAGAGACAGCGAAACACGAGCCACGTGAACTGGTTCGCGACACCAGAAACTGACTCGGACGAGCTAACACAGGTCTACCTCTCAGTCTCGCAGCCACGGATGAAAGGTCCAGCTGCCACTCCACGTGAAAAGGTCAAGTAACTGTGGACACCAACCAAACACCACCACCTGCGGACCACACGGTCACAGGCCCATGCCTGGCACCTCTAGAGATTCTGGCCCGGAACTCTCTAGAGTGAGGCACTGGAAAAGGACTAGCTGGGGTCCAGTACGTCTACTGGTGTCCGTACCCCCAACTACGAGTGCACTACAAGTGACTAAAGACAAACACAAGTGTCACTGTCCCACTGTTGTCTTTCCTTCAGTCGGACGTACAACTCAAGCACAGGAGTGACGGTGTCCAGGTCAGACGACACAGACCTCGTCGGTACAACACAAGTACCGGGACAAAGCCCCGAGCTAACAGCCTGGCTCACAAAGAACTGGGGCACCCAACTGAAGAGGTAACCATGGTAGGTGTCGTACTACTCGCCACGTACACAGAACCACGTGCACATCACACACAAACCACGTGAAACCTCACGTAAACCTCAAATAACAATGGTCCACTACACGTGAACTCAACTGTACTCGTGTGAACAACACGCAACCTCGAAAGTGAGTAACTAACTGCATAGCCCGTATGCTAAACACAGAAACCATGTGCACTCAGTGCACCACAGGTGCCAACGCACCATTCATTATCGATAAATACCATAAATAGTCATTTCTGCTTATACACAAGTTAGCGGCCACATCGACTGCCGCTTACAAGAAGTAGACGGCAATGGCTCTGGCCGTCTATATCCCGGCTGATGAACTTGGCGACAAATGATGTTGACGTCAATCTCTTCCGCCTCTATTCCTGCAGAAACCCTAAACCGATTCTACAGGTTTTACAATCGTTAAAACAATGGAAAAACATACAGAGATAGTTCCTCTAACATCCATACACTATAATTAAACTATAACAGCATGTTTTACTACTTAAATTCATCAAACCACCCATTATTCCCACATGGTGCAACTTAACCTGATAATACATTAAACATGCAGATTCATGTGGTTAAGTCGTGTTTTAATGATCCTACGGAGCTGACAGGGTTCATTCCCTACCTCAGAACACGCTTAAACCTTCCGAATTCTTCCGGTTCACACCGAACCCTCCGCAAGCTCCTACGGCAATTGTACCATGCCACGGCGTTTCCTCGTCCGATTTGGCAACGCCACACGTCCCACGATCCTCCAACCACTCTCCTGAACCTGTTGGAAGCTTTAGAGATACGGGGGCATGAATCTGGGGCAAGGGGAAGAGAGAACAGGGTGGAGACCCTGCAGAATTCACAGGTTGGCGTCAACCCCTCTGCCGCCTAGGGCAACCGCCACCATAAACGTCCACATCTTATGCCACCAAGTTCATGCAGTCAACGGCACCTTACCTGGACGCCAACAAGTCAACGGCCACCCCTGGCCGCCAACTCCAACTCAACTGCAGCAGGTCCTATTCCATTTCAGGACCTAACCTGCTCCTCACCTGAGCAAACCACACATCCAAACCACACATTCCACACAACCAACTCACACTGGCCTCACAACAGCCATCACAACCATCACACAAATGATCCGCATGGATCCGAAAAGCACGCGACGTTACACAATGTGTGGCCCATTAGTACGTGTTTCTGGTGTTGCGCGTGTTGTGAGGCTTGGTGGGCCGCCAGGTTTGGCCCAAAGCGCTCACAGGTTTTCTGCATGTGAACGCGACAGGGGTATGCATCGCGTTTTGAACGCGACAGCCCTGGTGGTCGCGTTCCTGTTGCTGCCGTTGAGCGTCGACGTCTGCATGCGCGGCAAGTGTCGTGCACTGGGTAGCCTGCTGACGTCAGGAGTGTGAAGGCGACGGCCTCCCACGTCGCGTTCAGCTCGCGACGTAGGGCTACGTCGCATTCTTAACCGCTGTGTTGTTTTTAAGAACCCCAGCCGAACAGAGCTTCCACAGGCTCTGCTCGACCAGGGGGAGTTACTGCGGGGTTTCTCCGGGCGGCTCGAGGTGCAGGAGGTGCGTGGGGCGTGTTCTCGCCGCGAGGACGTTGTGTGGAGCAGGGGAAATGCCTGGAGTTCGTGTTCTTCGCGAAGGTAGGGAGAACCCACCTTGTTTTGATGTTTGGATCATGTGTATGGTATGGTTGATATGTTTTCCGATTTATAAACCATAGATACCATGCTAGGGTATCCATTAAAGCATGTAAAACGTGAATTAATCATGTTTTGAATGGACTGGAGTGGTAATCCGTGGAGTTCCTCCCGGATTAGGGATTGCGCCTGTGAAGGTGACAGCCCTGGGCGTCACGTTGTTAACGCGACAGCTCGATGCGTCGCGTTCTGATCTTGAACGCGCCATATCGAAGGGTCACATCCTGATGGCGACCAAGGACCCTGTCACGACAAGGTAGCGACAGGTGTATCCGTCGCGTAAAGGTTTGTGAACGCGGCATGTCGGAGTGTCGCGTTCTGAAGGTGACACATCCCCTTGTCGCGACCTCAGCTGAGAGGTTGAGTTATGCATGTTTTCTGTATTTTGATTATTTGGTTAGTGGTATTTGTTGTGCATGGCAATGACAGGTGGAGCCAGTGCACTTGTTATGCTTGTGGAGCATATTGCTCACGAACTGGGCATATAATACGTGGTTAATATGTTATATACATAATCGGCTTGGTGTTTACGTAGTATGTGTGGTGCGTTGGCACCCGTAGCGCTCTTGGAGCGTGCTGTCCATGTGTTGGACATGTTGTTTATGTGAATGACGTGTGGTGCACCTGGCTGGTGTATTATACACGTACTGTTCACATGGTTTGAATGTCGTACTTGTGATTTGTGTGTGCATGGCACATCGTACGTTATCGTGTTTATTATATATTAATTATTGTGGTTAATTCGTGATATTGTGGCGATGAGGTTCATGTCTGAACCTAGCCTCGATCCTCTAGGATCTTTTGTAGATTATTCTGGATGGATGATTAGTAAAGTGTAAGTATGTTTATTATGTGATTATCGTGGTGTTATTATTAATATGGTTATATGTGTTATGGTGTAGGTTAGCTTGTGAGTCACGTGTGACCAGAACAAGCTATTCCTCACATATGTACCGTGGTTTGTAATAAAGATGGAACATGTAAGTGTCGTGATTTGTGCTAGCCGAGTGTGGTGGTCCGGCTCCTATTCTGTAATGCCTCTCTAGTCGGGTACCCCAGGTTCTTTGTGAGCCAGGCACGTGTGTTTGTTGTGCTCGGGGTTTGTCTCAGTACAGTGTGGTACCGTCGAGGTCTGTGTCGTCTTCCTGGACACCCTCACTCCTGTGTTTGAGTTGTACGTCCGGCTGAGGGAAAGACGACAGTAGGGCAGCGGCTTGTGTTTGTGGGTCTGCAGTCACTTGTAGCGCACTCGTAGTTGGGGGTACGGACACCAGTAGTTGACACTGGTCCCCAGCTAGTCCTGTTTTCCAGTGCCTCAGTTTAGGGTGCTCCGGCCAGAGACCCTAGAGGTTCCAGGCATGGACCTGCAGCTGTGTGTCTGCAGGTGTGGTGTTGGTTGGTCTCCACAGTTGTTTGACTTGTTCTCGTGGAGCGGCAGTTGGACCTTTCGTACGTGACTGCAAGACTGAGAGGTTGTTCTTGTGTTGTGTTGTCTGGGTTGGATACTGGCTAGATCAGCCAGTAGTTCGTTCCCGTGTGGTCGCGTCGTTCCTTTCCGACTCGTGCTTTGCCACTGGCTGTGGTTCGTGAGTTTGTGACTCATAGTCGAGGTTTGACCCGTTCGAGGTGTGCCCTGGTGTTGGCACAATTGTGACTGCGGTTGTGGCTTGTGGTGTGCCCGAGTGGTGGCACAGTTTTGAGTATGGTTGGTGAGTGTTGGCTCACCAAATGTGGTTTAGCTCGCTATGGTGTGCCCTGTTACAGTATTGATTTACTTGCGGTTTTCGTTTGGTACCTTATGGTAATAGGTACATATACCCTGTGTGGGTAATGATTTGTGGTGGTACGTCGTATATCAGTCTTTTCTGGTATTGACGTGGAACTGTGTTCCGGGGAGGTCGTGTGGTGTGACCTTCCACTCAATGTGCTTTACCCTTCTTCGGGTAAGCTTCCGTACATGGTTCTCGTGTGTGAAGGATTGGCCGTTGTAGCCAACCCTACCATTCTGTGTGTGGCTTTCGATATATTATGGTTTTGGGTATAAAGGGCCAGCTTTTGGTTAGCAATCCTGTTACCCACGTACTTGTGACTCGCCTGTGAAGCTTATAGCTTAGGAAGTAATTTGCTTGTGCGACTTATAACTTAAATGATTGGATGTGACTATGGTTTGCCTGTGAGGCTTGAGGCTTAGGCGTTACTGTTGTTGAACGGACTAGTGGCGTGAAACTAGTCCTGTAGCTTCTTCTTACCTTCCAAGGTTATGTTTGATTAAGGAGTTTATATTTAATTGTAATTTAAATATAATTGTTGTGAGCATGAAATGGTTTGGCTATTGGTGTTGTCAATGAGACCCTCTGGGGTTGAGGTGTCGATAGTTTTTTGTTGTTTTAGGTAGCCCCTACTGAGCCTGTGACTTGTTGAGGCTCACTCCCCTACAGTTCTTTTCAGAGATTGCCGTGTGTTTGGCTTGCAGCAGCGTTGTGTCAGACTCGTACCACCAGCAGTAGTGTAGTAGTTAGTGTTGTGTGAGCTCGTGCTCCCTCGGGGTATGCCCCAGGTAGTGGTACTTTTTAATTGGACATGTAATAATGTAATGGGACAATTGTAAATTGTTATATGCAGGTATGAGCACATGTACTTTCTTATGTTTTATACTGTGTAGTTGTCTTTTATATTCCTACTGGACACTTGTGTGAGATATCCCTTGCGAGACTTCGGTCCGTTCGCGAGAGGCGGATCTGGATATGGAGCCTTAATGGGCATAAATATCCAGGGCCGTCACAGTTGGTATCAGAGCAATGTCCAGTTAGAATATAAAAAGACTTTGAAAGTACAATGTCCCAATTTATGGATTAATGTCCACTGCTGGTAGTAAGTCTGTGGTTTTGTGTTGGTTAAGATAGTATTTATCTGAGTTTTTCTTCTATAAAACGTGTTTTTGTGTTGAGAAATTTAGTTGTTAGCAGTTATTGAAAGCTGATGTGATTAGAGGTGGTATAATCTATGTGATTATACCAACGTGCTGGTTTATGTTAGATCAGTTTGGTTGTTAAAGATTCGCAGTTAAAGGAATTGAGGAGATTAACAAGTTTGGATATGGAATTCAGTAAGTAAGTTATAATAAGATATAGGGTTAGCAGAGATAGGTATATGGTAACAAGGTGATGAGGATCAGGTCAGTGTGTGTGTTAGAAGTGATTAAATGTGCAAAATATAGTTGAGAACCTCAGCAGAGGTGAGATCTGAGTCAGATGATACCAGGAAACAGTATAAATGATAATGTGATTAGTGCCATGAGGAACTTGGCATTGATAATTACTAAATTTTTAGCGTTAAATTTCGTACATAGAGTTGATTTTAGACATCAATTGTCCATGAATAATGTGCACATTGACTTTAATTTTCATTTCATCCATGAAAAATCTTTTGAACATATTAGTTAATAATGGGTTAAACTACACATGTTAGATTTTCATGTAAATCATTTCTTCCATGTTAACTAATTAGGTTCATTTTAAAAATTAAAAGATATTTGTAAATAAATATTGTATATAAATAAATCTTGTTAAAATACTAATTTTGTAAATATTTTTTTAGTTTGAATTTGTAAATAAATAAATAAATAGTTTCACACCCAATCCCAATAAATAAATACTTTTAATCTCATCATACCCAATCCATAATGCCACATACCCCTCATAAGATAATTATACCACATAACCCACCCTACCCCCATCAAATAAATAAATAAATAAAAACAATTTTTAAATATTCCCACCATATCCACACACTCCAATTAAAATATTTCTTTTCCTCTCCACCAAGTGGACGAAGGAGTACTGTTGGAAGCAGCCAGAAGTAGGGCGATTTGGGTTCTTCCTGGAGGTGGCTGTGGGATGTGCGCAGCAGCAGATCTGAAGATGTGATGAATGGCTTTGGCTGGTCTGCTGGTGTGTGGGAGAGCCGGACCCGGAAGCGGCTGGGTTCTGGCGGATCTGCAGCTGAGGTGGTGTGCGCCTAGGCTGGGCATGGCGATGGCTGCTGATGGTTGGGTAGAGCGGATGCTGGTGTGTGGCTGGGCCTGCTGGGTGGAGATGGTGCAAGGCGGCTGGCGAGTGTGGCCGGGTCGGGTGCGCGGCGACGCAGGGAAGCTGATGCTGGTCCCCTGCGCAGTGCGATGCAAACCAGATTTGGGCGGGAAAGGAAATGGAAGCAACTGGCGTGGCGATCCCAATGGAAGCTGTGCACTGGCTAGGAGGTGCAGATCCAGATCGTGCAGAGGCAGCCAGGGAGCCTATAAAAGGACCCCAAGGTCCTCTTCTCCGGGGGTTCGGAAGGAGGAAATTTTAGGAAATTTTTAGCTTCATCATTTTTCCAGTTCTTCTTGTATTTTCGGTTTTAGCAGAGCATGGGGTTCGGAGTTTAGAATTTTTTTGCTTTGCCATTTCCTTCCTGTATTTTCTTTTCAGCAGGGAGAGGAGGGAGATGGGCTTCGCCAGTTGAGACGTTTGGGGGTTTTTAGTTCTGTTCTTAGCCATTTCCTTTCTTCGCCAGTGAGATTTGAGAGCAATTTATTTCTGTATCCTTCTTTTCTGCAGAGGAGAGGGAGATTAGTTTGGAAATTTTTCCTTGCCATTTCTTCTGTAATTCTTCTTTCTGTATGCAGAGCAGAGGGCTCTCCAGTTGGAGTTCTGAGGAATATTTAGTTTTCTGCTTTTGTTCTTCTAGAGATTCGAATGTAGAAGCTTTAGAATTAGATATTTTAGCTCTTTCTATTCTGTAAAGCTTCAGATTATGGGAAGGTTGGTTAGTTCGATTAATTTGGGATTTTAGCTTCTTCCTGTTCTTCCGAAGTTGAGAGTAGTGAGATGTTTGAGATATTTTGTTTCTGCAATTTTTGTTCTGTATTCTTCCTTTCAGCAAAGTAGAGGGATGGTTGTTCAGCTATTGGGGGAAATTTTCTTCCATTTTCTCTTGTGTTTAGAGGAATCTGATCCAGTGGTGTTGTTTACATTTAGTTTCCATTTCGTCCATACTTAGAATAATTCAACCCAGTGATGTTTAATGCTTGTTCTTCTGAATTTTCCTTCTTTTGTTCTTCTTCTATAAAGGGTTTGCCATTTTCCTGAAAATTTTTTTGGTTCAGCATCTGGTTATGTTGAGATTTGTGGAGGATTTGGGCTGCTGTGGAGGATCCAGTGGTGTTTACTGCTTTCCAGTTTCTAATTTCTTCTGTGTTTAGATTTCAATTCATTGTTAATTTTTTCTATTATTTCTTCTGCGTTTAGTAAGAATGAGCCAGAGACATTTATTTCCTAATTCTTCTGTGTAACCATGTTGTGTGTGTGTTAAAGAGTTAGATCCAGTTGTTCTGCATCTTTTCTGGTTCGGGATGCTTAGGGGATTTGGGGAATTCCAATTTCAGATCGTTGTGCTACTGGGAAGAGATTTGAGCATTTGAGGGATTTGATCGGTGTTGTTTACATATTCACTTTTAATGCATTGTCATTAGAGATTTCAAGTCAAAGTAGTTTAATTCAAATTCTATTCGGCCTCTCCGTGGATATGACATGTTCTCACCACTGTATGAGTTCATCTTTACAATGTTATTTTTGTGAGACAGTTTAGAGAAAGTGTGCATATTGACTTGTGCGAGGAACTCTGGACAACGAAATGCACAGTCAAGAATGTCGCGCGTTCAGGCATGATTAAGTAAAGCATATCAGTTTTAGAAGAGGTACTGGTACATAGAAGAGCAGTGATTTGTAGCAGATAGATTAAGTGTGCCTGAGATAAAAAATTTGAGAAAAAGTTTTGTTATGAATAATGATGGTAATAGGAAGTGTGATATGAACAGTGTATAAATAAGTATAGAAAGGATCAGTTGAACAAAGAGAGAGAAAAGAAGAATCAGTGTGCAATGTGATTTTCTGGAAATTGCACAAGAGAAATATTTAGTTGATGAATGGTAGGTTATGAGGAATTCTTCGGAGAAAGTTAGTGAAGATTGTTGTGCTAAAGATAAAAGCAGTGAAAATTAGTAACTATGAGCAGATTAAAGTTAAGTATATTGGAATGAGTTCAAGGCAAATGAAATAGATTGGAAAGAAGTGCATTAATGGAGAAGCAGTTAAGAAATATTGAGTTGAGAGAAATGTTTTAGGACATTCATCATCTTAATTGTCATTTTAATTGTCATCTCTTTTCTTGCATTGAAGAGTGCGGGGGAAAGGTAAGATTTCTCTCTCTCATTTCATGCATTAGACTTATCATTAGAAAATCTCTTCTTTGAACTTGATTGTTGCACTTCACATTTGAAAATGGGACTGCTTAAGGGCTTCACCCATTAGAAAAAAGATAAGATGAGGGATTTCATCACCCTTTCCTTTGCCCAAAAATCACAAAAAAAATTCACATTCTCGCATTGTCCTAAACTTTCAATAAAACTAGTAGACTTGGCCCTATGGTTCATAATTAGATTTATTCTTTCTTAAAATTCAAACTTCTCTTTAAGTCTGGTGTCTAGGATTAGAGGTTAAAAAGCTTACGCTTAAGTGAGTTAGAGGTTACTCTCCACCTCTTACCTGGCCGGTACAAGAAGAGTTAGGATTGGACTTAAGCAAGCATAAATCTGATTTTGAGATAAATAACATAAGTCCAAGGAACACTTAGTGTCTAAGTTAATTTGTTTTGAAAGTGTTTGTTTGTTTGTGTTTGTTTAAAAATTCATCAAAAATCAATAAAAATCTTAAAAATTCAAAAATCATAAATAGAGGGTTTTTCCACTGTGTATGCTTGGTAGACGATCTTTGAACTTAGATTTGGCTCAACCTATAGACGAGATTGAAAGATTCTTTCATAGGATGGCCAACCAAAACCAGAACCAAGTTGTTAGAAATGTAGAAGAGGCTGTACCCAGACAAATGAAGGAATACTTCATTCCTTCTTACTATCAACCTGCCACTTGCATTAGGCCGGAAATTCCGGCAAATCATTTTGAGATCAAACCTGGAACCATTCAGATGTTGCCATCCTTTTATGGCAATCCCAATGAAGATCCTTATAGGCATATAGATGAGTTCATAGAGATCTGTTCCACTGTAAGGATCCAAAACTTCACTGAAAATGCTTTAAGGTTGACCCTATTTCCATTCTCCTTAAAAGACAAGGCTAAACATTGGTTGGGAACCATAGGGAGAACTATCACAACATGGCCAGAAATGCAGCAAGAATTTTTAAAGAAATTTTACCCGATTGGCCGAACAAATACAATGAGGAGAGCAATAACTGGATTCTCCCAACACCCGGGAGAATTAATGCACGAATCATGGGAGAGATTGAAGGAGTTGCTTAGAAAATGCCCCCATCATGGTCTGTCGAGGTGGAAAATTGTTCGAGCTTTTTATGAAGGACTGACTGAATCAAATAGGCAAATGGTTGATGCTTTGTGTGGAGGAGCATTCATGACTAAGAGCGAGGATGAGGCATATAATCTGTTTGAGACATTGAGTGAGAACTCTATCAATCATGCCTCACTCTACTCTTATGAGAGAGCGTTAGGACCTGTAAAGAAGGCAGGGATGTATGAAGTAAGAGGAAGAGGGGAACCAGACTCTAGGGTAGAAGATCTGATAGCTAAACTTGACCAAAGATTGGAACAGAAGTTGGAACAAAAATTCGATCAATTATTATCTTTGACTGGGCAAACCACACCCAAAATTTCTAAACAACCTGAAACTTGTGCTATGTGTGCTAGCCCAGCTCATCCAACCAGTGCTTGTCCCACTACTGCCCAATTGCCTCCTTTCATTCAAGAACAAGTTCAAGCTGCCCAAGGTTTCTACAAACCCTCCTATGATCCATACTCTAACACATACAACCCTGGTTGGAGGAACCATCCGAACTTTTCTTGGAAAAATCAATCTGAACAAGTTTCCCAACCTACCTTCAAGCAATCCATGTACGGTCAATCCTATCCCAATCAAAATTCAGGATTTGGCCAATCTTCTAACTCAAAACCTCCACAATTCCAAGGAAGTCAAAATTCCAATCAATTTGCTCATACAAATTTCCAACAACCTTCATATCAACCACCACCTCCTCAACCTAATTGGGATGATAAAATGAACCAACTCCAAAACATGATGGTGACTCTATGCCAAACTGTACAAGAACAACAAAATCAATATCAAACTCAAAACCAGAATTTTCAACAAAATTTGGCAAGGATAGAGTCTCAAATTGCTGATGTATGTCAAAGGAGGGAAGCAGGGCAATTGCCAAGTCAAGCTGTAGCAAACCCAAGAAACAACCCTCCTGGATTTTACCAAAACCAGCAATACCATCAGGCCCAGGGGTACAGACCACCACCTGCTAGACAAAATGCCCCTCCACCACAAAACCAACAACAAGCTTTTGTCCAGAACATTCCAGCACCACAAATTCAGAATCAACATTTACAACAGGATCATCCTCCTACCCAAGCTAGGGGCCCCCAAGTGGAAGATGTCAAAACTGTGTCAACTTTAAGAAGTGGAAAAATCTTGATAAATCCTCACCCACACATGTAACCATTGAATGAGGATAAAGAAAATGAAATTGAAGAGGAAATTGAAGAGAATGTTGAAAAAGAAAAATCCAAGGGAAAAAAGAAAATTACAGAAGAATCCCTAGACAAAGTCAAAATGAATGAAGACCCAAACTGTTACATTCCAAGAGTACCTTTTTCTGAAGCTTTAAAGCCAAAACCCAAAAACAAACAAACTGATAATGAAGAACTCTTGGAACTCTTTAAGCAAGTTCATGTCAACATTCCTCTCCTTGATGCCATTAAGCATGTGCCTTCTTATGCCAAATTCTTAAAAGAAATGTGCACTCCAAAACGTGAAATGAGAAATAAAACTGAAACAATCATTCTTCCAGAAACTGTGAGTGATATTATCTTAAATCAACTCCCTAAAAAACTCAAAGATCCAGGCACTCCACTAATTCCTTGCACCATCGGTGGAGTCACTTTTGAAAGCAGTCTTTTGGATTTGGGAGCCAGTGTCAATCTCCTACCTTCTGCCATTTTTGAGAAATTCAAGTTAGGAGAGTTGAAACCCACTTATGTTGTCCTTCAACTAGCCGATCGTTCTGTCAACACTCCTAAGGGCTTAGTTGAGGACGTGATTGTAAAAATCAATGATTGTTACTTCCCTGCCGATTTTATCATTCTGGACATGAACACTCCCCAAGATTTAACTCAGTCCACCATTATCCTTGGTAGACCTTTTTTGGCCACAGCTAGAGCCAATATTGATTGTGCCACCGGGATGATGGATATATCATTTGGGGATGAGCGGGTTAGTATCAATATTTTTAAGGCATCTAGGCATCATAATCAAGGAGAGAGTTGTCTAGTGGTAGACTCCTTGGAAGAATCTTGTGAGGAAAAAGCAGTAGACCAACCCTGTGCTCTAGGGTTTAAGGGAGAGAATAATCCAAAGCCAAAGACAAAGCATTCCATGCCAAACACATTCATAGAAAATTTTTTCAAGTGCATGATAAGGTCTGGCTATTCAATTCTAGGCTTCGTGGAAAATTGAAGTCCCGATGGGATGGTCCTTACACTGTTGTCAAAGCTTGTGACAATAGTGCTGTCATTATTCTTGACCCTAAAACTGGACAATCATTCAATGTTAATGGGCAGAGGTTAAAACATTTCTTTGAAAACCCATCTTCTTTGAAAACGGATTCTACCAAGCTAGCTGAGCCAAACGAAGCCTAATGGCGTCCGGCTGAAGACGGTAAACTTAGCGCTTCTTGGGAGGCAACCCAAGTGTACAGATTTTCTTTACCAGGTAATTCTCTGTCTTACTTTCTTTTCCTGTGAATAAGTAGGGGGAGAGGTAGAATAAGCATGCATTCATAGTCCTCATCCCAACCATTGCTTCATTTCTTTTTCTTGAGCTTGTACATATGCAAATAAAAATTTCACAATGTTTCATCTTTGAATAAAAATGTGTGGCATTGCGCTACCCAGACTATGTGTCTGATCTTTAACCATTAAAATTTTGTAGTTTTCACATTCCCTTGCAAAAATCCATGTTAGATAGCCTCTAGTAAAGGATTACATGTACTTCTTGTCTACCTTATGTAAGGATTTATGGCAAGAAATTTTCATACACACACTACACAGCCACTGAGACTACCTAAACCCGAATGTAGCAAGTTTGTCAATGCTAGTAGGAGAGAGGTGGTTGGTTTTATCCCTTCCCCTGAAGTGAATTGTGAAGGAAGTGAAGGTATGTGATCAAGGAACCTGACAGTCCATCCTTCCTTTAAGACGAAAAGAAAAGAAAAGCAAAAAGCAAAAGCAAAATAAAAATATATCCATGAAAAATGCCCCGGATTGAGTAAAGTTGGACTCGCTACTCTTGAAAAGTGATGGGTTGTGCAGCATTATGGATGAAAAAGAAAGAAAGAAATTCTGAGTGCACAAAGTGCAAATAAAGGGGCAAAGTCCTCAACTCAGAGAAATAATCCTCAAGGAAGATGGGCAGAATGGAACTGAGAGAAACAACTCAATCTAACTGAACAAGGATCTTATTCCACAATTCTTTTCTTCTCCCTCAAATTAATCTAATCTCAAATACTAGCCGAGACATAGGAGCTCCAGGAGGGCTGATGTGAACTCTTAAGTGAGCTACCATTTGTGCACTAATTTCTTGCCATAAGCCCTTACAATTAGGAAAGACATACCTTTACATGAACCTTTTACATGATGGTTGTTTATCATGAGACTTTACGTCTTCTAGTCCTACATTTGAAGTAAATTTTATTGCTAAGGGACTAGCAATGTTCAAGTAGGGGGGAGTGATAATTACTAAATTTTTAGCGTTAAATTTCATACATAGAGTTGATTTTAGACATCAATTGTCCATGAATAATGTGCAAATTGACTTAATTTTCATTTCATCCATGAAAAATATTTTGAACATATTAGTTAATAATGGGTTAAACTACACATGTTAGATTTTCATGTAAATCATTTCTTCCATGTTAACTAATTAGGTTCATTTTAAAAATTAAAAGATATTTGTAAATAAATATTGTATATAAATAAATGTTGTTAAAATACTAATTTTGTAAATATTTTTTTAGTTTGAATTTGTAAATAAATAGTTTCACACTCAATCCCAATAAATAAATACTTTTAATCTCATCATACCCAATCCATAATGCCACATACCCCTCATAAGATAATCATACCACATAACCCACCCCACCCCCATCAAATAAATAAATAAATAAAAACAATTTTTAAATATTCCCACCATATCCACACACTCCAATTAAAATATTTCTTTTCCTCTTCACCAGGTGGACGAAGGAGTACTGTTGGAAGCAGCCAGAAGCAGGGCGATTTGGGTTCTTCCTAGAGGTGGCTGTGGGATGTGCGCAGCAGCAGATCTAAAGATGTGATGAATGGCTTTGGCTGGTCTGCTGGTGTGTGGGAGAGCCGGACCCGGAAGCGGCTGGGTTCTGGCGGATCTGCAGCTGAGGTGGTGTGCGCCTGGGCTGGGCATGGCGATGGCTGCTGATGGTTGGGTAGAGCGGATGCTGGTGTGTGGCTGGGCCTGCTGGGCGGAGATGGTGCAAGGCGGCTGGTGAGTGTGGCCGGGTCGGGTGCGCGGCGACACAGGGAAGCTGATGCTGGTCCCCTGCGCAGTGCGATGCAGACCAGATTTGGGCGGGAAAGGAAATGGAAGCAACTGGTGTGGTGATCCCAGTGGAAGGTGTGCACTGGCTAGGAGGTGCAGATCCGGATCGTGCAGAGGCAGCCAGGGAGCCTATAAAAGGACCCCAAGGTCCTCTTCTCTGGGGGTTCGGAAGGAGGAAATTTTTAGCTTCATCATTTTTCCAGTTCTTCTTGTATTTTCGATTTTAGCAGAGCATGGGGTTCGGAGTTTAGAATTTTTTTGCTTTGCCATTTCCTTCCTGTATTTTCTTTTCAGCAGGAGAGGAGGGAGATGGGCTTCGCCAGTTGAGATGTTTGGGGGTTTTTAGTTCTGTTCTTAGCCATTTCCTTTCTTCGCCAGTGAGATTTGAGAGCAATTTATTTCTGTATCCTTCTTTTCTGCAGAGGAGAGGGAGATTAGTTTGGAAATTTTTCCTTGCCATTTCTTCTGTAATTCTTCTTTCTATATGCAGAGCAGGGGGCTCTCCAGTTGGAGTTCTGAGGAATATTTAGTTTTCTGCTTTTGTTCTTCCAGAGATTCGAATGTAGAAGCTTTAGAATTAGATATTTTAGCTCTTTCTATTCTGTAAAGCTTCAGATTATGGGAAGGTTGGTTAGTTCGATTAATTTGGATTTTAGCTTCTTCCTGTTCTTCTGGAGTTGAGAGTAGTGAGATGTTTGAGATATTTTGTTTCTGCCATTTTTATTCTGTATTCTTCCTTTCAGCAAAGCAGAGGGATGGTTGTTCAGCTATTGGGGGAAATTTTCTTCCATTTTCTCTTGTGTTTAGAGGAATCCGATCCAGTGGTGTTGTTTACATTTAGTTTCCATTTCGTCCATACTTAGAATAATTCAACCCAGTGATGTTTAATGCTTGTTCTTCTGAATTTTCCTTCTTCTGTTCTTCTGCTGTAAAGGGTTTGCCATTTTCCTGAAAATTTTTCTGGTTCAGCATCTGGTTATGTTGAGATTTGTGGAGGATTTGGGCTGCTGTGGAGGATCCAGTGGTGTTTACTGCTTTCTAGTTTCTAATTTCTTCTGTGTTTAGATTTCAATTCATTGTTAATTTTTTCTATTATTTCTTCTGCGTTTAGTAAGAACGAGCCAGAGACATTTATTTCCTAATTCTTCTGTGTAACCATGTTGTGTGTGTGTTAAAGAGTTAGATCCAGTTGTTCTGCATCTTTTCTGGTTCGGGATGTTTAGGGGATTTGGGGAATTCCAATTTCAGATCGTTGTGCTACTGGGAAGAGATTTGAGCATTTGAGGGATTTGATCGGTGTTGTTTACATATTCACTTTTAATGCATTGTCATTAGAGATTTCAAGTCAAAGTAGTTTAATTCAAATTCTATTCGGCCTCTCCGTGGATATGACATGTTCTCACCACTGTATGAGTTCATCTTTACAATGTTATTTTTGTGAGACAGTTTAGAGAAAGTGCGCATATTGACTTGTGCGAGGAACTCTGGACAACGAAATGCACAGTCAAGAATGTCGCGCGTTCAGGCATGATTAAGTAAAGCATATCAGTTTTAGAAGAGGTACCGGTACATAGAAGAGCAGTGATTTGTGGCAGATAGATTAAGTGTGCCTGAGATAAAAAATTTGAGAAAAAGTTTTGTTATGAATAATGATGGTAATAGGAAGTGTGATATGAACAGTGTATAAATAAGTATAGAAAGGATCAGTTGAACAAAGAGAGAGAAAAGAAGAATCAGTGTGCAATGTGATTTTCTGGAAATTGCACAAGAGAAATATTTAGTTGATGAATGGTAGGTTATGAGGAATTCTTCAGAGAAAGTTAGTGAAGATTGCTGTGCTAAAGATAAGAACAGTGAAAATTAGTAACTATGAGCAGATTAAAGTTAAGTATATTGGAATGAGTTCAAGGCAAATGAAATAGATTGGAAAGAAGTGCATTAATGGAGAAGCAGTTAAGAAATATTGAGTTGAGAGAAATAGCAAGGCAGATTGTGATATTTATGTTATTTGATAAAAGAGCACTTAATGGAATAAGGGAAGCAAACAGAGTAAATTGATATATTTAAAAAAATTGGTATTCAAATTTGAGTTTTTGCTGTATTTTAAAGAAGGATGATTAGACACTAGAAAGATTTATAGTATGAACGGTACAGCAAGATTAGCCAAGCAGCAGAATAAAAAGAGGAGTATTTTGCGAAAAAATATGTTATGATTAGAATGATTGGCAGTTTAGATAACAAAAAAAAAGAAATATGGATTAGAGAAAAGAAGAATTTAGCAAATGATGAAGTGAATAAAATTAGATGAGTCAGGAAATGTCAGTTAGAGTTTGCATATCGGTGCAAAGAAATGATTCAATAGAGCAAAAATGGACTGTTATTAAGATATTCTAGAGTTTGATGTAGGAGCAGGAACAGACTAATTAAAGAATATTTGGAAAGATTATGCAACAAAATTATGAGATTAGCCAGAGAATGTCAGTAAAGCAAGAAAGGTATATGAAGAGTACAGTATGTCAATAATGGTTTAGCAGATCAGAAATTGCAGTGATATCTTCAGCCCGGATTAATTGAATAAAATGATTTGAGAAACAGTTAAAGTTAGAAATGAATACAGTTGAAGCCAGAGAAAGTAATTGAAAGTAATAATGAGAATAGAAATTGTGGAATATTTTGTAAAAGTGTTCAATGTGATTAGAGTGGCGCAGCGGAAGTGTAGTGGGACCGCAACTTATAGGTCAGACAGTTAAGTATGTGAATGCAGATAAAGCAAAATAATGGTTAGCAATGACAAGTGAGTAATGGAATGCATTAAGAGATTCGAGAATTTAAGCAACGTTTAGCACGAAAGAACATCCAAAGGTAGTGGAATAAAATGAAAGGATTTGAGCAGAAAGAAATGGCCCAGAAAGAAATGTTGCAAACACAGCTCAGAAAATGTGAAAGTAGGTTCGGTCCAAGGAGATAAAGCGCCATTGGCAAGGTAGAATCGCCTACAATTGAAAGGTAAGGAAAGGTAATGGAATCGACAGAACAGAATAATTGTGAAATGAATTGAAAGAAAAGAAAAGAGCAAAGTAAGGATAGAAATGGACAGATGAATCAATTAGCGCAGATGAATTGAAAAGCTGATGCAGAGAAAGTGTATCCTACTTGTTCTGTATATGATTTTATTTCTTTTTAGGTGATAATCTGGTTTGTTGTGATTTGTTTTATATGCCGAGGACGACATTTCTTTTTAGGTGATAATAATGTAACGTCGCGCATTTTTTGGATCCTCGTGGATCCAGGTTTAGTGGGTTTGGTGGCCAATGTGTGGCCTATTAGTACGTGTTTCAGGTATTGCGCGTGTTGTGAGGCTTGGTGGGCCGCCAGGTTTGGCCCAAAGCGCTCACAGGTTTTCTGCCTGTGAACGCGACAGGGGTATGTGTCGCGTTTTGAACGGGACAGCCCTGGTGGTCGCGTTCCTGTTGCCGCCGTTGAGCGTCGATGTCTGCATGCGCGCCAGGTGTCGTGCGCTGGGTGGCCTGCTGACGTCATGAGTGTGAAGGCGACGGCCTCCCACGTCGCGTTCAGGTCGCGACATAGGGCTACGTCGCGTTCTTAACCACTGTGTTTTTAAGAACCCCGGCCGAACAGAGCTTCCACAGGCTCTGCTCGACCAGGGGGAGTTGCTGCGGGGTTTCTCCGGGCGGCTCGAGGTGCAGGAGGTGCGTGGGGCGTGTTCTCGCCGCGAGGACGTTGTGCAAAGAGGGGGAAACGCCTAGAGTTCGTGTTCTTCGCGAAGGTAGGGAGAACCCACCTTGTTTTGATGTTTGGATCGTGTGTATGGTGTGGTTGATGTGTTTTCCAGTTTATAAATCATAGATACCATGCTAGGGTATCCATTAAAGCATGTAAAATGTGAATTAATCATGTTTTGAATGGACTGGAGTGGTAATCCGTGGAGTTCCTCCCAGATTAGGGATTGCGCATGTGAAGGCGACAGCCCTGGGCGTCGCGTTGTTAACGCGACAGCTCGATGCGTCACGTTCTGATCTTGAACACGCCATATCGAAGGGTCACGTCCTGATGGTGACTAAGGACCCTGTCGCGACAAGGTAGCGACAGGTGTATCCGTCGCATTAAGGTTTGTGAACACGGCATGTCGAGGCGTCGCCTTCTGAAGGAGACACATCCCCTTGTTGCGACCTCAGCTGAGAGGTTGAGTTATGCATGTTTTCTGTATTTTGATTATTTGGTTAGTGGTATTTGTTGTGCATGGCAATGACAGGTGGAGTCAGTGCACTTGTTATGCTCGTGGAGCGTATTGCTCATGAACTGGGCATATAATACGTGGTTAATATGTTATATACGTAATCGGCTTGGTGTTTACATAATATGTGCGGTGCGTTGGCACCCGTAGCGCTCTTGGAGCGTGCTGTCCATGTGTTGGACATGTTGTTTATGTGAATGACGTGTGGTGCACCTGGCTGGTGTATTATACACGTACTACTCACATGGTTTGAATGTCGTACTTGTGATTTGTGTGTGCATGGCACATCGTACGTTATCGTGTTTATTATATATTAATTATTATGGTTAATTCGTGATATTGTGGCGATGAGGTTCATGTCTGAACCTAGCCTCGATCCTCTAGGATCTTTTGTAGATTATTCTGGATGGATGATTAGTAAAGTGTAAGTATGTTTATTATGTGATTATCGTGGTGTTATTATTAATATGGTTATATGTGTTATGGTGTAGGTTAGCTTGTGAGTCACGTGTGACCAGAACAAGCTATTCCTCACATATGTACCGTGGTTTGTAATAAAGATGGAACATGTAAGTGTCGTGATTTGTGCTAGCCGAGTGTGGTGGTCCGGCGCCTATTCTGGAATGTCTCTCTAGTCGGGTACCCCAGGTTCTTTGTAAGCCAGGCACGTGTGTTTGTTGTGTTCGGGGTTTGTCCCGGTACAGTGTGGTACCGTCGAGGTCTGTGTCGTCTTCCTGGACACCCTCACTCCTATGTTTGAGTTGTACGTCCGGCTGAGGCAAAGACGACAGTAGGGCAGCGGCTTGTGTTTGTGGGTGTGCAGTCGCTTGTAGCGTGCTCGTAGTTGGGGGTACGGACACCAGTAGTCGACACTTGACCCCAGCTAGTCCTGTTTTCCAGTGCCTCACTTTAGGGTGCTCCGGCCAGAGACCCTAGAGGTGCCAGGCATAGACCTGCAGTTGTGTGTCTGCAGGTGTGGTGTTGGTTGGTCTCCACAGTTGTTTGACTTGTTCTCGTGGAGCGGCAGTTGGACCTTTCGTCCGTGACTGCGAGACTGAGAGGTTGTTCTTGTGTTGTGTTGTCCGGGTTGGATACTGGCCTGATCAGCCAGTAGTTCGTTCCCGTGTGGTCGCGTCGTTCCTTTCTGACTCGTGCTTTGCCACTGGCTGTGGTTTGTGAGTTTGTGACTCATAGTCGAGGTTTGACCCGTTCGAGGTATGCCCTGGTGTTGGCACAATTGTGACTGCAGTTGTG
The DNA here is from genome assembly GCA_014218235.1 of Colocasia esculenta. NCBI lineage: Eukaryota > Viridiplantae > Streptophyta > Magnoliopsida > Alismatales > Araceae > Colocasia > Colocasia esculenta. The sequence continues at coordinate 22,742,801 of CM024761.1, read as the reverse complement.
GCTTGTGGTGTGCCCGAGTGGTGGCACAGTTTTGGTTATGGTTGGTGAGTGTTGACTAACCAAATGTGGTTTAGCTCGCTATGGTGTGCCCTGTTACAGTACTGGTTTACTTACGGTTTCTGTTTGGTACCTTATGGTAATTGGTACCTATACCCTATGTGGGTAATGATTTGTGGTGGTACGTCGTATATCAGTCTTTTCTGGTATTGACATGGAACTGTGTTCTGGGGAGGTCGTGTGGTGTGACCTTCCACTCAATGTGCTTTACCCTTTTTCAGGTAAGCTTCCGTACATGGTTCTCGTGTGTGAAGGATTGGCCGTTGTAGCCAACCCTGCCATTCTGTGTGTGGCTTTCGACATATTATGGTTTGGGGTATAAAGGGCCAGTTTTTGGTTAGCAGTCCTGTTACCCACATACTTGTGACTCGCCTGTGAAGCTTATAGACTAGGCAATAATTTGCTTGTGCGACTTATAACTTAAATGATTGGATGTGATTATGGTTTGCCTGTGAGGCTTGAGGCCTAGGCGTTACTGTTGTTGAACGGACTAGTGGTGTGAAACTAGTCCTGTAGCTTCTTCTTACCTTCCAAGGTTATGTTTGATTAAGGAGTTTATATTTAATTGTAATTTAAATATAATTGTTGTAAGCATGAAATGGTTTGGCTGTTGGTGTTGCCAATGAGACCCTCTGGGGTTGAGGTGTCCATAGTTTGTTGTTGTTTTGGGTAGACCCTACTGAGCCTGTGACTTGTTGAGGCTCACTCCCCTACAGTTCTTTTCAGGGCTTGCCGTGTGTTTGGCTTGCAGTGGCGTTGCGTCAGACTCATACCACCAGCAGTAGTGTAGTAGTTAGTATTGTGTGAGCTCGTGCTCCCTCGGGGTATGCCCCAGGTAGTTGTACTTTTTAATTGGACATGTAATAATGTAATGGGACAATTGTAAATTGTTATATGCAGGTATGAGCACATGTACTTTCTTGTGTTTTATACTGTGTAGTTGTCTTTTATATTCCTACTGGACACTTGTGTGAGATATCCCTTCCGAGACTTCGGTCCGTTCGCAGGAGGCGGATCTGGATATGGAGCCTTAATGGGCATAAATATCCAGGGCCGTCACATGCACAACAAGGCACTTAGTTTGGATACCTAAAGGTTGTTTTTATGCATCTAACTATCAAGAACCCAAAAGGATTTGAGTACCTACTTCTGAATAAGTTGTTTGCAGGATAGTCTTGGAGCATCAGGAACAAAGGATGCTCAAGGCATTGGTGACTGCTAGCTCTTCATCTAACGCATATCTGAAGAGGGAGTAGTCACTAGTTTATTTTTAAATTTTAGTATTACTTACAATGGTTTGCAAGTCTCTCTGATCAATGCAGGCAATAATTCTGAAGATTTGACAAATAACATATGAAAGGTCAAGACCAACAAACGCAAATACAACAGTAGCTGTCGACACACAATGAGCATCTGTCGATAGATGATGACCAGATTGATCAACAGATCAAAGGAACCATGAAGATCTGACTTGCCTCACATAAAGGGGGTGTCTCATGCTCAAAAGGAGCCTACTCTAAGGGGGAGTTATTCATTAATGTCAATCATTGTTGAACCCCTCACTGGTAAGAAATTTTCACAAAAAAGGGAGTAAATGAAATGGTAAGATCATTCCTTTTTGGTTAGTGACAAAAAGGGAGAGAATATGCATAGTATGCATTATCTATGAATTTTCTGTATTTTCTATGCCTTAAGTCCTTTTGTAAGAAAATTCTCATAAATTTTGTCAACACCAAAAATGGGAAGATTGTTGAACCACTCTTATATTTTACCCTTATATTTTGGTGATAACAAAATTTATGATTAATTAAATATTATTAAATATATTTAATATCATGTTTTCCTAATAAATATAAATTTATGGAACTATCGCTTTGTGTTTTGCACTAAAAAGATAAATCGATGTCTATTCAATATACATTGATTTCTGCTCACAGTGCCACATCGATTCCGCTTTCACATCGACTTCGTTAGTGAAACAACGATTTCACTCTCACAATGATTTCATAAGTGAAACATCGATTTTGCACTCATACCGATTTGTTAAGTGAAACAACGATTTGAACGTGTAACGATACGATAAGTTAAACAACGATTTGATCACTCAACGAGTTCATCTTATAACGATTTGATAAGTGAGTACAATGATTTCGGTTTCACATCGATTTCGGTCTCATAACGATTTCGTAAATATAACAACGATTTTGGTCTCATATCGATTTCATAAGTGAAACAACGATTTGACTCTTATAACGATTCGATAAGAGAAAACAACGATTTGATTGTTGTAACGATTCGATAAGTGAAAACAACGATTTGCTCATACATCGATTTGCCCTTACTTAAAGAACGACTTGAGCACAACATAGATTTCAACTTAAAACATTGATTTCCTTTATACTCTGATGTTTCAAATGCTTTGGCGCCTAATGAAAAGTCAAATATATTTCTGTTACGTAATCTTCTATCTTTCTGACAGAAGATCTTTTTATCTCATAGGATCTCTTCTCTCCTGTCAGTCAAAAAGGGCTTACCTACCACTTCTGGGTGACAGCAGGAAACATAGAGGTATGAGCTTTCTGATAGAAACACTGTTTTATCTAAACACTTTCTTCAATACTTGCAGACCTTGAAGATCACCAAGTGGCTGACAGTCTGAAGAAGAAAAAGAATAGAAAGATCAGCAACGACTAGAAGAGTTCCAACAGATCTCTTCAATGGATCTATTCAAAGCCTCTCATATAAAATATGAAGCAAGGTTGAAGAAGAAAAGAGAGCTTTCCTGAAGATCTTTGAAGGAGTGTACATCTTGTGAGGAACCTCAACTCCACATACACTCAAAGAAAGAGAGGAGTTCGAGCCAAATCAAGAGAAGCTTTTCACAGCAGGAGTTTCAAAGCTTTCAAGCCTTCCTCTCTTCACTCTCTCACTGTGGTCATTGTAAATCTGAGGGGAGAGTCTGTGGCTGAGAGCTAGAGTTCTTAGTTTTCATCTTGTAATAGCTCTTGGTCTGTTCTTTCTTTTCTAAAGAAAGATTTTTGTTCAGCTGTAGGACTGTATACAGTGAGTCTCTTCCTGCGTAAAGAGTTGGCCAGTGTAGTTGTTGGCATTTTCTGTCCAACTGAGGGATTGTACTCAGTGTAGAACCTAGTTGGGGGTTTATGTCTAACAGAACCGCACTGGGGTTTGTTCCAGGAGGTTGGCTTCTTAACCTGTAAAAGAAGTGGGCTGCCTTCTTGCTCGGGAAAGAGAATAAGACCAGCTAGGGTGCTGGGTGTTGTATTGTCCTTGAGGGGGACTGTACCCTTGGTTAGTAAAATCCCAAGAGGTTGCTTGGGGACTGGACGTAGGACTTCCATGTGGGAAGGGCCGAACCAGGATAAATTCCTTGTGTTCTTTATGTGATTGTTTATTTGCTTCCGCACTGTTACTCTCTATCACACTCAAATAACCAAACTTTCAAGTGATAATTTTATGTGTTTAAGTTTGTATTTCAGATTGCAGATTTCAGAAAATCCTATTCACCCCCCCCCCCCCCCTCTAGGTTAGCTTGCTGCCGTACCAAAAGGGCCAACACTACTTACCAAAATTTTTCGACATTTTGAAGTTGATCTGGAAGGGGAACTTTTGAAGAAAATGGGGCAGCCCATCCGAACTAGGAACTTAAAGAAAAGTGGTTTTTCTCTGTCAGCAAATGTTTGGTCAAAAACTTCCATGGCTGATGGAGAAGCCATCATAGGAGATACCTCTACTACTGATGCTTCATCTGTTCAAGAAGCTGAGACTGTAGTTAGGGATGATGGACCTATTGTATCCACATTGTCTGAATGGAGAATTGAAGATATTACTCCTGAACACATTGAGCTCCTTGGGCAATTAACTAAAAGTGTTGTACCTACACCTACATTTGAAACTCCTGTTATACAGGAAACTTTTGCCAGTCCTTTTGAGAAAGTTGCTCATACTGAGGGGGAGCATGTAGAAATCCCTGTTATGAATCACTTAGTGCTCCAGTTGAAGAAGAGCATGAAGAAGTTGTTCCAGATGGTATGCCTCAAGGCCAATCAGAAGAAGTTCATATGGAAGATGCTCCAGCTCAGGGGGAACCTACTACTGCTGTCTTTGAAGATCCCTTTCAAGAAGGTATAGTGGAAGATGCTTCTGATGATGATGATGATGTGAGGGTGCTTTTCGTTCAAACACTCCACAAAGAGTAATTAAAAAAAAGAAAAAAAATGAAGAAAAGTGCGAGAGTGCGTAGGTGCACGAGAATGGAAGTGTGATCGCCAGGTACACGAGGGTACCGAAGGAGTGAGTGAAAGGTGGAGCGTTACTTACCTTCACCCAAAGATCGCGGGAGTTAGATGCAGTGGGTTGACTATTACTCCAACCGGCCAGTAGGCAGAGAAGACTTCAGTTCGCGGTTACCTTGAAAAGAGAAAGACAAACAAACAACAAGTGAAGAAATGATTAGACTAGGTTGCGTAGTATCAAACTCCAAGAAATGTATGAAAAATACACTTGCATGGGCTTGAACACACCTTGTGGAGATGGTGTTAAACCCCTAAAAGATTGGGTGTGAAGGAAATGAAGTGTGTGTGTGAATGATGATTAGTGTGAAATGGATGAACTAAAAGATGAATTAAAGCAAAGAATGAAGGGAGAAAGAAGAGTTGGCGAAATGTGCCCACTGCAGGAGATGACTGAAGTGGAAGAAGCCTCCACAAGCTCTGATGGTCTTGAAAGGACGAAGACGATCTCCAATTAATGAAGACTGTAAGTGGCTTGGGGTGAAGGCTCTCCTCTTTAAAGCTCGAAATTAGAATCTCCAGTGCAGCATAATGCTTGGGATATGTGTAAAACAATGGTCTCGGGGGTCTTCTTATAGGGATAAATTTGGTAAATCGTGATGGACACAATGGTCACCTATTGAGGTTAATTACGACCGACCAAAGCGTCGTGTTTAACAAGATCCACTTACGCCGATTAAGCCTTTCCAAACACCGATTATAGCAAGTTTTAGAATCACGACGACATAGACCGACGCGTTTCAAACACTTCCAATATCGATTGATTCTTTCCAAATTTAATAAATGGAAATGGTGAATCGCGACAACATGGGTGGTCGCGTATTTGAAAGAATCGATCTCCTGATGGAAATCGATCTTCATATGGTGGAAGGTTAGAAACGTGAAGGATCATATGGACGCGATTCTAATTAGCAAGAAAATCTTTCCAAAAATAATTTTGAAATTTGTCATAATTCGAAATTGGAAACTCTTAAACGCGACGGCTTGGCTGGTCACAATTTCAAAACATGATAAGCACCAAAAAAGGAAGTGTAATACGCGACGATTTGACCCATCGCGGGTCAAACTCTTGAAACCGCAACCAATGTGTCCGTCGTGAATCAGTTGTGCACAAAGGACCCCTTCGAAACCCTAGAAAAATTCTTAAAAATCCTAAAAAAAATAGGAAAATCACTCAAGAGGTTAATTAAAGAGAACCACTTTGAGGCATTGTGGTATAGCATGAAATGTACTCAGTACACTGTCAAAATGGCGTGTCTACATATGATAATGCTCACCAGCATACATATTTTACAGCCATGCATGATGAGCTAGTTGTTGGTGCTGTAGGAAAAGAAAAGGTTGTAACTAGCAGTATTCCTAGGCTCACTAGAAGGGGTCATAATAAATCCAAGAAAATGAAGATATGTGTTCATCTAGACCCTGTTGTCGCTCGGTTGGATGCTCATGGAGAGCTATTTTATTCACTTGAGGCAGATTTGGCATCTGTTGTTTATAGTCAAAGCTCTCAAGCCAAAGCTATATGTGAAGTAAGATCTGAGCCCCAAGTTATGAAAAAATGATTTAGGTAGTTTAAAGAGCATGGTGACTGATCTCACACAATTTGTGAGACATCACTTAATTTATTCTACTTCTGCAGCACCCCCTTCAGCTCAAGCCACTCCAATTCTTGTATCTGAACCAGGGCCATCAGGGTCAGTTATATCAAAACCTGTAGTTGCTGTTGGGCAGTCAGACCAAGCAAATCAGACTGTGCAGGCAGAATTAGTTCCAGGGCCATCTGTATCTAAACCAGAGTCATCAGGGCCTACTGTACAGTTAGAACATGCAGCTCAGTCAGTGCCAGAAGAACCTGTTGCAGGGCCATCCATTCCTACAGAAGAGGTAACAAGGCCACCCGGGCCATCTGAGCAAGTAGAAGCAGTTTTTGAGCCATTAGGGCCTTCTGTACATATAGGGGACTCCAGGCCTTCTAAGCCTTCATCCTCAATTGATCCTCCTCCAGTCTTGCATACTCCTGCCCCTTCCTCCCCTACTGCTCCTTTCACTACTCCACCTGCTCCTGAACCCTCCAAGAAACCTCTTCCCAAACACATCTCCTCTCCTACTCCCTTCACTGATGAACCCTCAACATCATCTACTCCTTCTTCCTCTATTCCACCTTCTTCTGAGGCACCTCCAGACTCTACCTCTGGTCCCTCCTCAGTAGGACCATCTACTCAACACCCTCCATCTTCTTTCTCCTCTCTCCATTATCCTACTCCACCATCCTTCATCACTCTCATTCATGAGGGCGCTCGCTCCACTTGTCTTTTTGTCACGAACATTAAGGATGAATTTAAAGAGGCCATTCTCAAAACAGTTTTATCTGTTTCCTCTCATTACCACAGGAATGACTCTCAACCCTCTTCCAGTCCTGTTTCTAAGAAGAGGAAACTTTCTAAAGAACATGTTCCCCATAGTTCTTCAACCCTTTTCCCCCCTTTGTGGTACTCTCTCTCAGTAGTCCACAGAAGAAAATCCATATACACTGAATACCTTCAAAAATGTACTTTTGTTATAATTTTTGGCCTCCCTTATCTCAATCTGTCAGAATATCTCACTCTTACACTACAAGAAAATGTGCATTTAGAGACCGAAATTTTCAGTCTCTATTCGGTCCCTAATCGGTCACTGAATGAATCAGAGACCGAATAGTCACCGAATAGTGACCGAATGCGTTGGTCAAGATTTTCTGGTCACAAATCTGTGACCGATTAAATTCGGTCACTATTCAGTCACTATTTTGGGACCGAATAGTGACCGATTGTATTCAGTCACTATTAGTGACCGATTATGTTCAGTCACTATTCGGTCCCTAATGTTGGGACCGAACAGTGACCGAATTTAATCGGTCACTATTAGTGACCGATTGTATTCGGTCACTGTTCGGTCCCTAGCTTTGAGACCGAATAGTGACTGATCTATTCGGTCACTATCTGTGACCGACTAAGTTCGGTCACTGTTCGGTCCCAAACTTTGGGACCGAACAGTGACCGAATTTAATCGGTCACTAATAGTGACCGAATATAATCAGTCACTATTCGGTCTCAAAGCTAGGGACCGAACAGTGACCGAACTTAGTCGGTCACAGATAGTGACCGAATACAATCGGTCACTGTTTGGTCCCAAAATTAGAGACCGAATAGTGACTGGTTGTGTTCGGTCACTAATAGTGACCGATTAAATTCGGTCACTGTTCGGACCCTAACTTGGGACCGAACAGTGACTGGTTGTCTTCGGTCACTAATAGTGACCGAATAGAATCAGTCACTATTCGGTCCCAAAATAGTGACCGAATAGTGACTGAATTTAATCGGTCACTAATCGGTCTCTATTTTTTTAATATTTTTTTTAAAACTTATATATTTTTTAGAAAAATAACCTGTGTAAAATAAATAACTATCCACAACAATAACAATTCTACAAAAGAAAAATGTCTACAATGTAACAATAATAAAATATAGACAACCCACAACAATACTGAAATGTCCACAACAATAATAAAATATAGACAACCCACAACAATACTGAAATGTCCACAACAATTATAAAATTGTCCACAACATTAATAAATGTCCACAAGATAAAAATAATCAAAATGTCTACAACATACTAATAATAAAAATATCCACAACACAACAATATTAAAATGTCCACAATATTACAATAATAAAATGTCCACAACATCACAATAATAAAATGTCAACAACAATAATAAAAATGTCTACAACAATAATAATAATGAAATGAAAATCATGAATCATCGTCCTCGTGTTCATGCTCGTCCTCGTCTCCTCTCACACCTCCCGATGAAGGAACCTGCAATACATATAAAACAATAATAAGTTAAAATGAAATACTATCATAAGCAATAACTTATTTTAGAAGCATAAATTAAATACTATTATAACCAATAAATTATTTAAATTTATATATTTTTATTCACTCACTTTCGGTCAATATTTTAGTCACACTTAAGATGAATTTGAGCGTCGAGTTCAAACTGGGAGTCCGAATTGAACTCCGTCAGTTTCCACAAGTCACACTCATTGCCCCGACCGTGCTGGAACAAACCGGAGGCCAATCGGATGAGTATTTCTATTTTTGAGCCCACAAACCTAACTTTTTGAGTTTTAAACTAAACTAGCTTGTTTATTGTGACTTTGAGAGTCGAGCTCAAACTGGAAGTCTGAATTGAACTCCGTCAGTTTCCACAAGTCACACTCATTGCCCCGACCGTGCTGGAACAAACCGGAGGCCAATCGGATGAGTATTTCTATTTTTGGGCCCACAAACCTAACTTTTTCAGTTTTAAACTAAACTAACTTGTTTATTGTGACTTTGAGCGTGGAGCTCAAACCGGGAGTCCGAATTGAACTCCGTCAGTTTCCACAAGCCACACTCATTGCCCCGACCGTGCTGGAACAAGCCGGAGGCCAATCGGATGAGTATTTCTATTTTTGGGCCCACAAACCTAACTTTTTCAGTTTTAAACTAAACTAACTTGTTTATTGTGACTTTGAGCATCGAGCTCAAACCGGAAGTCCGAATTGAACTCCGTCAGTTTTCACAAGTCACACTCATCGCCCCGACCATGCTGGAACAAACTGGAGGCCAATCGGATGAGTATTTCTATTTTTGGGCCCACAAACCTAAGTTTCTCAGTTTTAAACTAAACTAACTTGTTTATTGTGACTTTGAGCGTCGAGCTCAAACCGGGAGTCCGAATTGAACTCCGTCAGTTTCCATAAGTCACACTCATCGTCCCGACCGTGCTGGAACAAACCGGAGGCCAATCGGATGAGTATTTCTATTTTTGGGCCCACAAACCTAAGTTTTTCATTTTTAAACTAAACTAACTTGTTTATTATGACTTTGAGCGTCAAGCTCAAACCGGGAGTCCGAACTGAACTCCGTCAGTTTCCACAAGTCATACTCATCGCCCCGATCGTGCTGGAACAAACCAGAGGCCAATCAGATGAGTATTTCTATTTTTGGGCCCACAAACCTAACTTTTTCAGTTTTAAACTAAACTAACTTGTTTATTGTAACTTTGAGCGTCGAGCTCAAACCGGGAGTCCGAATTGAACTCCGTCAGTTTCCATAAGTCACACTCATCGTCCCGACCGTGCTGGAACAAATCGGAGGCCAATCGGATGAGTATTTCTATTTTTGGGCCCACAAACCTAAGTTTTTCATTTTTAAACTAAACTAACTTGTTTATTATGACTTTGAGCGTCAAGCTCAAACCGGGAGTCCGAATTGAACTCCGTCAGTTTCCACAAGTCATACTCATCGCCCCGACCGTGCTGGAACAAACCGGAGGCCAATCAGATGAGTATTTCTATTTTTGGGCCCACAAACCTAACTTTTTCAGTTTTAAACTAAACTAACTTGTTTATTGTGACTTTGAGCATCGAGCTCAAACCGGAAGTCCGAATTGAACTCCGTCAGTTTTCACAAGTCACACTCATCGCCCCGACCATGCTGGAACAAACTGGAGGCCAATCGGATGAGTATTTCTATTTTTGGGCCCACAAACCTAAGTTTCTCAGTTTTAAACTAAACTAACTTGTTTATTGTGACTTTGAGCGTCGAGCTCAAACCGGGAGTCCGAATTGAACTCCGTCAGTTTCCATAAGTCACACTCATCGTCCCGACCGTGCTGGAACAAACCGGAGGCCAATCGGATGAGTATTTCTATTTTTGGGCCCACAAACCTAAGTTTTTCATTTTTAAACTAAACTAACTTGTTTATTATGACTTTGAGCGTCAAGCTCAAACCGGGAGTCCGAATTGAACTCCGTCAGTTTCCACAAGTCATACTCATCGCCCCGACCGTGCTGGAACAAACCAGAGGCCAATCAGATGAGTATTTCTATTTTTGGGCCCACAAACCTAACTTTTTCAGTTTTAAACTAAACTAACTTGTTTATTGTAACTTTGAGCGTCGAGCTCAAATCGGGAGTCCGAATTGAACTCCGTCAGTTTCTACAAGTCACATTTATTGCCCCGACCGTGGTTGAACAAATGGGAAAGTGTGCCGGATTAGTATTTTGAATTTTAAGTGGACAACTGGATACTGGATAGTACTAATGCATGATAGATGTGCTCTTATAAAGATTAACTTATAAACCACTTCCACATCTGAGTTTGTGGGAAGTGGCTTTTAATGTCTTTTAGAAACCTTTTTTTCTAGGATAGATGTACAATATGTCAGTAAAAACAGTCTATGTAATGAGGCTTCAACCTTCCAAAGGAATGAATATGTTGTGAAATAAAAAAAGTAAAGTGATACTTAAAAAAAAAAGCCACATGCTTGTGTAAAACTCATATAGTTCAAATTGCAGCGGTCCTTGATCCCATGATTAATGACTCTAAGTTAGACATCATAGCTATGAGATTGGGGCTGTCTAATTATCATTGCAATGGTGTTCCTATTGGAAAATTTTGGCTTTTTTTGAATTCTTCTCTGTCAGCTGAAGTTATCACTACTCATACCTATTTTATCACTGTCAACATTTCTGCACAGGTGGTTTATCATGTTACTTTCATTTACTCTAGCTGTATTCAGTTTGATAGAATGGAAATATGGAATGATTTAATAGCAAATGCTCCTTCAGATCCCTGGATGGTTGTCGGTGACTTTAATGCTGTCATTTACTCTTCTGAGAAAATTGGGGCCAATCCACCTGCAACAGCCTCAGTCAACTCCTTTCATGACCTTATTCAGTCCTTATCTCTCCATGATGTTTGTTTTTCTGGCCCTTCTTATACCTGGCGCAATGGTCAAAAGGGTATTCACAGTATTAAGGCAAGACTTGACAGAGCTTTGGTTAATACTTAATGGTTACAAGCTTTGGCAGACCAGTTAGCTAATTATGCTTGCAACTCTAAACAGACTGAAGTTTTCCTGGATGTCAACTCTCTCCCCTTAGCAATCAAGGGGAGTTTGGTTCTGGACAAAGCTGGTGTGCCCCATCTTCAACCTTGATTTGATGGTTAAGTTCTGATTCTTCGGTTGAGGAGTGGTTCTATGAAGAATTTTTCCAGTTATTCTTCGCAGGTTTTTAGCTATGCAGAATGGTTGAATGGGGGTTGTCTTCAAATTTTTTCTAGTTGGATTTGAGCAGATTGGTTGAGATTCTCTTCAGTCTGAACTTTAGACTATGGAATGGTTTTCTTAAACTTTTCTATGGCATTTTTTGGAATGGATATCTATTGGATGAATTTAGATTTTGATCTTCAGTCTATGAGCTCTTCTTTCACTTTATCTATTAGTTTTGTTTTCTTCATCTATTCGAATAGTTTGTTTATTTTATTCATTCATTCAGTGACTTGCTATAAAAGGAAGAAGTCATATTCATCCCCCTCTAGGACATTCTTAATGCCATTTCGATCCAACAAATATTTGCATCCATTGACTGTTAAAATAAAAAAACCAAAATAAAATCAATTTACTCACCTGGGGGACCCGTGCTGATGTCGATGGTGCTGTCTGAGGAGGAATGATGATCTGGGAGAGGGCCTGGGAGATAGCCTGGGAGAGGGCCTGGGAGAGCTGGGCCTGGACAGCGTCAGACACATGTGTATGTATCGTGTGGACTAGACGAGACTCCATCGTCTGGGCGAGACGAGACTCCAAACCAGAGATCTCATCTCGAATGAAGCCCCTCATCTCATTGGGAGAAGTACCTGGACCACCAGTTGTGGTGAATGCACTCGTCGGCGTGGATGAACTTGAGGCCCCAGATAACACCCTCCTCGTGTCCATACTGTGCCCAAAACCATACACATGACCTTTTTTTGGGGCACCAGATGCCGAAACCCATACCTCTGGATCAAACTGCGGCTGCTCCTCCTCCCCGGCGTACTTGTCTGTCATTTGTTGACTATATGACTCCTACAAAAAATAAAATTAGCAATGTAATATTAATCTGTAACGAGAAAAATTCAATAGTGAATAGACTATAAATACTTACCGCAACCTCTCGGGCTCTATCACTAATATATTGATCTGTCCCCTTTTTCTTATGTGTTTTATCAAACACCTCCTGAAATGTCGGAGGCCGTTTTAGCTCCCTTTCCTATTTCACAGAAAACATGACATAAATGAGTACCTATATGAATAAAATATATCATAAACGGACATATGACTTACCAATCTAGACTGATGGGTCGCAAAGGAGACAGACCCACTTGTATGCATGTTCGCCTCTGGATTGGCCGCCCGATTCACTTTCATTGTTGTGGAGGTTTGTTGCCATCTCTCTGCAGCCCATATGTTGCACAAACTTTCCCAGTAGTCTCTCCTCATCCATGTCGGTCCGTGCTCCCTCCAAAGAGTCGGGTCTACATTCTGGCAAACTTTCTCTGCATTTTTCCTTACATTATACAATAAATGCTTAAAGTTTGATCGGGCGGTGGTCGTCCATACTAATCGAGACCGCGCCTCATCCGAAGTTCGCGTGAATCGATGATTGCTCTGTACAAATAAGAGTTGTTAGTTAACTGAATGTAGATAAGAAAACAAAGAATTTATAATAAGAAATTACATACCATGAACATCTGATACAATGACTCCTGGACCTCCATCGGGAAATCATTGAATCTATGAATAGGCCCAGGAAAGTGTGCCTGAATTGATCTTGTGATGAATTGAGATGCTTGGGCGGGCTCTATTTTATCACTGTAATTATGTAAGTTCGTAGTATGAATTTATGAACTAAATATACCTCCTTAATAAAAGATAGATATAAGTTTATTAATTTACATACCCATTTATCCACACCTCCCGCAGAGTGCTCTCATAAAAGCTGCCTGCCCCCTCCTGTAGACTAACAGCGTCCTCCGGCACTGAATCTGGACAAAAATGCACAAGGACATAAGTAATGAACAAAAATATAAATAATGGCTATACAAATACTTACAAATTAAAATATACATACCTACTACTGTACGAGGAGAAGGTGTCGACTGACCCAAACCTATAACATTTTAATGGCATAAGAATGAATACATAATAAAAGTAAAACTTTAAATATTCTTACCTACTACTATAGGAGGAGACACAGAGGAAGACCCAGCTACTGCAACAAGAATATATGACATAAACAATATGCATAAATAATGATTGTACAAATAATTACAACAGCAAAATATACATACCTGGTACTCTAGGATGAGGAGGTGTAAACTCACCCGGACCTGTAAGAATTTTATGATATAAGAATCAATGCACAATCAAAGTGCAACTTTAAATATACATACCTGTTGGTACAGGAGAAGGGACAGAGGAAGGACCAACATCTGTAACAATTTAAATGGCATTAATAATATGTATAAATAATACACAAGCAAAAATACCAAAGAAAAATATGCATACCTGATTCCTGGAACAAGCCCCTCCCACGGCTGCTCCTCCTAAAACTGGAGCCCGATCGTGCTCCACGCACCATATCTTCATAAGGAACATAAAAAAATAATGCTTCTTATACAATTGCTGAAGAGCACAGTGACAACAACTCAAGATGCGGAATGGTCCTTCATTCATGATTCACCATAATGTTTTGTTTAACAACGATTACTTTAGGTGCTATAAGATGTGGAATGGCCTAAGCTAGCGGGGGGGGGGGCACTGTATGTGTGTTTTAAAAAAAAAAATGGTCCACACTTATTTTTATTTTAAGAGATATTTACATAAGATATGATTTTTTCTAAAATAAAAAATTATTTACCAAACGTATTTATGTGTCTTTTTTTTTATTTAAGAGAAATAATTGATAAAAAAAGTAACCAAATACCTCGTAAACTACCCTCCTTATGTCTTACACTGAAAAGATACCTTTATGTCAGGGGTCACTTCGGGGTGTTTGCCCAAGTGACATAGAATGCTCAAACCAAACTGTTTTAGACATGCATTTTATATTTATGAACCTAGGAAGATAAAATTGAAAATTTGTTGTAAGCTTTGGAAATATTTTAAATAATTTATCCAAGTACCATTATATTAATTAAATATACATAAACATTTCTCATTTCTCCTTACTTTCTAAAGTAATTTCTTGTTTTGTTTCCCACTTTCATTTCCCATTGGGTAACCATGTGAGAGTGCACAAACCACAAAGAAGGTATCTGGATAACTAAAGAAAATCCAGACAAAAGAAACATGTAATATTACTAGCAAAAGTCATGAAAGCAATAACAAGTTCAACTTACGTGAGTATTACCTCTAAGTGGAATTGATACTTAATACCAAAGGGACAGGATGACTTGAATTTCTGAAACATGCATAAAATGGAATTACATATTATCCACGGAAGTAGATACACTTATGTAATATTTAATTTCAGAACTTAATGAAAATAAATAAGCATACAGAACAGAAAAGTATAGGAAACCAACTCTACCTTTTCAGTATACATTTCATCAAAACATATCCAGTATACAAGTTACAAGTTACAAGTTGCTATAGCCTTATCGAATAACATTTTCTTTCTATTCATGACTTTAGTTTAAATTGGAAGGTGGTGACATGAATAGAATTTCTGAACTCTGTTTAGAAATTCTGAACTTTAGAATTCTGAACTTCAGAATTCTGAAGTTCAGAACTTCAAAATTCTGAACAAGAGCATACTAAATTTGTTCAGAATTTTGTTCAGAATTCTGAGTAGAGTTCAGAATTTTTGAACTTCAGAATTCTAAAGTTCAGAAATTCTGAACTCTGCTCAGAATCCTGTGTTCAGAATTATTTGCCTGAATGAGAGCAGGAAGGAGAAAACTGGCTCTGGAAACTGGTTTATGAGCACACACAGGAGGCAGGTGCGCAACACATGACATGAAGAAAGAGGCAGCTTGTTTCATTGTAGTGGGGTCATGCTTCCTCTTTGCCATGTATTTAAATTCTAGCCTTTCTTGACTAATTAATTTCGTCATCGTTTCTTGATGATTTGTGCTAAATGATTCGAATTGAAAAAGAGAATCCATGAAAATTTTAATTTCCATGCAACAGACACAAGCATGGAGTTCCATTTTTTTTCTCTGGCATTGTGGTGGAACAGCTAATGATAACAATTATGGAGGTGGCTGCCTGTATCAAATTCGAATGAGAAAGGCACATATGTTCTAAAAAGAGGTGAAACTGTTGAGAACATTTTATCTGATGCTCTTTATTTAAAGTCAGGAAGAGAAAAAGATGCTGATGTTCTCTAGTGATATCTATGTG
This sequence comes from Colocasia esculenta, assembly GCA_014218235.1. NCBI lineage: Eukaryota > Viridiplantae > Streptophyta > Magnoliopsida > Alismatales > Araceae > Colocasia > Colocasia esculenta. The sequence continues at coordinate 22,727,168 of CM024761.1, read as the reverse complement.
TAGATAATTATATATCTATTTACCTTGAGAAGAAGAACAGATTTGGCTTGTTTCTTAGTGGAACCGTGGGCATACATATAGACGACGGTAATAGTCTTAACCGCCGACGGTATTAACCGTGGGCATTGGACTTCTTTCTACTAGTGTATTACTCATCTCATAGATTAATTTAGGCAAGAATTCACAAGGCCCCTAATGAAACATCTCTCTACTTCGTGATAAAGGGTATGACATAAGATCACCCATGTAGCAAACATTTGACACATGCATCCTCAAGAGAGATTGAGTTTAGGCAGGATGTTCTTTACCTCGATAAAGCTTGAAAAAATAAGCACAAGAAGGCCATATAATAGTATCGGTTCAAGGAAACTGAAGTCCCATTTTTAATGAATATCCATTTCCTCTTCAGATGATGACGATATATTTAATTCAGCCTCTTCTTCATCATCATCTTCACATTCATCACTGATATATTCCTCCTCCTCATCAGAACTTTCACATTCAATATCTGTTCGCCTTCCACTACTCCCTTTTATCTCACGTGGATCAACTTCTTCGACCTCATTTCCTTGAGACAAGGAAATTTGAACTTCAGATTCATCTTCTCTAATATGAGTTGTCAAGTCTACATTTTCAACCAAGTCTTCTTGAAAGAATTCTGCATTGACCTCTTCAGGTGTCTGATCAGCCAAATCATAATCAAGGAATAGTCTTGACTTAACTCTACAAACCACCCACCAATCATTTCGTTCTTTGTTTGTAGATGATGGATAGCTTGTATAGTACACCTGCTGGGCTTGTGAGGCTAAAATGAATGGCTCATAAGTATTCAATTTCGACTTATGTTTAAGCTCGACAATCCCATGTGTTGTGTCATTTCGAATGAAATTTGGATCAAACCAATGACACTTGAATAAGAATATATGATTGTCTTGTCCTAGATATTGTAACTGTAAGATCTCCTCTACAATACCATAGTAGTCATATTCACTTTCATTGTATGTACTTCCTTTAACACATACACCACTGTTCATGGTAGATTTACTCTGCCCATAGTCTTTTGTATGAAATCTATACCCATTCACAATAAATCCAGGATAATTCTGTGCAATTTTTGATGGGCCATAGGCTATCTGACGAACTCTTTCATCAGTAATTAAACCTTGTTCAACCTGCATATAGAGAAGACTAGTTAAAAAGTGAACATAACTTTTCTTGAATAATCTTTGACCATGTACACTTACACGTTTCCTTAGCCATAAGGCCAATGACTTCTCTCGTTCTTTTTCAACCTCAAAATCAGTGAGATGTGAATTTCTTTGGTGCATTTCTAAATCAAATTGTCTGCAATATGAATAGAAGACCACCTTTAATAGCTAGAATAAAGGCAAACAAGTTACTTACAAAAGAAATTGTGAGATTAGCACTTACTCAACATAACATTCTAGCTCAGCACAATTTAAAAGAATATATATCTCTGCGGCGCATAACTCTCTGTCATCCAGCATTCGAGTTGAAGAACGTCCGAAGGCACGTCCAGGATGAGTAAATATTGAGAGTCGATTTGAACACACAGATTCCCCCCCATCATCATTACGTGGAGGTTGTGTACGACGAGTTTGAATGTCTGCTTCAAAGTACATTGAACAAAAGTTTGAGATTTCCTCCATAATGTATGCCTCAGCAATAGAACCCTCCACTTTTGCTTTATTTCGGACTTTCATTTTGAGGTCATGCATACACCTACATCAACAATGTACAAGACAATTAGAAAACTTTTCACTGATGTAAGGTGCAATTCTAAGAAGGAAACAGTTAATATCTGCATATACCTCTCAAATGGATACATCCATCTATATTGTACTGGCCCTCCGACCTTCGCTTCATATGGTAGATGTACGAGTAAATGCTCCATTGAATCAAAGAATGCAGGCGGAAATATCTTCTCCAACTTGCATACGATGGTGACCACATTCTGTTCGATAGTTTGCACATCCTGAAGCCTGAGTTCTGATGCACATAGAATCGTGAAAAATCGACTCAGCTCAGACAATGCTCCCCATAGAGGCTTCGGCAACATGTCACGAAATGCAATAGGTAGCAACCTTTGCATGAACACATGGCAGTCGTGACTCTTCATTCCATATATCTTTCCCTCACTGACGTTGACAGAACGAGCAATATTAGACACATAACCGTCAGGAAATCTCAACTGTTTCAGCCACTGACACACTTCTTTCACTTGTCCTCGTCCAAGCACATAAACTGCTTTTGGTTTAATTGATTTCCCATTTACTTCAACAAGTTCTAACTCTGAACGTTTACAGAGCATGGACAAGTCCAAGCGTGCATTCAAATTGTCCTTTGTTTTACCTTTGATATCCATAACAGTGTTGAATACATTATCAAAGACATTTTTCTCGATATGCATCAGGTCTAGATTGTGCCGCACAAGAAGAGTCGACCAATAAGGTAGCTCCCAGAAAATGCTTCTCTTCACCCAATTGTGCTCCTTCCCAAAACCTGAAAGGTGTCGAGTACTGCCCATCTGTTGTGTGATATCTGGCAAATTTTCAACACGTGCTGCCATATGATGACCAGACAACCTCTCGAATATAACTTCATCTCGTTCTGTTCTGTTCTTTAGGAATGCATCTTTTTGTCTTCTGAAAGGGTGATCAGCTGCTAAAAATTTTCGATGGCAATCAAACCAGCAGGACTTCCCACCATGTTTAAGTACAAACGATCTGGTATTATCTATACAATACGGACATGCTAGCCTCCCATGTGTGCTCCAACCAGATAGCATTCCATATGCAGGAAAATCACTTATAGTCCACATCAATGCTGCCCTCATGGTGAAATTTTGCTTTCTAGATGCATCATAAGTATTGACCCCCTCAGTCCATAATAATTTTAATTCATCAATCAAAGGTCTTAGATAGATGTCTATATTTTTTGTAGGACTTTTCGGACCAGGAATCAATAAGGACAGGAACAAATTATCTCGCTTCATGCACATGCTCGGAGGAAGGTTGTATGGCGTCACGAACACTGGCCAGCTGGAGTATGAAGCCACTGAACCTCCAAATGGATTGAATCCGTCAGTGCATAAACCAAGCCTCACATTACGCGACTCCCTTGAGAAGGTAGGATAAACATGGTTGAAATGAATCCAAGCTTCGCCATCTGCAGGATGAGTCATAATATCCCTGTCCCGACGTACTCTTTCTGCATGCCACCTCATATGTCTAGCTGTCTTTGAAGACATATACATCCGCTGCAGCCTGGGTGTAAGGGGGAAATATCGCAATGACGCATAAGGTATATCCTTTCCCCTAGAATTGACCCCTCTTTTAGGTTTAAACCGATCATGATGGCAAACTGAACATGATACCATATCTGCATTCTCTTTGTCGTACAACATACAATGATTAGGACATGCATCAATTTTCACATATCCAAGTCCTAAATCATTGACCATCTTCTTGGCACGATAAAAATTTGGAGGCAGCTTCTCATCTGGAGGTAACATGCTCTTGATAATGAGGAGGAGACGATCAAAGCAATTCTCAGATATATGAAATTCAGATTTCAAGTTCAGCAACTGTGACACCGCTGACAACCGAGTGTGTTTTTGACAACCATCCCACAATGGCTCATCTGCATCCTTAAGTAACTGATAGAATCTTTCGGCTCCCTTATTCGGCACGTCTTCAGCGTATACAGGATCCTCATGTACACTGAATGTCGGACCAGCAGCATCTACAACCATATCCACGTACGTACTTGTGCCTTTCACATTACTAGGCTCGTGCGACCAGAACTCCTCACCATGACATGTCCAATTCATATAACCTTCAACAAACCCTTTTCTGTATAAATGGCGTTGAACCTCCCATGGTGAATTCCACTTCAAATTCTTACAAATCAGACAAGGACATCGGATGCCACCTTCGCTGTCTACTACTGCATTTGGATTCCCCAATGCAAACTGAATGAAATTCTCAACTCCGACCCTAAACTCCACTGACACCACATGATCAACTATTCTACGATACATCCATGAACGGTCTGAAGCCATTTCTTTCCTGCGCCCAACCAATATGAATAGACAAATAACTATAAAATTCAAAATCACACATCCTTCGACGCAATCGAAATGAATAGGAAGGATTTATTATTTAGATTATCACTTTTTACCCATCTGTGAATATTTGATCGCACTCAGATGACCATTTACTATGTGTTTGTATTATTTGCTGAAAATTTCGGCAGCATCTCCCCACACCTCTCCGATATACCAAAAATATTTATTGATTAAGATATTTTCTTAAACACTTACTAATAAGTGGTTAAGAAAATATTCTAAATCAATAAAGGTATATCAGAGAGGAGTGAGTAGACGCACCCGAAATTTTCAACAAATAATACAAGCACATAGTAAATGACCACCTAACTGCGATCAAACATTCACAGACTGTCCAAAACGGGACAATTCAAGACTTTGAGTTAGATATACACGTTCTCATCTTTGAAAATAAGACTCGTGCACATCAATCCCAAAGTCTTGAACGGGAGGTTCATTGACGCGGGCTTAACACGCTCTCGTGAAGTGTGTGCAGTGTTAGAAAGAAAATAAAAACTAAAGCATACATATAAAAAAGTGCAATAATAAACCACATAAATATGATAAGAAAATAAAAATAATATCATACATATAAACAAGTGCAATAATAAACTAAATTCACACATACATGTAAATGAATTGCATTAAAGTAAGAAGTACAATACATATAAACAAGTGCAATAATAAACTAAATTCACACATACATGTAAATGAATTGCATTAAAGTAAGAAGTACAATACATATAAACAAGTGCAATAATAAACTAAATTCACACATACATGTAAATGAATTAAAGAAAGGAGGCATGTTTGAGTGCCATGTTTTTTTGTTTTTTACCCCAGTATTCCTTCATCTATACGAGTGTTGTAAGGAAGAGCTGCATATATATGAGCCAACTGTTTTTCCTTTGTTTATAAAACCCTCTTGAAATTAATGGGAGAAGGCATGCTAGCTATCTAGGTACCTAGTACATGGTGGGTGCCTCACCCATTTTCTCTCATGTGTCTTTGCTGGGTGGTGGGGTACGTGGACAGACAAGATAGAACTACTCCACACATCCCCCTTGTGTATCAGCCCCATATAGAGCAAAGATCATGTGGATCTAAATAGAACAACGTAAAATCTACAACCGAAAGAAATGAAGATATATATAACATTCCATATCTTGTTGCCATTATCTAAACCAATCACTAGCAGTCTATAAATCATGCCATATTATTCTATTCTCCACATCACTCTTAATTTAAAATCCTTGACGAAAGTATAGACCACACACATTGCTAGTGGCCTACAACTCATTAATGGTGTGGCATGTTGTCAAGCTCAGGAAGAATAATGGAAAGCAATGAAAAAGAAGAAGAGGCAAAGAAATTTCTTAATCATGTTAAGGAATGTTCTATTCATTCATGAACGATGTATTATTCCTCTTAGTCCATCTAGTTGTTTCTGTTGTGTACACAATTATGTACGCTGCTAGACCATTAGCCAATCACATATAAGAGAAGAAATAATGGAAAGCATAATCAAACAAAGAGTAGGTAGCAAAAAATGGAAAAAGAAAACCATAATCATGTGATCCATGTTTAGTTCAGAATTGATGCTCTCTGCTATGGAGGTTATTTGATTATTGTTGTTGAGCTTTAAAGAGAGCCTTCTAGGTACAAAAGCATAAAAGCCATTAGGCTTCTTATGCAGGTATTAGGATGCTCTAATCCCCTTCTGATCTGTGAAGGAACCTAAGGCCTTCAAAAAGATTCAACCTTTTTAGTTCCCTAACTAAGCCCCTGTGCCCAAATTCAACAGCTTGGATCTAGAACTCTGAAAACCAGTTTAAGATAACCCCTGGTCATAAAAGCTAACCCAGGATAAATGGGTGTTAAGGTAGGGATAAGACATCACGTCTGGAGGCCAGGGATAAAAATTATCCATGGATAATTCATTCATTACATGTACTTTTTCACCATAGAAAAATGTGCACCTTCACCCAATACATGCATAAAATGGTGTATTTTGTTGTCAAAGTCAGTATAAAAGGGTGATAACTCTATCTCATCCTATCACATCAGAAAAAGGGTGATAAGAGTTATCCCCCTTGATAATCTTTCTCAGATTAAACCATCCAAACTGAAAAAAAGGAGATAAACATGGGTGAACTCTACATAGGTAGCCTATCTTTGGATAGGCTATCCAATTACCAAAGAGACCAGAAACATAACCAAAAAGAAAAAATCAATGCTTCTTATACTCACACGCTTTTGCCTTTCAATGCTACTACAAAGGAGAAAACCCGACCAAGACCCGAGTTTCCTATGATAAATTAATGCCCGGTAGGAAGCATCCTAATTTTGCCCAGGGATTCAAGCACCAAATTCCCAGCTAAACAATGACAGAATTCCACCATGATACCAACAATGTCGGAGGGTTATAGGGGAAAGGGGAAAACCATTATAAAAAGACCTATTCTCCCACCTTTAACAATGCCCCCATGAAAGATCTCACTGGTTTATGTTGTGTTCCATCCTACATGAGTATCCATTTTATTCAGATTCTGCTTCGTCGATGCTTCCCTCAACAACCAATCTAGTTAACAATCCCATTCTTTACAATTAAAAGCCCCACTTGAACTCAAACCAAAACTTGATTTCAGAGAATGATGACAGGAAGCCAATAGTTTCTCATCTATACCAGGAAGATTGACCTTGAGGTTCATGACCAGTGAAATGTCCCACTTCCCACTTGGCCCCTGCTTTAGAACTAGATAAAAATTCAGATCTACTGTTGGTTACATTTCATGAGGTCCCAAAGACTCAAAGAACTTCCCTTTCTCAAATAAAATTCTGAGCAGAAAACAGATTTAACTTTAACTTCTGATGCACTCTGAAAATTGCTCATGGCTGCTATGAATCATTATTATGTTGTTTCTCGTTGCTATGAATTATTACTACATTCTTTGCTAATCTATCCAGTAAAGAACTAGTTGATGCATGTAAGCAGAAGTATGTTGTTTTATGTAGTTTACAGTAGACTTTCTGATCAATACTTGATGGGGAGAAGTGGGAGGATGTCTTGTGGTCAGAACTCACATAGCCAAAGATTTTTGTCACGTACTGCCTATATATGTATGGGTGAGACCTTTCTAGAAAAAGGATGCTTTTGTAATATAATTAAGTGCTGTTCATTCCTCCCGCTCTAGGATTGTGATATAAGTTTGTACATATTATCGGATGGACTATTGGATGATGGAAGCATTTGGGAAGAAACAATTGCCACTGGAATCTATTAGCATTCCTTGTTCTACATTATGCGGACTTCAAAAGAGCCAGCATTTTATTTCTTGAACATAGCAGTGACAATGATCAACATCCAGAGCTCACAAATATAAATAAGCAGAAGACAACATAGAAGGAAGAAAACATTTGACATGATGAACAAGGCTTGCTACCTCTCAAGAAAGTGGAGCATGCTACCTCTCAAGAAAGTGGAGCATGCTACCTCTCAAGAAATTCTTTAACCATAAGAGTAATAAACTATTAACTTATCACTGAAATTAATAGAACACTTTTAAGTATCTCGTACAACTCCAAACAACCTAGTCATCACCTGACATAACATTCTAGATCTCTTGCATAACAAGCAGTTTTAAATCCTCAAATGTGCCTACGACTTCATCTTCACAAAGCAGACAAAGTCCCCCGGGATATAAACCACAAGAAGACCTAGTCTAATACTATTTACACATAAATCTTAATAGTAGGGAGAAAAATTGACAGCAAACATGGTAAGCAACAAAATTCTTTTAAATTTAGGTGAATAATTATTTCACTAGCAATTTAGGTGGATAGTTAAGAAGTACTGAATCAATTTAAGTCACTTGGGTCAAGTCTAGATCAAAGAAGATGCATTGGGAGAGTAGTGGGCAATTTTCAGTCAAACCTTATACGAGAATGAGTCTAGATGGAGGGTTAAGAGTGTGGTAGCACAAATTTGTATGGAATAGAATGTTGCCAACCCAAATCAATATATTTCTATGGGACTTTGCAAAAAGAAGACTTCCTACTGCTGTAATGATCAAGAAGATTCTCAACATCCACAACAGCGTATTTTCTGCAGGCTTTTTGATGACACCTATTTGAAACGTGGCATAACCATTGTCTTGAGGCTAATGCATCCAAATGTTTCAACATCAGGGATGCTGTTCCAGTCGATATCCATGACTGTATGAAATGGTGGGCTTGGGGGTTCCCCACCACACTCCGACGACGGTGGCGGGCACCCCGTCGGAGCCGGAGGGATTGGGCGACTTTGGGGACTTCTGCAACAGGAAAAGCAACGAGGGATTGGGGGGAGGGGGGGCTTCTGCGGCAGGGAAAGCAACGAGGGGGGGGGGAGGGGAGGGGAGGCTTCTGCGGCAGGGAAAGCAACGAGGGATTGGGGGGGAGGGGGGGCTTCTGCGGCAGGGAAAGCAACGAGGGGGGGGGGGGGGGGGGGAGGGGAGGCTTCTGCGGCAGGGAAAGCAACGAGGGGGGGGGGGGGGGGGGGGAGGGGAGGAGCCGCCGAGCGGAGGGTGGGGAGGACCGGACACTTACCGCCACCGGCTCGCAGAGGAGCAGCAGCCGCCACCGGGTCTGCAAGGGTCCGCCGCCGCGCGTCTTCCAGAGATCCGACAGCACTCAGCAGGTCGCCGCCTCGCCGACGTCGGGAGGTCGTCGCTGGCCGCGCTGTGGCCGGCCGAGATGACGACGGGAGGGAGGAGACAGGGCGCGCGGGGAAAGGGGTTTCAGCTTTGCCCGGGAGATTTGGGGGGAACAGGAAGATTTGGGGGGGTGGGGGGGGGGGGAAACAATTTAGATATAGATATATATAATGATTAATTAACTAATTAATTAATTATATAATTAGATAATTATATTTATTTAAATATTATTAGATATATATATATATGTCTAAATATATACCATACTTGAATATCTATAACATACATAAAATAATTATTTACATATATTATAATATATATTATATATGTTTGTTAGCATAAATGTTACATTTAAATATACGACGGAGAGGGTGTTATTATATTATATTAAAGAAATATATGGAAATATATATATATATATATATCAATTATGGCACAATGATTACGTAAGGTAATCCCTGTTCATCCTGCGTAACTTGGGTTACGTAAGAACCGTATTACGTGTTTCACCCAGGTGAAATCCTTTCGAAGATTTCATCGCCATCATTATACTCTCACATTTAACTTGCTTTAATATTAGTATTACTTCAAGGTCTGCCCGAACTATATTAAAAAGACTGATCAAATGGAAATGGTGACACCTTGGGTCTTCGGACTCTATTGGACCAATGCTTGTGCAATGGGGCCGATCCAGTCCCGGGAGGAGCACCCGAACTCGGCCACTGAATCGGTCAATTCGAATTGTACCCGTCGAGAATGGATCTACTGGGGTTTGGCATAACACCACCTACTGCTAAATTTAGTCTACATTTCCATGAACTGTATTATGGCATGAATTTCTTTACTGTTTACTTCTGGGCAAATTTTTTATGATATCTTCATTGAAATGTACTTCGATATCTATGTTGCGTCCTCTTACTGTCTGTTATACTTACTGCTCTTTCCTACTACTGTCCAACTTATATTTTGCAATTTCCTACTGGGCACGATTGCTCATAAATCCTACTTTCCTTTCAGGCATCTTAGATGGGTCTGACTCGCCAGGGGATTGTGCGCCGAGTGATTCATAAATTAGCAAACCTTACTTCTTTAGACTCTGTCACTTCAGTTGTTGTATATTTTAACTTTAAACTATCGGTACTTGTAACATATTATTCCGCTGCAACTTTCTATATATACAAGACCGTCCCTGCTTGTATTAACTCGATCTTTCTATCACCCCCGAAAATAGTATATGAGTAGGACGTGACACTTGTAGTGAAGAAGTTTTCTTCACTTCTGCAGTCAAGTTATATGATGGTTGTTTTTACTCCCAATCTATATTGGACAAGATCAAACAAGCATTAAAATGTATTAACAAAGGAAGTAAAATGTCCACCATAAGGTATAAATCTAGTACAGTCCCAAGTAATAAGTACAAGTGTAAAAATGAATAGAGAATAACAAATTCCATAGGGGCATATCCCGAGGGTGAAGTACCAACTAGTGTAGGTGAACACTGCTCAACGAGGACGCCGTCTACTATGGCCCGGTCTCCTCAACCCGCCGCGGAGAGTACTTCCGTGAAGTCTCACCTAAAAAAGAGGGAATGAGCTTCACGAAGACCAATAGGGACTACCAATCTCCCACTGGTTCTAACAAGCAGAATAGACATATATGTAACTAAATTAAGCAATTTAAAGCTATTCTACTAACAAAGTAAGTGGGAAGTGGAAAGTAACTACATGGCCATCGGTCTAAAATGACATCGGGACTAAAAACCCGTGTAAACCATGGCACTAGGATGAATCCCAAGGCTGCAACACAGACAGAAGACAACTGCCTAGACAACGACACTAGCCACTGAGGGCAACTACCACTAGTCAACTGGTCAGGTGTGCCACGCGCCTTACTCTCGACCACCAGTCCATGTCTACCACCCCGTCGGAGTGAGACGTAATGTAACGTCGCGCGTTTTTCGGATCTTCGTGGATCATCTGTTTAGCGTGTGGGATGGTCAAGCTGTGACCAGTGCGACTTGTGTTGTGTGTTTCTTATTGGATGTGTTGTGTGTTTCTTATTGGATCCTTACTGGAGTTGGTTATGGATCTGTGTTGGTGTTCAGTATGTTGGACATCAACAGTGGGTAGGAGTCCAGGTGTGTGACGTCTACTGTGTGTTGGTGGCAATGGTGTTGCCATTAACATGTTCTTGGCGTCCATCGATGTAGACGTCTACCGTTGAACTGGCGGTGAACGTTGTGGACGCCTAGTTAGGGTGGTTTGGTTAGCGGTGCAGAGGTTGACGTTAACCTGAGGCACCTGTGTTTTAGGGGTAACCCGAGCCTTCTTCTTTCCCCATTTTCTCCTCTCCTCTTCCCCCACCTTCACCTTTGTGCCTCTTCACTACTTCCGGCGGTCGACGGGAGCACGTGGGAAGGCCGTGATGCGTGCAGCAGTGGCAGATCACCGGGTTTTCCGCTACACTCAGGGCGTATATGATGGTTGTTTTTACTCCCAATCTATATTTGGACAAGATCAAACCAGTGAATCTACTATCAATCAAAATCCTACTATTGGATCTCATTCAATCTAAAATTCGATCATTAGATTCTCTCTCGATCTATGTATATACTTGATCAGTTGGGTTTGTTACCAACCTAAAATAATATGATCAAGATCCCTACATTGGATTTGCTTCAGGTCTAAATCCTAATTGTTTGATTTAAGTTTAAACAAAATGTGACAGTTAGATTCACTATCGATATTCATTTGATCAAAGATCCAATCTTTGAATTCACATTCGATCTGTTTATATCTAATCAGTTAGATTTGTTGCCAATCTATAGCAATCTAATTGGGATTCGCACATTAGATTTGTCAAATATTTAATACTGATCGTTGGATTTTAGTTTGATTAGAGTTTGACAGTTGAATTTGCTCTCGATCTAAATTTGATCCAGATCTAATCATTGAACATATTGTCAATCAAAATCCAACTGTTGGATTTCATCATAATAAAACATCTGCCTGTCAGATTCGCTCTCAATCTAAAATCTAATCGATGAGCTACATAATATTAAATGAGCATAATATAATATATCATCATATGAAATATAAAAGATCAATATTACTATTTTCAATATATAACAAATAAAATATAATATTTTTAAGCATAATGTTTTATCATATAATTGTATTCACTAAACAAATATAATACATTTACAAATATGCAAATACAATGTGTATAAATATATATATATATATCAATTAAACAAAAATGTACTTATAAATTTTATATATAAGTTTTTTATATTCAAAATAATTATAAAAAACTATATATAAGTAAACCATTAACAGGTAGAGTAAATTATAGCTACAATATAATTAAACTACTAATAAACAATGAATCTGAGACCGAATTTTATGCGGTCACAATTCGGTCTCAGATTTTGTGACCGAATTGTGACCAAATACTTCGGTCACAAATCTGAGACCGAATTGTGACCGAATAAAATTCGGTCTCAAAGTCATTGTTTATTGATTTAAATTATTGAGACCGATTTTTTTCGGTCACAATTCGGTCTCAGATTTTGTGACCGAATTGTGACCAAATACTTCGGTCACAAATCTGAGACCGAATTGTGACCGAAAAAAATTCGGTCTCAATAATTTAAATCAATAAACAATGATTCTGAGACCGAATTTTATTCGGTCACAATTCGGTCTCAGATTTGTGACCGAAATATTTGGTCACAATTCGGTCACAAAATCTGAGACCGAATTGTGACCGAATAAAATTCGGTCTCAATCATTTAAACCAATAAACAATACAGCTGAGACCGAATTTTATTCGGTCACAATTCGGTCTCAGATTTGAGACCGAAATTTTCGGTCACAATTCGGTCAGAAATCTGAGACCGATGGTGACCGAATAAAGTTCGGTCTCAATTTTGAGACCGAATATTCGGTCTCAATTCGGTCTCAGATTTGTGACCGAATTGTGACCGAAAATTTCGGTCTCAAAATCGGTCTCTATTTGCGCATTTCTTGTAGTGTTA